>OZ010582.1:55873474-55923474 GCA_963932145.1 Acanthosepion lycidas | reverse complement strand
TGTGTGTGTGTGTGTGTATTTCAAAAGTTTATAGTAGACTAAGACAAAAAACATAAATAATAATAAATCTTTTATTTTCCAACGTCATTTTTTTTTTTTTGGTTAAGGTATATAATCCAACGGTTCTTCGCAGATCACGTGGATAGAGCATTATACATTTGAATATTTCAAATCAAAATTAAGCACTCCGTGGTTGATTTCTTATAAGCACGTCGAATCTAACAACAATTTGTCCTGGCAGATTCCTATCCTGCCGGACAGTGCACATGTTCATTTAATAAGATTTCTCGAATATTCAGGTCGGTTGTCGATAATAAACATATCTTCTTAAAAAATAAAAACTCTGCATCTACTCAAATATTGGTATACACTTAAAATAACGTTTAAGTGATAAAAATTCGTCACCCCTGACGAGTGGACGGACTGATTGCTGGAGGGTTCGTCTATGAACCTTTGGAGTCGGGATGCTGACGATAACACCAAGCAGCTAGATGACAAAGTTTATATTTGTATTAATGCATTATATATATATATATATATATATATATAGTAAGGTAAAAATCCGTTGGTATATAATCCAAGGAAATATTAGAACTGATCCACAAAAAAGGGATCGATGTATTTAATTTAATTTATACAGAGCAATATGATTAATAATCAAACAAATCTTTTTACCTCACTCATATGGGGAATAGGCTATTTCGGCACACGACGAAAGTGGTCGTCTGTCTTTTCAACCCCGGTGTGCAATGAAATGAAGTTCATGTCTGTAAGGTTAGAGGAAGGAGGATGTAGCACTTAACTGTGAGGAATTGATATTGGAAGCTTAAGGGTCAACACAAACCTTAACTTGCCGTAAAAACCTAATACATATTTTACACTTTACATTGTTTCAGACAGACATTAGTCGCAATATATAAGTTGAAGATCAAGTGTAGATCTAATAGGGATCAAAATCCGACAAATTATAAAATAAAGAACAATTAGGAAAGTTATATCAATCTAACATGATTCATTTTCATTAAAGCTTCATCAGAGATTGAGAGAAAACACACACGTATATATATAATATGTATATAAATAAATATCAGTCAGTCAGTTATGTGCCATGCGTGATACACGCTTAGGCGATCATGTATCTTTCGATACATGACTGACGAGGTAGATTTTTTCCCCGTATTAGGTTGCCATTTCTTTCTGCGGTAGACCAGTTGCCATCCAAGGCTATAGAACCCGGTCTGTCCTGCTATTTACCCATAGCTGGCCGGAGGGAGAAGAGGATTCATACCTTTCCTAAGGGTATTGGCACGTAAGTGAATGCAATGGATTGGACCAGAATTCGATTCCTCAATCCACTCTGCCTCCTCTAAATAAATAAATTTACTGATTAACAAATAAAGCGATCGTCAACTGAAATATGGGGATCCACAAAAAACGTTTATGTGTTTAAGTAATAAAATCTGTCGGATTTATAAATAAAAAATGCATTACTTATTTAGAAATATATGTAAGCAAATACATGGATATGGATATATATATATATATATATATATATATATATATATATATATATATATATATAAATATACACATATATATATATACATACATATATATATATATATATATATATGCATACATATATATATATATATATATATATATATATATATATATATATATGTACATATATATATATATACATATATATATATGTACATATATATATATATATGTACATATATATATACATATATATATATATATATGTACATATACATATATATATATATATATATATATGTACATATATATATATATATATATATATAGAGAGAGAGAGAGAGAGAGAGAGAGAATGAAAGAGAGGAGAAGGGAAGATGGAAAGAGGGAGAAAGTAAGAGAATTCAAGAATAGAAGGAAAATTATGCAAAAAAAAAAAAAGAAAGAAATGTTTTTTTTTATTATTATAAAAGCCAACTTGAAATTATTTCACGAAATGGCCGCACAGGTGCAACAAAAAGCAGACAAGACAGCGACACATGCGTTACTGAAGACGTAATCGAGGCAAAAAATCTTAAACCTTAATGATGAAAAGGAAGCAAGAATCAAAAAAAACAAATATATATATATATATATATATATATATATATATATATATATATAACAAAACATAAAATCGGTAAAAAAAAGAAGAGAAACCAGATAAGCGCTGTATGAGGTGGGGTAAAAAAAGAAACTAAAAAGGAAAAGAAAGTGGAAGAGTAGTATTGAATAGACGGGAAGTGTGGAATAGGAGTTGGGTGGGAAGCGGGTAGAACGAAGAGGCTGGGTTGATTGGAGTCGGGTGGGTGTAACAGAATAGAAGGTAAAAGTAAAAGAAAAAATATGAACAAAATAAACGGTAACGGGAGAATAGGTAAGAGGAAAGAGAAAAGTCTTGGGACATATATGGACGGAGAAAAGGAAGAAGTAAGTCTAAAGAAATATTTCTGAAAAGGAATTGCCAATGATGACAACACACAAAAGAAATACTATCAGTCGAGGCAGCAGTGACAGTAAATATTTGAACGATGGAGTACCGTAGATTTTACAAGCAACCAAATACACGGGTTGCACGAATTCTCATAAGGCTGAAACAATGTCTAGATAACCGTCCATTGCTTCGAACGAGAATCGACTAACATCAGTGAGAAACTGATCCCCAACAAGAGAAAAATTGTCATTCTAATTAAGGGTATGTACGGGGTGGAATACTGGAAGGTACTCGCCTCAACCCACTTCGCAAAATATCACCAAATATCAACATCTTTCTTTGCAGGATCTTTATTGTTGGGACGAGTACTTTTCAGCACAACTCGTAATAATAATAATAATAATAATAATAATAATAATAATAATAACAATAATAATGTGAACTCTAAGTACCTCGACCTTACCAGAGAGTCGAAAAAGTTGTGGAACATTAACGTTACAGTCGAGCCAATGATCTTCGGAGCACTGGGAATAGCTCAAGTTTATGATTGGAGGAATCAGAAAGGGCTGGAATCATCATCGCGATAGTATTAGTGAAAACTGGTAGAATTCAAAGAAAAGCGCTGAATTAATAAAGGTACTTGTTGTCCCTTGATATTCACTGTAAGTCACCAAGTACTCGTATTCTGAACACTCTGAGAGTAAATAATAATAATAATAATAATAATAATAATAATAATAATAATAATAATAATAGTAACTCTGTCTCACATTAGTTATTACATCAGTATACACATTCTGTACAGTAAATGTAACAAGGATTATGGGGCAGATGTAGTAATAATAGAAAGTGTATTATGAATGTGATAGTTGTACCCATGATTATCAGCGCACTAGGAACAGTACCAAGGCGACTTGCAGCAAAATTGGAAATCAGGGATAAGTTAAAGTTATTTAGACAAAACATTATTAAAATCAGCAAAAAATGCTGAAAACGGGATTGTTATAGGTTTTACTGTCACACGACCTCCATTGACAATCACGAGATACAACAAGTAAATAATAATAATAATAATAATAATAATGGCCTTGTATTATACTTTGTTAACACTAATAATAATAATAATAATAATAATAATAATAATAATAATAACAGAAGAAAAAGTAAAAAAGAAGGAACATGAGGAGTAAATAGAAAAGAATGATTTTTTTTTTCGGGGTAAATTTGGGATAAGTTCGAACGGCAATACAATATTAAATCCCACCAACCTCAGATTTGTGTAATGTGTCGAAGAGTGAAACCAGTGTCCAAAAAAAACGACAAGGTATGTTTTTTTTTCGGTTACAAGAGACTTAAGTGTGAGATGAGAGAGGTATTCACCGCGCAGCTGTTGAGAAAGGAGTCGAACTGATGCGGTCCAGCGATACGATGAAATTTAAGAAGATGGGGAGTAGGGAAACTCTCCCGTTTCTATGGAGGTAGCAATGGGCCAGAGATGGTAGCATTAGTAGCGGGTTGAGCGAGATAAAGAAGACGAAGGAAAGTCGAGCATACTGATAGTTAGATGATGAGGATGGTACCGATTGGGGTGGTGGTGAAATAGAGTTTGGTGGCGAATGAGCAGAATTCTGATTCACGAGAGGGTGAGGCCGGCAGAATGATAGGAAGCCATGTTTGTAAGGTACGGGATAGTCAGAGCGTGTGTATGTGTACAAAGTAAAATATGTATAAGCAAAAAAATATACGAGTGCGTAGGTACGTTCACGAGAATTTAACTACGCTGGTTTTTATATACTTTCAACCGGCACGCGTGTAAGTTTGTATACGTGGGTATTTTCGAGAGAAAAAAAATTGAACAGAGAGGACGATATAAGGTTACCTAAGAGAAAAAAGAAGAAAGAGAAATAGAGATTTACAGAAGAGGTAGAGAGGAGTATTTATATTTGTGAGGAAGAAAGAGAAGAAGAAAAGCCAAAGATTAAAGAGAGGGTGGAAAAAATGGCGATTTCTAGAAAAGATATAGAGGGAAGTGTATATATGAGGAAGAAAAAGAGGAGAGAAAACAAATATGAAAGAGAGACGGAAAAATTAGCGATTTCTAGAAGAGATAGAAAAGGGAGTGTATATATACATATGTGTGTGAAGAAGAATTATATGGAGAGAAACGTATGAAAGAGAGAATGAAAAGATAGTGATTGATAGGGGAGATAGATCATCTATATGTGAAGGGAGGAAGAGGAAGATAAGATTAAACAGAGAGGGGGAAAATGTAGCGATTTCTAGAAGAGATCGAGAGGAAGTATATATATATATATATATATATATATATATATATATATATATATATATATATATATAAGAGATTAAAAGGGAGAAAGAGAAAGAAAGAAAAGAGAAGAAGAATCAGAGAGAGTCAAAAGAGGCGATTTTTGAATAGATAGTGAGAGACAGAGCTATAAATGCGACGAAGAAAGAGAGACAATGAAAACGAAGATGAAAAAGAGAGTGAAAAATAATGATTTATTGGAGAGATAGTGAGGATGAGCGTACATATCTGAGGATGAAAGATGGCAAGAAAGTGAAGATGAAAGAGAGCGAAAAAATAGCTGTTTATAGAAGTGATAGAAAGAGTGAACGTACATATGTGAGCAAGAAAGAAAAGAAAAAGAAAACAAAGATGAAAGAGAGAGTGAAAATAGTGATTTATAGGAAAGAGAGAGTAGGAGGAGAGGGTATATTCGTGAGGAAAAAAGACAGAGAGAAACCCAAGATGAGAGAAAGAAAGAGTAAAAATATAAAGCGATAGATATTGGAGTGTGTATACATGAGGAATAATATGAAGAAAAGAAACCTATTATGAAAGAGAGAGTGAAAAATAGAGATTTATAGAAGAGATAGAGAGGGTGAGCGTACATATGTGAGGAAGAAATAGAGGGAAAGAAAGAGACGAAAGAGAGTGAAAAAATAGCGATTTATAAAAAAGATTGAGAGGGAAGGTGTATACATGTGAAGGAGAAAGAGAGGGAGAGGAACCGAAGCTGAAAGAGAGAGGGAAAAAATAACGATTTATAGAATAGACAGAGAAGGTGAGCGTATATATTTGAGAAATAAGGAGAGAGAAAGAAAGAGAAGATTAACCTGGGAGAGTGAAAAAAGAGCGATTTTTAAAGAGATAGAGAGGAAGTATATATGTGAGGAAGAAATAAAGAGGGTGAAAAAAGAATGAAACAGGAAGAGTGAAAAGAACACGATTTATAGAAAGAGAAAATAAATATACAGTGTGTCGCCATTTATATTTTTAATTTCGCGCATGCGTGTTCTTAGTTTTTGATTTCGTCGACTGCACAGTATAGTATGGTCAGTTGGGCACCGTCTGTGACAAAGAGAGCACCATGACGCAATTCAGTCCGGCAGAAATTTAAAAACGGCATGTTGGATTGCTTGGCATTCACACCAGAAGCTCGAATATGAACATTTCAGAGTGTTTAGGTGTCACTCTGAAGACAGCGCAGAGGATTCGATTTTAACAAAAAAAGCGACATCATGGAGACGAACCGTAAATAGAAGAAACAAATAGCAAGCTTCAAGCAAAAGGAAATAAAATGTTAAATTGGAAAGAAGCCTAAAAACGGGAAAGAACAATAAAAAGAATAAGTGTCAACGAGGAGAAAGTTGAAAAACGCTGGAGCTATAGATTTTTTGGCTTTTTACATAACTCCCTATCTTGTAGATGTAAAAGTCTTATACGCTTATATTCATAAGCACACACACACACACAAATACACGCACACACATACACACACACATACACACACATATTACTTAAACGCTATTTTTGTAGATACTAATACTTTATTTGACGCTAGTTTTATTTATTAAACTGTATATTTCTTTACTATTTTAAAATAAATAAACGGAATGACTACTCAAATTCGAGTATCCACTAAAAATGACTTTTAAGTAATACAAATTTATATTGAGAAATATACATAAAATATTACATTAAATGTACAACTCCGAGTTTCATGCCGAAGCAATTGCACCCATTGGACACTGACCGTCATGTGAGTTTTTAGAACTATCAGCCAGACTACCCACACATCATTTGATTATAGTGTTGAAGGTTTGTGAAGAACCAACCACTCTTTTTGGAAGCGCCGAATACAGAGAAGTGGTGCAGGGTTTGAAAGAAGGCCCCCAACCTATTCCCCGCAGGTTTTGAATATATATATATATATATATATATATGTGTGTGTGTGTGTGTGTGTGTGTGTGTGTGTGTTCAATCGTATGGATATGAGTTTGTAATACTCGGATTTACGCTTTTGCGATCATGATACAAAGAGTTTATCTGCTGACCGCAAAAACGTGAAACCCATGGTTACAAACTCATATCCATACAACTGTATATGCTAGGTCTAATACTGATAGTGAGCACTTTTAAATAAGTACTGCGCATATATAATATATGTAAAAATTTTATATATATATATATATATATATATATATGTGTGTGTGTGTGTGTGTGTGTGTGTGTGTGTGTGTGTGTTCTTTATCTTATCAAACACACACACACACACACACACACACATATATATATATATATATATATATATATATATATATATATATATGATTTCACCCAGAGCCATTATTACGCAGGTTACAGGGAGTGAAAGTGAGAGAAAAGACTGAGTATAGGATGGATTTAGGAAAAGACAAAAGATGAACGAGATTCGAAGAGACGATTGACATTGCACTTAAATTGTCGAAGGTTGTAGTTATAAAGAACAAAGTCGAAACGCTTATCAATCTAACAGGTTTCGCTTTTATTACAACTTCATCAGAGTATGGTATAGGAAGGAAAAGAAGAAAATCTGGTATTTTTACGTTTGCGTTATTTGATTTTCACGTGCATTCGAGTTTTTAAACCAACTAATTTGTGTCAATAAGAGACCTTGAATTCGCATGCTCAAAAGTCAAATCCGATCCCCCCCCACTCCAACATCTTACCAATTATAGATTGAAACAATGTCTTTTTACAACCCATCTCTTTTCTCAATTCTTCTATCCATTTACACACGAATGTTTGGTATGTTACTCGCTGTTTTGCTCTTCTTATCTTGCCTTCGAAACGTCCGGTGAATGTCAAATTCTCTAGGTATTATTTTTCCATTATTTGTCCCAGAAATTTCAAATATTTCTGATTCGAATGTATAATGTAATTTTTGCTTCCACTTATGCAGAGTCACATCCTCTGTTACTTGAAGTCTCTGATTCATATGTGAGGAAATTGTCCACCATTCACTGACATATAGCATGATTGTTATTGCGTAACAGCTTCGTATTCTTTTCTTTGTTTCTAACGAAATGTTTATGTTTCTTGATACTTTCTTTAAATTTTGGATGGTGTCTTCTTTCATTTCCAATCCATACGTTAAGAACATCCAATGTCATCATTAATTAACATCCATAGGTGACAGGTCAGAACAGGTTCACCGTACAATCACTCTATTTTCAACTGGGAATTCATTATTTTATTGTTTTAAAAAGCGATGATTAGAATTGTAATTGTCTTCGCTATACTCCGAGGTCGAGGATGATGGTCTTGCTTTATTTTTCGTTTTGGTTTGTGGACTCTGATATGGCTAAGGAGACCATTTTTTTTTTTTTTTTTTTGTCTGAAAGGTCTTTCGACATTGGAATGAAACCTAAACATTAAATGAAAGTGAATTTATCCGTTTCTTGTTTTTTATAATTTACAAAAAAATATTAAACACTATTTATTAGACTGTTTATTTACAAGAATAGTTTTATATTTACAACATTCTAAAAACTAATACACTTTTATTAAAACTAATACAATGCAGTATTTATCATTTAACAATCTATAAAGAAATAAATATGAAAACACCTTTTTATTCATAAATCTATAAACATTTATAAATTATTAAACCAACTATTAGAAAACTTACCATTTTCAAAATGATTAGCAAAACATCGGCGAATTGCCAAACATTTCAAAAAACAATCTAATAAATAATGTTTAATATTTTTGACGTAAATTCTCAAGAACAAAAAAAAATGGATAAATTCACTTTCATCATATATTTAGAGTTTTATGACAATACTAATCATCGCTTTTTAAAACAATAAACATTGCCGATAAGTGAAGGTCGTTCAAATAATAGCGATGTCGAGTGAAAAACCGTCCCTTTTTTGCTGTCATGAAGGTACAAAATTGCCATAATTTCTTTTTAAACACCACATTTCTTCGGGATATAGACGTTCGTGGCTCTCCACAGATTCCATTTCTTCCTTACCATGACTCTTTGCACCACAAGAGTGAATAATAGTAATAATAATAACAATAAGCTTCTAAAAAAAGATTTTCAAAAACCGTCAAATAATGACCTGCAAATCGAAATAAAAAAAAATGTGGAAAGTTAAAACTACGATTATACCTCTGGTACCGAAAATCATGTGAGTAAAATTCCTGGACCTGCAATAGCTTAATTTGTGAGGAACTGCACATATCCTTAAAACCCACTGTATCTAAACGAAACATCCCAAATGTCTTTAGATAACTCTCTTACAGTGTCCTTTTTATTCGTAGACCCCAGATGGGACTTGGTAATTAGGAAATTAAAACTACTCTCTGGCAAATATGATACCTCATCATCATTTATTCAGCCCATTTTGCGCTACTGTGATCACCACTGTCCCGTTTGTAATTGTGGTTTATGGTGACATTCAAGGTAGAATAGTGCAATTGCTTGCCGGTTTCTTTTATACCTGGGGTATTGAGGTTACCTCTTCTCATTTCTCAAAAGTTCCTCCGCCCACTTGTAAAGCCGATGAGCTCAGAGGCACAGTTCCTACACACAGGCTGCCGACTTGGCACAGGTGGATTCGGGAAAGGCGCCCCGCTTCATCAGTCGGGTCGGGAAACCATTCCGACTACCTTCACATAGTTAAGACAGCAGGTCGATGTTGTTGATCGGGGTGTGGCAGTCGCAGTGCCCATGCGACTTGTTGGGGCTATGTGTGAAAGTTGGATGTAGACAGTTCAATTCCGCATCTCAATTCACCTGAGTAAAGCAGAGACGACCGTTTTGATGCAAAGGTACTACCACTGACGATACACCCCATACATCCGCTCATATCCCATATAATAATAATAATAATAATAATAATAATAATAATAATAATACAATGCAGTATTTATCATTTACCAATGTCGTGGCTGTAGTCTGAGGTCGAGGATGAAGGTCTTGTTTTATTTGTCGTTTGGGTTTGTGGAATCTAAGAACATTTTTTGTTTGAAAGGTCCTTCGACATTGGAATAAAACCTAAACATTAGACATAAGATGTCCAGATGCTAAAATAGGCAGTTAACCCATAGCTTATAATCTTAATTAAGGGGAGGTGTTAACGTGTATATATTTCGTTTTGGGGAATTACGAATAACAATTCAGTTATGACACCTCGGGTTTAACGTACTGTCCATCTATGTTAGTGAGCGATTCTATCGAGAAGTTCTCTGGGTTAGTGTCGATAGTTTTTCTTTTTTTTTTTATCTGAATGATGAGTTAGCCAAAGCGAATTGGGAATCACCCTCAGCCAGGGACCGGCTGAGCGGACTGCGTTATCCGACTTGAAGGTATTTCTAACTGCATGCTTTTGCACTGCTTTTATCAAAACCTGTCAGGGTATCGCATAAATTTGACTGTGATGTATTCGGTATACGCCTATCAGACTGGATACCATGATGGGTATAATGAACTTCGTATATTTGTATCTCAGCGTCACTTCCTTTGCATACTTTTCACTCATTAATAATAATAATAATAATAATGATAATAATAATAACTACAAATAACCGTGAAAATTTCATGGTTTCCTAATTGAATCTTAAGTAAATGATTGAATAAGCTAATGGCGAGTTCTTTCTTTCATTTTCTCATTGAAACCAAGTAGTGTCTTTCCCCTTTTTCCACACGACCAAAACGGAATAGTTCATTTTTATGAGATATTGATAGGAGTCGTTAAGCTACTTTCCCTTCTTTTACTTTCTTTCTTTCTTTCTTTCTTTCTTTCTTTCTTTCTTTTCTCTCTGAAGCTAAGTAGTGTCTTTTCTCTCTTACCACGGGATCTAACATTTTCTGATGGCTCTTAATTCTTCAGTTAATGATTGGATAAGCTCATGGTGAATTTTACAACAATAAAATATTCGTAGAAATTCCCCTTTCGCATCGTTAAATATTTGAACTTAACAACAACAAAATATAGCAATGACAATCCCTGGGTAAGACGATAAACTATATCCAACAGCAAGGCTTCTGATCAGGAGGTTTTTTAGGAGCGTGGAACCTCCTCTTAATGTCTGGTGTTCCCACGTCCACCCTGACCCGCAGTGTTGGCACCTGTTAGGGTTCCAGCTATGGGCAAATAGTTGACCACCCCAAACTGGGGTCAAAACACTATGAAAGTGTAAAAATAGGTTTTAATACCAGCAATACATTTTTGTAAAAAAATTATTACCATCCATATATTTTTGAAAAAAAAGTATCACCAGTAATAGTTTTTTGTAAAAAAAATTAGCAGCAATAAATTTTTGGAAAAAATATTACCAGCAATTATTTACATTATTCAGACAATTGTCTTCATCTTTGTCGCCATAGTCCGAATAATGTAAATAATGTACATAATACCTCATCTCAGAAATATAGACAGAAAAGTCTTGGAATTAAATAACCCATTGAGTTTGATATGCCGTAAACCAAACCAAACCAAACCAATAACAATCATAAATATGAATGCTAGTCGTTATTTTAAGAAGTAAGGGGGTACAAATGAAAAGAGTTGAAATGGGCAACTTTTTCCATTTTACTGAAACAAACGTTAAAGACATCTATCTTCTTTCTTTCGTTCATTTTTTTCATTGAAACCAAGTAGCGTCTCTGATATCATTTTTAAATCTTTCCACGCGATCGAAATGAAATAACCCATTATTTATAAGGTATTGGAAAGGGGCGTTAAACAGTACTTTCCTTTCTTTCTTACTTTATTTCCTTTTCTCACTGAAAACAAGTAACGTGTTTGATATCCCTTTTCAGTTTTTATCACACTATCAAAACAGAATAGCTCATTATTTATGGGGTATTGGAAGTGGACGTTAAACACTACTGCCTTCTAAGAGGGAGAGAGAGAGTGGGCGGAGATGGAAATATATATAGGCAGAATGAGATAGATAGATAGATAGATAGATAGATAGATAGATAGATAGATACGAACTGATATATATATATATATATATATGAGAGAGAGTGAGAGAGAGAGAGGGGGAGAGAGAAGAAGAAGAAACATATATAGAGAGAGAGGGTGAAAATAGATATTTATGAGCAGAATGATATATATATATATATATATATATATATATAGAAGAAGAAGAAGAAGAAGAAGAAGAAGAAGAAGAAGAAGAAGAAGAAGAAGAAGAAGTAGGGAGAGGAGGAATAAGGAGAAGACAGAAAAAGAAGAAAAAGGATACGAAACAAAGAAAGAGAGAAAGACGACGACGACGAAAAAGAAGATAGATAGATAGATAGATAGATAGATAGATAGAAAAAGTAGATTTATACATAGAAAGAAGAAGAAGAAGAAAAGGGAGAAGGGGAGATAGATATAAGCAGAATGAGGTAGTTAGATAAAGAGAGAGAGAGACAGAGACAGAGACTGAGAGATATTAGCTGAATGAGATATATAAATAACAACTTCATGAGAATACATGACAACGAAAAAAGAAAATGTTTATTTTTACTACAAGTTGGCAATTACTGTGCTCAATATTATCTGATAATGAGACAGCTTTTAAAATTCTTCAAATCCCTGGTTTACAATACCATCGACCACACACATACAGATATGCATACACACACACACACATATATATATATATTAAACAGATTATTTCAAATTAAATCGACCTTATCTGTCTGTTTCATTTTTTATTGCATTTTTTCAATTTTCGAATATGCTGTTGCACGTTCGAATCAAAATTATGGATAAATATTATTTTATTCCTTTTTAGTACGAGGTCCGATGAAAAAGTATCGGGCTGTTGCTATGGTAACGGAGAGCGAGGCTGCTTGGTACAGATTGACATTGAACTCTGTCGCGCAGGCATACCTAAATTATAACGTCCTCACTCACTTGCGTTATTTATAGCGGTGTATATGGAAGGAAAGTGGGTAGAGTATAGTCCTCTCACCACAACAGAGGTTCTATCAGTGACCATGGCTCCTCAGCAGTTTTTGGCTAAGACCAACATTCCCCAGAGCCGACAACCATCATATTTCCAAGATGTCGCCCCTTGCGACTTTTACCGCTCTCCAAAAATCAAGCCCCACTTGAAAGGAACAAGATTTCAAGACGTTGAAGAAAATCCAAGCGAATGCGTTCAGGCAGCTGTACGCTATCCTCCAGAAGGAGTTCCAGGAACCGTTGTTTCAATAGAAACGACGCAGAATAATGTGTGTGGCTTCAGAAAGAGACTACTTCGAAGGGGATTAAATGATGAATTGATATGTGTTGTGATCGATCCCCATACATTCGATCGCATCAGCAATTATAAGAAACTAAATGTTTGTTATCTGAAACACGGTGTATTTGGAAGGCTACATTTTAAATGTAAATATACAGCTATCATTTAAATGGCGGCATGCGGAGAACGATTTTACAGAACTTGGCAATACCGGAGTTTATAGAAATATTTTATTTGCGTTATAATTATTTTATACGATTAATTATTTTATACGTATTGTAATTATTTTACACATATTATAATCATTTTATACGTATTATAATAATCAGATACAGATTAAAATTATTTCATACGCATTATAAATTTGTTTTATACGGATTATAATTATTTTATACGTATTATAATTATTTTATACACATTATAATCATTTTATGCGCATTATAATCATTTTATATGCATTATAATTATTTTAAATGCATTATAATTATTTTATACACATTATAATTATTTTAAATGCATTATAATTATTTTATACGTATTATAATTATTTTATACGCAGGATAATTATTTTATACCCATGTTAAAATGATAAGCCAGGATTTTGATCCGTGTGTGCCAAAAGTTGATCGTAAATTAGAAAATACAAAAAATTAAACAGGCGCAGACCATGTTGTTTGAATTTAATAGAAACTATGAAGATGAATTCTTAATTCACCTTAATTCACCTTACATACATACATACATACATACATACATACATACACACAACTAACACAGGCATTTCGGTAATATATACATGTGTGTCTGTGAATATGTGTGTGCAAAAATTCAATATATATATATATATATATATATATATATATATAAAACAATACTTAAATGCCAATGCTGTCTGTAACCAAATGCTTCATGTGAACGTAAAGTGTTAATGCTACTGTTACACAATCCTTAGGTGATACAAAGTATTAATTACTCATAAAAGTCACACACATATATGCACACACACACACACATATATATATGTGTGTGTGTGTGTGTATGGGTGTGTGTGTGTGTGCGTGTGCAGAATGTGCTTTGCAGGACTCTTTGCTTGCGTACAAAACGAGAACTCGCGACTGATCTATTGTTCTGGATACCTAGCCATGGAGCAAGACAGCTTTGGTCGCCCAGTAGACATCTACATTGACAAGCTAAGTTATTACAGAATGCCTCGCTAATAACTTTCCAACCTTGATGCGGGACCGTCATGGTTGGCGTGATAAGCTCATGAATGTCCGAATTAACTCAACCGAAGAATAAATACCGGTATTATAAATACTGTATACCTACTTTATATATATATATATATATATATATATATATATATATATATATATATATATATATATATATATATATATATATATATATATCTTTAGCCATTTGATCGGAATTTTGGAAAGGGATCTAACATACATATTTCCATTAGTCCCTCGTATATATATATATATATATATATATATATATATATATATATATATATATATGTATATGTGTGTGTGTGTGTGTGTGTGTGTGTGTGTGTGCTGATGATGATGATGACTTGATGATTCGTTTATTCTTTACACACTGACTCCACCCATGAATTAACTTTTGCCTTTCCACCCTGATTCTTAGGAAACACAAGCAGTTAGAACTTTCTTGATCATCTTAAGGTGCGCGCGGTACCCGCAGTTCCCGCCTGGTCTCTTTAGATCTTTCTTCCTTTAATGACCGAACTGATGCTCTTCATAAGAGATGCCGTGTGGCCCGATATTAAAGCCGGCATTTGTCTACCATCTCGTTAACAACGGATGGATGCTGATAAAACAAACTTGAGGAAAGCCACAATACATATTGTATCTATTTCGGAGTTTTATTGCAAGACAAATGTACATTGCTTCAGTCTGAAGATTCTGAAAACCTTGTTTTCGAAGGCTATTTCAAAAGAGAATAGGATTTTTTTTAAATGTCATGCCTATCCAAGAAGTATATCCTTATTCTTTTATCTTACTACCCCTTGTAAATATTTTTCAAAAACAATTATGAAACATTTAACCTCAGGAAGAGAGAGTTTAAATTTCTAGGACACATATTGAGGAAAGAGGGCTTGAAAATTTTGATACTCACAGGATATATTGAGTTTAAGAGGGACAGAGAAAATAACGCATAACAGGCTTAATAAGTTTGAGGAAATAAATGGCGGAACAGGGTTTAAGAGTAATAACGAAAAGGCAAAACTTATTAAGAGCGACAAAAGACAGGAAATTCTGGAGAGCAATGATTGCCTGCGTTCTGAGGAGATACTGTATATAACGAATCTTGTGCCAAATATCAAAATTTTCATTTCTTGTCAAGATTCCTAAGTTTTCAACGCCATTTAAAGAACCGATTTTTACAAGAATGTCACCAGAAAGTGTTTAAGTACAACTCTGACATGATTCTCTCGGTAACTATTTTCAAAAAATATTTTCAAAAAGTGACTTATATTTAAGAAAAGAGATTTAAAATTTCTAGCGCACATATTGAGGAAAGTGGGCTTGGAAAATCTGATACTCACAGGTTAGATTGAGGGTAAGAGGAAATAATAATAATAATAAAATAACATTCTTAAGTAAAAGAATGGCGGAAACAACAAAAAAGTTATTAAGCGCTACAAAGAACAAGAAATTGTGGAGAGCCATAATCACATACGTCCTGAAGAGATACAGTGCATAAAGAATCTTTTACACCTATCTGATGAATGTCTGATAATTTTAACTGTCAGTTTAGTTAAAGTAGCTTAATTTTCATTGAACCTTGGGACTAGGAGAAATATGTATATTCTGGCCATTTTAATTTGAAGAAAAAGTTTTCAATATTTATAATCGGAAGGGATAAGAATGTTTGAAGAGAACAGCAAAAGGATTTTAAGGATCGGCTTCCGTGTAAAGAGTTGCCATTCAAATGCAGCGTTTTAGATTGAAATGTCAAAAAGTTTTGATCGGGTCAAAAGTTCTTTCATGCAAAAGCCAGTGACCTTGCACCAAAAAGCAAAAGGTTCATCTCTTGTAATGTTTCACAGACAGAAATGATTTAGGTGCAACTCTGACATGATTGCCTCGTACGTACGTCCATATTGGCATTTTATGGATACCACACGCGCGCACACATACTCACAAACACACACACACATATATGTATATATCATAAATTTATAAATTGAAAATTATGGTTCCATCGCTACACAGAAATTACCATGTTTCAAAAACAGAAACTTAACTAAGCTAAATTAGTTTCTGTTTTTGAAACACAGTAATTCATGTGTAACGACGCAACCATATTTTTAAATTAGTAAAGCTCTACTGAATTGTTTTAAACCCTGTTTTTTTTAAATAAAAATAATTAATAAGAACACCGGATTATAAATCTTAGTGCTTTCTCATTATATATATATATATATATATATATGTGTGTGTGTGTGTGTGTGTGTGTGTGTGTGTGCGTGCTTAGGCTATTGCAGCCACATATGGTCGGGTGCCCCTACTATTTTCCTGGAGCTCCTTGATAAGATCCAAAGAAGAATTATTGGTCTTCATCTGGTGGGTCGGATTCAGTCACTTTCCCACCACCGTATGATTGACTCTCTGTGCCTTTTTTATAAATATTTCATATAAGTAATTGTTTGTATGATCTCTTCGCTATGGCACCTAGACTGTATAAATTTAAGGGAATTGCGGCGATATCTCATCAGTTCACAGTTGAGCTGGCTAGATGTATCCGTAACTTCTATGCTAACAGCTACTTGTCTCGCACTTCTCCATAGTGGAGCTCCCTCTCGGAACCATGATTTCCAGCCAACATTAATATGCAAAAGTTTAAATGCAATGTCAATCGCTATCTACTGTCCTCCTGAATAGTCGTTTATCTTTCTACTCATTACTAGTGTTCTTGTTCGTAATTTCTTCCACACACGAAGAAGAAGAGGAAAAGAAAAAAGGAAGGGAGAAAAAAGGGAGAGGAAGTTGCCATTAGAATCTAAACATAAAATGACTCCCTGTCTAATGGTAATATATATATATATATATATATATATATATATATATGTGTGTGTGTGTGTGAATATATATATATATATATATATATATATATATATATATATATAGAGAGAGAGAGAGAGAGAGAGAGATATGCATGAATATTTGACCTCCCACAAATACGTTGGATTAACTTTAAAATTATCTATGTCAATTTTAATTACACATATTTGAATTTGCATTTTAATTACAAGTTATATTATGTGAACATTTTTTCAAAAACAATTATTCAAAACGTTTATCTAAATTGTAAATTGTTTGAATGAAAATTCTTCGAAAGGACAATTATTATAAATGATAATTATTTGAAATGCAAAATTCTTTATTGCAATAAAAATATAAAAATTAAAAGACAAAATACACAAATGACAATTGTTCGAAATACAATTTAGTAAGAAAAAATTCTTATAACCATAAGTTAAATGATACGACACGCAAAAAGTCAGCTATTGAAGAGTAATCTTTAAAGGATACCAACGATTTTTTAAATTTTCTAATTACTTCGCGGTATTTATTGGCGCTCTTGATATTTTGGCAACCTGCTCTGATTTTTGCAATATGAATTCCTTGCAAGTCCTCTTCTCTTTTAAGAGCATCTAAGAATTTCCCTATTGTGGGATGATGGAATGGAACTTGCTGCAAAAAATCACTATGCCCTCCTTCAAGGGCGTTATTAGTTCTAGGTAAATCACCATTGACTCTCAAAGCAAGACCACATACGTATTTCAAACATAAGTATTTCAAATAATTATCATTTACTATAATTGTCCTTTCGAGTAAGTTTTATTCAAACAATTTACAATTCGAATAAATGTTTTTCGATTAATTATTTCGAATATTTGTTTTCGAAAAATTATTTTCGACCAATTTTCAACTGTCTTTTAAGACTCTTTTCTACTAACTTATGTTAAAACTATGTGGAATTCTCAGCATTCTTCTGTAGAATCTGTCTTGTCACTGTGGCCTCAAGTCTTCTCTTAATCTTTGGTAAATTGTCCAGCATTCACTGTCATATAGTTGGATTGATATTACCTAAAAGTGTGATGCTATTTTCCTTTGATTTTAGCAATATTTCCGAAATTTCCGTTTCTTAATACTTTTCGAGGGTGGACTGAAAAGTTCATAGGGCTGACCATGAAGGAGTGATCGTAGAGTTGTGAAATCTTGAGTGCCTTAAATTCAAATCTTCTTATTAATAACTGCGTTGTTTCTTTTCAGATAAAGTGGCATCTGACTGTTCAAAGAATGTCAGAAATCTAACTAGTAGCGACTTCTCTTGAAAAATGGACAAAATTTGGCATCTTGGTGTTAAAGCGGGCAGCTGAATTTAGACGAGGAAGGGAGACTCTTAAAGATGATCCAAGGACCTAGACGTCTTTCAAATGCCACCACCGAGGAAAAGATTGACCACCTATTGATGCTATCAAGAGAGTTGAGAATATTCTGCACAATGAACTTGACATGATGAAGGTTTCTGCTCGGTGGGTGGCACGTCTTATTTTTCTTACACACTGTATATGTATAGAACAACATTTCCGCCTACAAAAACACAATTTTAAAACCCATGCCAAATTCACTATGATTGAGAAAATAGAAAAGTTCAGAGCAGATAACATTAGAAAGATTTTAGAAGGCCATGAAGATAAGTGGATTCTGCGCATAAAAACGCTCCATCCAGCCTGACTTAATCACACATTTAACAACATAGGTAGAATTAATATATAATCCCACAAATCAGGCCCTACCCATATTTCTCACCCACACAAGACAGACATGCTTGCGGAGGTATTGAGGCCTCACACTTATACACACACTCATACTAATATACACACTTACACACATCATACTCACTCACTCCCTAAGAACCAAATAACACACACTTAACAGAGACACATCCTCTTTCCAGGAACCCATAAAACTGTAAAAATGAACAAAGGAATTCAGAGCAGTATGAATCCATCCAGCTCTTATCTTAAATGACAACTTAATAGAGACTGTTTGACCAACACAAGGCCTGACCAAAATTCATGCGAAAAAAATTTTAAAAACTTAAAAAAAAAAAAACAAATGAAAACTACAGATAAAGTTCATTTTCTCCATCAAGTCAATCATTTCTGTAGTTCACTACTGCCAACAAGCAGAATTATTTTTCTCCTGATGATGGCCATGCTGGCCGAAACTATTCGGGGAATCTAAACGAAATAATAAAAACGAAAGAATATTAATATACAACCCAGTATGTCTGAAGATTTTATTTTTTTAATATTTTTTGTTGTTTACAATACATTCACACATATATATATATATATATATATATATATATATATATATATATATATATATAGTGCGTGTGTGTGTGTCTGTGTGTCTGTGTGTGTATCAAAAATATTTTTATAAACTTTGGGGATGGGTTACTCCCAACAGAACAAGAACAAAAGTCCATATAAACATGGGAGTAGAAAGGGTCCGCTAGTCAATTATCCGACGGGTGCGTGCGCATGTAGAAGTAAAGAAGGAACATTTTTTATGAGTGACTGTTATGAGGTACTAAGATGAATTTTTAGACATACGTATATATGGACATTTTATCTTGTTTTGGTGTCACGAACCCGAGCCCCAAAGTTTGTAAAAGTGTTTTTGGATTGTATCTTGGATTTTACAGCTAACAGCGTCTACCATAAACTTTAGACTTAAAAACTCAAAAACGAAGGATTTGCGGACATAAGTTTATATAGAACCCGAGCCCACTGTTTGTAAAAGTATTTTTGATACTCCCTATATATTGCTGATATCCCCTGACGAAGGGACGTAGTGATTGCTGGAGGGTTCGTCTACGAAACAATGGAGTCGAGATACTGAAGGTAATCAGCGTTAAATTTTATATTTGTGTGTGTGTGTATGAAAAGTGCCTGTATATAAATATAAATATAATTATAAATATATATATATATATATATATATATATATATATATAATTATTTATATATTATTAATATATGCTCGGTACTTATTAGAAAGTGCTCAATATCAGAGATAGAGCTAACATATTTGGTTGGATTGATGTGAGTTTGTGACCCTGGGTTTCACCTGACGATCGCAAAAGCGTGAAAACCAGGGTCACAAACTCACATCAATATATATATATATATGCATATAAATTAACAATTCTCGACTCACAGATTTCGTCAAGATTCCTAAGTTTTCAACGCCATTTAAAGAACCGATTTTTACGAGAAGAATGTCATCAGTACCGCTAATCTCAGCCCATCCCTCTCTTCCTCCCATAAGCCTTGAGGCGTTCTACAATCAAAACTAACGCTGAGAGTTTTCTGGAATTTGTTGCTTAAAGGAATGTTACGTGGGGCAAAGCGAGCGACTCACTCAGCAGCACCAAATGTCTGGGAGGAAATGCTTATCACCTGAATCATATAATCTCATCAGAAAGTAAAACGACATCTAGGTTCAACTTTGTGCTCATCAAACATTAATCGCTCCCATATTTCCAACAATTTTCTTTTTTTCTTTACTTTCTTCTTTCTTTCTTTCTTTCTTTTTAGGTTCTTTTCTTTTTTACTTTTTCTTTCTTTAAATTCTTTCACTTAATACTTTTATTCTTTTTTTATCTGTCTTTTCGTTAAAGATTAAATTTTGAACATTTAATTCTTATCCCTTAGTTGTATATCTGGTTTTCGTTATCTTTCTTTCTTCTTTTTTATTTTCTAATTTGTTTCATTCTCTTTCTTTCTCTCATTCCTTCTTTCATTCTTTCTTCTTTCTTTTTTTCATTCTTGTTCCATTCTTTTGTCTTTCTTTTTTCTTTCGTTCTAATTGTCTTTTTCCTTTCTTTCTCGTTTTCTCATCTCTTAACTTTCATTATTTTTATATTTTGTTACAGTCTTGACCGGCTTTTTCTTCCCCCTTGGTCCTATCTTGTTTTTTTTATCATTTTTTTTTTGTTCCCTTTCTTTCTGTATTTCTTTCTTTTTCCTTCCTTTCTTTTTTCCTTCCTTCCTTCCATTATTATTTATATTAAACACATTAACTTATTTTATTATCTTTCTTTTCTTCTCTCTGTCATTCATACTTTCTTTGATTTGGGCTCATTTCTTTCTAATCTTTTTTTTTATTTCCTTCATTCAACCATATTTCTCTATCTCATACCTTTATTGTTCCTTTACCTCTTTTTCAGGCTTTCTTTCTTTCTGTTTGTTCTATCTTTCCTTTCTTTTTTTCCTTCAAACTCGTGAATTAATTTTTCTTTCTGCTTTCTTTCTTTGTCTTCTTTTTTATACTATCATACTTTTTCCTTTACGTTCACTAGCTAATTATTTTCTTTCTTTCTTTTTTTCTTTTCTGCGGGCCTTTTCCTTCTCTTTGTTTCTTTTTTTAGATGTTTCTTTCTTTCTTTCTTTCTTTCTTTCTTTGATTCAGGTATTCTTTCTTTTTGTTTCTGTTTTTCTTTCTTTCTTTCTTTCTATTTCTTCAGTTTTCTTTTTTCCTTCAAACTCTTGAATTAATTTTTCTTTCTGCTTTCTTTCTTTGTCTTCTTTTTTATGCTTTTTTACTCTTCTCCTTTACATTCGTTAACTAATTATTTTCTTTCTTTCTTTCTTTCTTTCTTTTCCTTTTCTGCGGACCTTTTAAATTTTGACAAAGACTTTTTTCTTTCTTTATTTTTTTCTTTCATAATCCTTCCTCTTGTAATATTTTTTCCGCATCATTTTTCTCGTTTTGTAAATTTCCACCTTTTCAAACAAATATTATTATGCTCTGATTAACATTCGAGAATGAATCTTCTGTTCTACAAATTCTTCATTTTTTATTCACTTCTTTTGCAGTATTTACATCCGTTTTGTTTACTCTCAGTTTCTAGCACTGCAATCTTTAGCACTTACGGTGGCTTTTAGCCATATCACGTTGAAACACCGGTTCCCGTTGAATCACCGAACTTAAGCCACTAGTCAGTATCTACATGTGTGGCCACTTTGGAATACCAGGCAAACATTGATGTGCAGATGGCGTAATGGATAACGGCTCTGAATGAGAAATCGGAGAGCCGAGCTCAAATTCCAGTCCGGTTCGTTATATTCGCTCGCAGGCAAATGCCCTTGAAAAAGCTATGAATTTACCTCTTCTCCCCTCTATAGGTTAAATAGTAGGATTGGTATGTGTAAATTATTATCTCCCAGAAATTGTTAATACAATATTTACTTGTATATATATATAAAAAAGAATTGGGCACCTCGAGATGGTGTAATGGTCAGCAAGCTTGTCTCGCTAGAACAATTACGACTGAGTAGTGAGTTCGATTCTCACTGCGTGCCCCCCCCTTATTTCGGCCTTGTGCCACATCTAAGCTGTGCTTAGAAAATCACTATATAAAAAAGAATTATAGGAAAAATACGTTTCGGCTTTAAATAACTTACAAAATTTTGACAAGTCGTATAAATTAAATAAATCAGTCAATTTTACCGCTTGCTAAAATATACTCTCCACTTTACACGAGAGGATAGATCAAGAAGTGAGTAGTCTGATATATCGATATTAGCTGATTTTTATCTGGAATTTTAACTTTATAATATTCTATTTATGTGATTAATATTACCCAGTAAATTAGGTATATTGACAAAGAAAAGAAGATCATTATACGATATCCCTAAAACACAGAATGTGTGTCCGTTGGCAAAAAGGGCAGACCAAAACGCAAACTACAAATTGAAGATATCAAAATCGGTATGTACAGATATTTCAATATATGGGAAGCGTCTTAACATAGTGAAACATGCCTTCCAAAAGTAAAGCAGAGTATTAAGAAACAGGAAAATTGCGTTAGAAACAGCACTGAATTGTCATGTAATATCAGTCCTCCTATTGATATCTAGGAAATGTCTTAACAGCAGAGACCAAATGCGATAACGAAATCCGAAAGCGCATTGGCACAGTGAAACATGCCTTCCAAAAGCTAAGCAGAGTATTAAGAAACAGGAAAATTGCGTTAGAAACAGCACTGAATTGTCATGTAATATAGGACATCCTATTAATATCTAGGAAGTGCCTTAACACAAGAGGGAAAATGTGACACCGAAATCCGAAAGCGAATTGGCATAGCGAAAGATGCCTTCCAAAAGCTAAGCAGAGTATTAAGAAACAGGAAAATTGCGTTAGAAACAAAGAAAGAAGTACTAAACTGTTATGTAATATCAGTCCCCTCCAATCTCTGTCAGTGAATGTTAACAATTTCACAGATAAAGAAAAAAATCTTGAGGCAGTAAAGATGTCGTCCTGTAGAATGATGCTAAGAATGCCATGGGCGGAGCGTGCAATTAACTAAGAAATGGGAGCTGAAAGGACAAACTGAAATTTCTGGGACACATAATGAGGATGGTAGGCTGTGAAAATTTGACACTCACAGCCTTCCTTCTTCATTATATGGCAGAGGGGCCAGAAATGGCAGCGTGCCACCTACCTGACGAGCATTTGTGAATGGATGACAGAACAGAGTGGGAGGGTAAGAGACAGACAAAAATTACTAAGTGCACAGGGATTTGGGGAGAGCAATAATCACACACGTCCTAACTAGTAGCTCTCACTGTATGTGTAAGTGGGAGGAGATGAGGAGTAATGCGGAAAGTTACTGATAAAATTACATTGTGATAATCGGTGATACATATATACACACGCAGAAACATATATATATATAGGAGTGAACAGTGAAGTCAACACTCAGAGGCGACAGGCTGTTTCATGCTAGACGCAATCGCGAGGGACGATGCGTCTAGCATGAAACAGCCTGTCGCCTCTGAGTGTTAAATTCAATGTTCACTTTTATATTTATATTTACATATGCTCTATCTCTGATATTGAGCACTTTATCCCATAAATATAGCCCACCTTAAAATTATATATATATATATATATATATATATATATATATATATATATATATATATATATATATATAAAACTTGTCTCATTGAATAATTTAGACAAGTTTTGTCTTCTTATTTTCAATAGGATCTTCTCATATTCAAGGACAAGCTTCTTAGTATCCTTATTAAAGGAAAAGAGAAAATTACTAAGTTGATACATATTCATTTATTCTAAATACTTCCGACATTAGCACAATGTCATCATCAGGGTGTTGTTGTTTTTTTTTTGGGGGGGGGGTCTAAGACAAATTTGTTGTGTTCATCTGAAAGTTAAATTTTTTTTAATGTGAAGCGAAAAAACGGTTTAAATTTCACGTTTGAAACCTCCGGGGAAATATCTATATGTTTTTTTGTAAAAAGAACTACAATCTTAACTTGTTCAAGTGTTGGCTTAACCGTTATCTTCCCTACAAGTATGCATAAACCGTACTTCTAACTCTCTAACCGTCTTGCTTCAGTGCCTCTCGGGCCTTGTACAGTATGAATATCATTGTAGTAAAAAAGAAATATATTCGTTCCTCTATCCATTTGCTCAAACTTCTCGAGTAGGTTGTTCCCTTTCGCCTGCTTCTCCTGCCTTCGATACGCCCTGTGAGTGTTAAATTTTCCGAGCTTTCTTTTCATCATCTTTACACCAAACTTCAGCTGTCTCTTTTTGGTTGCAAGCAAGCAGTTCCTTTTTAGTCCCCGTTTTCCTTTAAACTTCCTCATTTGTCTAATTTTCTGTCCCTGATATTCTCAACGTCTGTTGGCAGCGCTGCATCGTCAGATCTTTTCTTGATTTACCCAGGAGACCAAACATTTCTAATGATGTTTTCTTTATCTGTCTATATTTCTAAGATGAGGTATTGTAATTATTTACACTATTTACATTGATCGGAATGTTGTCCTCATCTTCGTTGCTATATTCACGACATTTCGGTTATTGTACGCCCTGCCCTTCTTTAGCTGATTGGAATTTCAAACTGAACCATTAATTTCGTCCACCGGAGTAGATTGTTCTAGTTCCACGTGTCACGCCTCTTCTGGATGACTCAGTATAAGTTATGTCCTTTTAACTCAATTCTCCAAGTTTTTGTTCACCTCTGCTGTAGCGAGATATTAATCTCATAATTCTTTGGGTCAATTCACTGGATTCAACCAACGTTTTTATCCACTGGGACATGTGTCACTTGAAGAAGGCAGAGTGTACAACGGCCGAAACGTCGTGAATATGGCAACGAAGAGGAATGAGAACAACAGTCCGATCGAAGTAAATAGCTTAAATATTAGGTTGGTGCAAAAATAATGACGTAATAATGTCGTTTTTTTACGTATTTTTTAACGTCAAAAACGACATTATTACGTCATTATTTTTGCACCAACCTAATAGCTGTTTTCTTTGTTTCGAATATTGCTATTTAATAAAAATACGGAAATTTATTTGATTGACTTCCGGATAATCGAATGTCGTCATGTAATATCAGTCCTACATGATTCATTATTGATTGATTTGAATTGCGATGCATTGAGTTGTTTGTTGTGACGCAATGGATAGCGTCTTGGTATAAGAAATAGGAAAGCGGAGATCGAATTTCTGTCGCGTTCGTTGTACTGATTTTTTTTTTTTTTTTTTAATAAAACATTTCGCCCCCAAGCACGGCGGGAGTGTCACTAGATCGCAGGGGCTTACATAGAGTGAAAGTGAGGGAAAGGGTTACATATAGTGGGGATTGAGGAAAGGATAAAAGAAGAACGGGGATCAAGGCAACAGAAGATGTCGCACAAATACCCCCCCCCCCGTATAGGCTGGATAGCAGGACAACATGGTCCTATAACTCTGGTTGGCAACCAGTCTAACACGGGAAGAAACGGCAAACTGCTGCGGGAAAATCTTCTGCCTAGTCAGTTATGAATCGAAAGAGACATGATCGGCCAAGCGTGCATCACGTGTGACACTTGACTGACTGATAATCAGTTTCTAAATAGCGAAATGCAAAACATAGTCATCGATTAAACTCTGACGTATGAGGATTGATTAAGGTGATTTTTTTTTTTATTCCGATATTAACACTTTACGGTAATGAAAACCTTAAGAAGTACTTGGACTACTAGATAACCATGACGTATTTGGGAGGGATATTAGAATAATCCAGAACCTATATATGCAGCAAACCATCTGCATACGCATAAATTATGAATTCAATAAATATACAAAAATAGAAAGGGGTATAAGACAAGAATGTGTCTCCTCGCCGGACTTATTCAATCTATACAGTGAGACGATTCTGAGAGAATTAGAAGTCCTACAAGGATTCATCATTGGCGGACACAATTTTAACATGTGTTATGCGGATGATATAATGTTGATAGAAGACACAGAAAGAAAACTACAAGAACTTCTACAGAAGGTAATGAAAGAAAGCATGAAGAAAGGACTAAACATCAATTGCAAGAAGATAGAATGCATGGTTATTATCAAAAGGGTCAGCTCAACATGAAAATTACAAATCGGGGATACGAAAATCAAAAAAATCTGGAAAATGTTTTAACAGCGGACGGAAAATGAGACACTGGAAACAGAAGGCGCATTGGGATAGCGAAATATGACTTCCAAAAGCTAAGCAAAGTATTCTGAAAAAGAAAACTTTTACTACAAACAAATAAGAGTACTAAACTATTACATCATATCTATCCTCCTATATGGCAGTGAATGCTGGACAATCTTCTCACAGATTGAAGAATAGACTTGAAGCAACAGAAATGTGGCTCTACAGAAGGGTGCTGAGAATACCATGGAATGAACATGTGAGCAACGACGAAGTTTTAGAAAAAATGAAAACAGAAAGGATACTTATACTTAACATAAGCAAGAGAAATTTTTAGGGCACCTAATGAGGAAAGAGGGCTTATAAATACTTTCATTCTAATTGTTCTGATGAACCTTCCTCAATTTTACGAAGCCCTACTGAATGCACCCATTTGCAATATTAATCTTCAAAAATATTTAACAAGAAGTCCTACTGAATGCACCTATCTGCTCATCAGCCATTCTATTTGGCTGCTTCGTATGACGGACTTATTTAGGTTTGTTCCCTGATAGTGTTTTACCATTACATTTCAGGATTACCTAGAAGTGACTGCCTAATGTAAAAATTATAACTTTCCATCAGCTGAACTTTTGCTAAAATCCAAGAGTGTGATTATTGGTTATACATAGAAATAATTTCAAGGATGATTTTGATATTAAGAATTCTATCCTTGTGAAGAAAGAAAATTGTAGATGTAAAAGATGAAAATTGTAGATGTAAAAGATGAAAATTGTAGATGTAAAAGCATTAAAATATCTTTACACCCAATATGCGACACCGTTTTTCTGCTTAGTCCCATTCTTTAGTAAGTCCGGTCTGTTCGATAAGGTCAAATCGGCAGCTTATCTAAAAAATGACTTATATTCTATTGTTAACGAAAGCAACAAATGGCTTCTTAATTTTAACGTCTTCAAGACGAAACTGGTCTTCATTAATCGTCTGAGTTTTATGCTTTCCATCAGCATGGCTGATTCAAACCTCCAGAAGAGTGATACGTTACATCTGCCCGGGCTAAGGTTTACGCTAACATCAAGTGGAAAGATTATATTCAATCAGTTGCTACGTCTGCTGCTAGGAAAGTTGGTTCACTGTGTCGTGAAACACATTTTTTCTCAACAGAATCTATCTTAAAATATTTATAAGTCTACCAGTCGTTCATGCATTGAATATTGCTGTCACATCGGGTCGGATCTGGGGATTTGGATATGGATTTAGAGCTTCTTACTAAGACCTAAAGAAGAATCTGCAATTTTACCGGTTCTGATTTGGCATCTCGTCTTCACTTCAGTCACTTTACCACAGCCGTAATGTAAATTTCCTGTGCCTTTTCTATAAATACTTGTTCCGATGAACTTTCCTCTTTGGTAACTCAAATTATATATATATATATATATATATATATATATATATATATATATATATATATATATAAATACAAGAATCCAGTTTCCCGCTAGCCCTGAGTTTGTGAGAACTATAAACAAATCACAAGGTCAAATGCTTAAAAATGATTGAATTTGGCCCCAGAAAGAAATATTTACATATAGTCAGTTGTATGCTGCATGCTGAAAAGTAAGAAATCCTAAGAATTTATTACTTGCTATTAAAAAGAAAATCGGAAAAAAAGATATTTCCTTAAAAAAATATTGTTTGACATGAAGTTCTATAAAATTAAATTAGAAAAATATTAAATCGCGTAGTAGGATTTTTGCCAAAGTATTTTTCCAAAGAAATCAACTTATTCAAATTTCATCGATTGGTTTGCGAAATTAAACGAAATTTAGAGATTGTAAATCTCGACAAAAAACGTTAGCGATAACTTCAACAATTCTAAATACTGTGTGGATTCGTGTCAAAAATAACGTGAAGAGGGAAGCTTATAGAATTCATAAAACAATAAAAAGAAAATAACATTTACTGCTCGAAACTAAATTTTGGGGAGAAGGGCAAACAGGTAAGCGGTACAAAGTACAGTTGGTTTTACTAGGGTACATAAAAACTGCAAAGCAGGGTTTTTGTCAAAGTATTTTTCCAAACAAATCAGCTTATTCAAATTTCATTGATTGGTTTGCGAAATTGAATGAAGTGTAGAATTTGTAAATCTCAACACAAAACTTTAGCGATGACTTCAACAATAGCTAAATACTCTTTGGATTCCAGCACGGGTTTGCGTGTTGCCGAAAAGGTTCGAGTTTTGTTAGATTTTCAAATACATATCATTGATTCTTATTCGTCTTTTTTGTCCTAGAAAAAGTTTTCTGGACTTTTAAATAGATAACTTAAAAGATTAATGCGTTTTCAGACAAACCTGTCGTTTCGCTAACAGACAGCATAAACAAAAACCACCGAATGCAGTGCTAATATAATAGATGAGAAACAGACTTCTAGAAAAAAAAAATGGAAAAGGAATGAGGAAAGAAAAAGAAGAGGAATTGACGGAAGTATCATATTTTCTCATCAGAGCTAGTGGTATTCTAGCAGATTGACCGATGTTAAGCAACGGCTTATGTCCTTTGATGGAGGTGTCTGTAATCGAAGAAGCTTAAACATAAACACACTTGTAACCGTCCACCTTTCTAATGGCTCCAACCGACACCAAAAAAAAACGCTTAAGAAAACTGACAATAACATTACTAACAATAACAGCGAGAGAATAATAATGCTACCTACAAACCGCAACAAAGTTAATGAAAGCAATGTCTTTTCAAGTTGTATATGATCATAGCTCTCCACAACTTTCTTTTATAGTTCTAAGGAATTTTTCACCCTTTACCATCGCTATTCTGCCATTCATTCATACAAGTAACTTAAATCAAAGACTCACTGTCCTGTGAGTGTTAAATTCTTTGGCGATCGTGGCTCTCCACAATTTCCACTCTTTTACTGCTTTAAGTAATGTTTGGCATTTTACCATCCCTCTTTGTCCCAGCTTTGCCATCCATTCACTTTTTTCATCTTTTATGTGCTATATCGCTTCAAGATGTGGCCAATCATGGCTCTCCACGACTTTCTGAATTTTGCTGCACTAAGTAAATTTTTACCTCTTTCCATTACTCTTTGTCTCCGTTCTGGAATCCATTTATAAACAAAGTTATTCATTATTTCTCTTACTTTTCCAGTTTTCACCATCTTACATCGAGCACTGTCCCACCAGCACTCCCTGTACGCTAATATATATATATATATATATATATATATATATATATATATATATATATATATATATATATATATATTACGAAATGAACTCTGAAGTCTGACAATTATTTTGATCCATTTTATCTTTATACGTTATTTATATACACACAAATATATTTATAATAAAGAGTATTAACAACGTTTACTGGCCTGAATATAAAAAAAGCATTTACTTAAATATTTTTGTATATATAAATAACGTATAACAATAAAATATATTAAAATAATTGTCGGACTTAGTCCATTTCGTAGTGTGTGACGATATTTGTCTACGTTAAGATAGGCTTCGAGCAGATATGGACGTTCGAGAGTAATCATGGGAAGTTTGTAGTTTAAAAATAGTAAAATCGACCTTGCTATCCAGATGCTCCTTCGTAGCTAAACTGGTATATCACATCAGGCTGATATGACGGTTCTGTGTAAGATACAGGTTCGATTTCTGATGGAGGACACGTATTTTCTAATAGATTTCTCGTAAATGCTGTCAATACTGTTTATTATAAACAAAGCATTTACTTGAATATTTGTGTATATATAAATAACGTATAACAATAATATATATATATATATATATATATATATATATATATATATATATATATATATATATATATATATATGCAGGAGAGAGCAGTTTCGAATCCTGCCAAAAACCGCATTTTCTTTAAGATTTCTCGAGTGCGCAGTGTGATAGATATAATACACGCAGTTTAAAATGAAAAATGGGACTTCTATTCGAATTGAATATCCACTAAAAATAACGCTTGGAGTAATAAAAAATATCGAATTTTCAATAAATCCGTTTATTCTTTAGAATATATATATATATATATATATATATATATATATATATATATATATATATATATATATATATATATATGTGTGTGTGTGTGTGTATGTTTGTGCACGCGTATTTCTGAATTAGTAATGAATTTTTATTTACTAATCTGATAGATTTTATTACTTAAACGTTAGTAAATATGAGTTATCATTTTATTCTTTAAACGTTTAATTAATAAATGGAATGTCTATTCAAATATGGGCATCTACATATATATATACACACAAGGTTGACTGGAAAGCAAGAATCTGGAAAAGACTTCCACAATCAAGAAGTGCCATAGAAGAAACTGTTAACATAGAACTTACAGTTAAATATAACCACTGAACTGTAAACAAATTGAGACCCGGCTACCAATCTAGTACTGGGTTCAATAAATTCTTGGTACCATAGAAGAAAGCTAATCAAAACAATTACCATGAAAATATTTATACAGGGAAGCTACGTTACGTGAAACTGAGATGCCAGGTCAGGACCGACAACACTGCCGCGAAATTAATATTTGACAATGCATTCAAATTTTTGAAGATCAAATTTGACTAGAAACCAAGAAGCCAGAACAGAGTTCAACCACTGAGAAGTGCAAAAGGAGAAACTGTTAGCAAAGAACTTATGGTTACTTCTAGAAATTTCAACTAGAAAACGATGAGAACAACTTGCCAATTTAGTACTGCAGTACTGTAAAGTCTTGATACCAATCAATCCGATGGCTCCAACGGCAACTGGAGTTGTTGATGTCGTCATGAGCCACATTTTTGAGATTTCGATTTCAAGGTCCTTGTATGTTGATAGATTTTTGAAGATCTTTAAAGATACATTAAAGTCTGCATTGACAACTATGTCAATAAGAAGCGACATTTTGTTAAAACTAAAGAATCTACCTGCGACATAAACTGCAGGTATCCAGATTATGTCGGTGAAGATGTGTCAAACGACATTAGGGCAGAATACCTTGAAAACAACAGAGGTGAAATCACCGAAACGAAAAATCACATATTATTATTATTATTATTATTATTATTATTATATTTCCTTGGGTTTCTGTTGTATACACATTTTCTTCCGGGTCCCAACCAGAAATCTAAGGTCAGAAATGTCTTCATTGTGGACTGATCACTGTGCACTGAGTACGGGTCGTTTTTACAACAAATAAATAAATAAGTCTACGAGTCTATCAGAACCTTTCCCAGTCAATCCGAGGGCTCTAACTACAACTGGAATTACTGCTGTCCTCATGTACCATATTTTTAGATTATCACTTCGATATCCTTATTTTTTGATAGTTTTTTTGAAAATCGTCGAAGATACATTACAATCTCCGGGGACTGACATGTCAATAAGAAAGCACATTCTATTTTTGTAATCTTTGATCACAATGTCTAGTCAAATAGCTTTGATTGTTCTGTATGTGTGTATTGTAAAGTCTCTTAAAATTGTCCTCTGTAACTGGTTATGGGTGGTGTTCATACCAGTTTCTTGCAGTTTCCTTCCCGTCAAAGTTTCATATCTTCCAGTGCAGATACTGGCCAACTTTATCATGCCAAATTTTATATTCACTGGGTGCTAACAACGTGAAAACTGATACAAGATGATCAATTGTTTCTGGATATTTATCACAGAATCTGCATTTCGTATCACCACAATTTTCAAGTATGTCTTCTTGGTAATTACTAGTTAGCAAGCATTGGTCCTGTGCAACAAGAATAAAACCTTCGGATTCACCTTTTAACCCCGCACTATGTATTAGGTTGGTGCAAAAATAATGACGTAATAATGTCGTTTTTTGACGTAATTTTAAAGTCAAAAAACGACATTATTACGTCATTATTTTTGCACCAACCTAATAAAAACTGATGGATACGGGGTTTGTCTACATCAGCTTGTTTGGTTCGCGGCAGAGTATTGACCATGAAGAGGCTTATCTTCCTATCATTTTTGCCTTTGGTACATGGAATTTGCATTTTCTATCTTTTATTAGGGTCTTTGACGCTGCAGTAGGTGCATTATTGTTTATTTGCACTTCTTCACCCACTTGAAATTCCCTTTTGAAATTGTTGGCTTCTTTTATTGCTGAATAAAGGTTCTTTCATGTTCTTATTAATGTGTTCTTTCATTATTATTATTATTATCATTATCATTATCATTATTATTATTATTATTATTATTATTATTATTATCATTATTATTATTATTATTATCATTATCATTATCATTATCAATATTATTATTATTATTATTATTATCTTGTATTTCTGCTGCATGCAAATTTCCTACCAGGTCGTAATCTGAGGCCTATGTTCAGAAATGGCTTTCTGTCATTTTCCGCTGATCACAAAAAAATCCTCAGATTACACACACCTTATGAAGGACTTTATCTTTAGTGTGAGACCTTAGGTTGCTTTATATTTATATCTTATTTACAAAAATGTTCAGTGGAAAGTTTCATGGTGACATTTTTTACATAAGTTTTATGACTGGGACCCGAAAGAAAATGTGTATAGAACATAAATCAAAATAAATAAATAATAATAATAATAATAATAATAATAATTGGTATGAACACCACCCAGACCCCGTTACGGAGATAGTACCTGTAACAATTTTATGGGATCACATAATACACAAACAGAACAATCAAAGCTAACCCCCCAGACATTGTTATTAGAGACCAGTAACAAAAAAGTGCCTCCTTATTGATATGGCAGTCCCTACAGACTGCAATGTATCTTTTAAGATCTTCAAAGAGCTATCAAAATACAAGGACCTTGAAATCGAAATCTCAAAAATGTGGCACATGGGAACATCAACATTCCCTGTTGTAGTTGAAGCCCTCGGATTGGTTGGAAAAGATTCCAGTAGACTCATTTAAGGAATTCCTGGAAGCCCATGTCTTAAAGAAATACAAAAAAATTGTTCTCACGAGTACAGCCCACACCTTACGAAGAGCTTTATCCATGTAAAATATGTATGTGTTTTTTTTTTGGGGGGGGGGGTTAATTGGTCAGTGAAAAATGTCATGATGTCATTTCTGACCTTAGGTCTCTGGGCGGGATCCGGAAAGAAATGTGTACACATCAGAAATCAAAGGAAATAATAATAATAATAATAATAATAATAATAATAATAATAATAATAATAATATGGAATTGGGTCATTTAGATATGGATAGTCAAAGATGCCTTCTAAAACCTGAGCAGATTGTTATGACAGATTATAACAAAAAGAAATCGTTAAAAACACAGGAAAGGGTGCTGAACTGTTACATGATATCTGTTCTCCTATATGGCAGTGAATGCTGGACATTCTTCTCAAAGATGAGGAAGAGATTTGAAGCAATGGATATCTGCTTGTACAGAAGGATGCTAAGGATAACAAGGACGAAACATTTAAGCAACCATGACGTTTTAGAGAAAAGGAAGACAAAAAGGAGACTTTTATTTAACATACAGTTAGGATACAGTTGAAATATCTAGAGTGCATAATTAGGAAAGAGGACTTGTAAAGTCTGATACTCACAGGATTGAAGGCAAAAGAAGAAAAAACGCATAATCCACCTAGCGAGCATGAGTAAATGGATTTTGAAGGCAAGAGGAACGTAGGAAAACAACGCATAACATACTTAGTGAGCTTGAATAAATGGATGGCGGAACAAGGTTTACAAGAAATAACAAAAAGATAAAATTTATTAAGGGCTACGAAGGACAGGAAATTGTGGAGAGCCATGATTTCCTACGTTCTGAAGGAACACGCGCAGAAGAAGAAGAAAAATCCGTGGCAAAATCATATCTTAAATTTGTGAGGTGATATGCTTAAACAATTCAGAGTTGATTAGAGCGTCTAGTCTTTTGCCTTAAAGAGGCAGAAGGTTAATGGCTCGATAAGCAGATGAATCAAATCGTTCGCCTGAGCTCTTAAAGCCTGATACCCCAGAAGCGTATTTCCAAAAAGCGGGAAAGGAAGAAACAACAATGCATTTATTGTTTAGTTTAGAGAGAACAGGGCCACATTTCTTAAGGTCTATTGCATGGATACCATCAAGACCACATGCGCTTTGGGGATCCAGTTTACAGATGGTAGCAGAAACCATGAATGGAGTTATATAAGTACCACTCAAGAAAGACTCAGTTCAAAGTGTAAAGTCCCACAAAGATAATCCAGATGGATCCGGGGTTGAATTTGAAGGGAATTTACGGGGAAAACAAGCTGTTTTATCCACAGATGTTAACGCTTCAAATTGTGTCAAGTGGAGAAGGGTAGAAGACTTACTCTTATTTAACACACTATTACAGAACCGCTGGTATTCACGAGAACCAAACTTGTTAGAGGATATAATGGGCCTCATTCCGTCAATCAAGAAAAACGTAAGCTCTTTGAGAACACGATCATAATTATTATGCGCATACACAATGTGGCATCTGTTGTGATTGGAGCTATCCCGTTGGTACCGTCAGAAAAAGTTATTTCTGTGTGCTATAGAGACTTAACAGACTGGTATGAATTAAGGAAAAAATCTGTCTTCAAGAAACCTCTACTTTGCATATAACACGTCGAGGGATATTCTTTTAGTTACGTTTTAATATTCTTCTTCTTCTTTGCCATCAAATAAAAGTGATTTCTCTTAAAGCCAACTTTTGAAAGATAAGAAAAAAAAGCAAAATTTTTAATACTGCTTCCCTTATGTTTATATAAGCCAGAAAATCGTCTCTACCACGGCTGGGAAATTTTCAAGTTGTAAGGCAAAACGCGAAATGACAAATGATCCACGAAATGGTGTGCAGCATTACAATCGTATTCGTTACAAAGAATTCGTATTCATTACAAAGAATTTGTATTCCTTACAACGAAATCGTATTCGTTATCAAGTTCTAAAATTGGAAAAAAAACTGAGACGTTAAAATTGTCTACCAAAAAGCATTAAATGTAAACTTGATGCTTTTTTATGTTATGAATAAAATTCTTACATATTAAATTATCTCTTTCTCAAAATAAATGGTTTCAAGACTTGAAAAAAAGTTTTTTTTTCATTTTCATATTCTCTGTTGTTTTTATTTACAAATGTAACAACAATTTCGTGAAAAAAATCGTACATAAAATGAAACAAAGAATATTGGACAGAGCATAATATTTAAGTGAAGAAGACAAAGTCAGAAATTGTAATATTTTCGAGATTAGCGTTTCATTTTGTCGATTAAATAATAATAATAATAATAATAGTAATAATAATAATAATAATTACGAGGATGCACCCTCCGAAATCAGATATTGATAGGATGTACGTACCAAGAGCTCTAGGGGGCCGAGGTCTAATCCAACTTGAATTAACTCTAAAAACTATAACAATTGGATTGGAAGCAGACTTCACAAAAAACCAGTGACCCTCTATTAAAAATAGTAAAAAACCAAATCGATTCCATCAACAAAGAAGTTGCACTCTTCAAGAAACAGCTTAACAACAAAAAAAAACGAAGCGAATCCCATCTACGCCAAACGAGTAAAGCAGAAGGAAAAGCAACTTGGTGAAATAAAATTACAAAAAAAAAAAAACAGGGAGAAAAAGGCGTTGCATGGCAAATACATAAAAAGAACGAAAGAAGCAGATGTGGAGCAGCAGAAAACAGATAAGTGGCTGAGGAGCACCGGGCTAAAAGCTGAGACAGACGGCCTAATTATTGCAGTTCTGGACCAAAGCCTCGCAACCAGATCCTATCACTGTCACATAATCAAGGATGGAAATAACCCAAGATGCAGGATCTACGGAAAATATGATGAAACTGTCGACCATATTATCTCAGGATGTCCGGAACTGGCAAAAAATGAATATATCCACAGACATAACAAGGTAGCACTGTATGTGCACTGGAGGATATGAAAGAAGCACAAAATCGAAACCACTGAGAGATGGTATGACTACCAATCAGACACAGTTACCGAAAATAACGATGTAACTATCCTCTGAGACATGTCAATTCCAACTGACAGGGAAATAAAAGTCAACAGGCCTGATATTATCCTAAAAGACAATTCAGGAAGTGTATTCTTATTGACATAGCAGTAACATGTGAGAGAAACATCTCCATAAAAATGATCGAGAAATTGTCTAAATACGAGGATCTGGAGATCGAGATTAACAGGATGTGGGGAATGAACACTAAGATTGTTCTAGTGTTAATCGGAGCTCTGGGTCTCGTGAGAAAAGTAATTGAAAATTTTACTATCAACCCAGGTAACACGAACGTAGAACTTGCCCAGAAAATCTCCCTTCTAGGAATATCCCATGAACTAAGAAAAGTTCTATCAATAAAATGTCAATACTCCTATAGGGCCTAAGGACCGTAGTTTGAACCTGCCTCTACAGGATACAAAGTAGGAAACATAACATACACAAATAATAATAATAATAATAATAATAATAATAATAATAATAATAATAATAATAATAATGGACTAATGCTTACTAACTAGAAATTACCAAGCACACATACTGAAAAACTGTGGAGATCCCAAATGCAGATTCTGCGATAAATATCCAGAAGCAATTGACCATTTTGTATCAGGTGGCACATGTTAGCACAAAACTTGGCATGATAAAGTTGGCCAATATCTGCATTGGAAAATATGCAACTTTGACGGGAAGGAAACTACAAGATATTGGTATGAAAATCACCCAGACCAGGTTACAGAGATAGAAAAGATTGCCCGGTCTCCCAGGCCTTTTTTTTTCTCTCTCAAAGGCCTGTGAACAACAAATAATCCTCCACTTTATTGCAGTCGCGATGTGCCTTATCGGAATAGGGACGTCCAGGTCTCTATCAGATTCATAACCTGTCCGCAGAAAAGAACAATGCAGTTTTCCGCGCTGATTGGCCAAAACTCGGACAGATATGAATTAATCTTCCTTATTGAATTGTAAAAGATTACAACCTGTTTTGCTGAAAGAATGAAGACATTTAAGGAGGCGATAAGCCAAGTTTGGTAAATATATCTGTTAAAATGAGATGTCAGTGTTATTTTCTTTTTGCATAATTTAGACGACAATTTTTCCATCGCACCCTCTCTGTGTGTGTGTATATATATATATATATATATATATATATATATATATATAGAGAGAGAGAGAGAGAGAAAGAGAGAGAGAGGGAGAGAGAGAGAGTTAATGAAACATTTTAAAATCGAATTCATATTTGGAACAGTATAATCCTAACGCACATACTGACCTCTACTCTATACTTTCCGTTGACCCTCGTACATTCCCCACCCTCCCTCACTGTCTATACCTTGAGAATACCAAATTCTTTGCCTACTCTATCGTAATACATGACTAACGCAAACTACTTATATCTCTGCTAGGTCTGCTTATTGAGTTACCAGTATTTTAATGGCTTTTTGATATCATTATATAAATCTCACTGGGCAATGACAAAACCACAAGTGAAGCATTCTGTTCCAAAAAAAAATCAGGTGCGAGAGATTGTGTTACCAAAACCTTTGGGTGGGATTATCCTCTACTTCATTGTCGTCACGATCTGCCCCATCGGAGTAGGGACTTCCAGCTCTCTCTCAGATTTATGCTATTACCTGTCCGCAGAAAAGAACAATGCTGTTTCCTCGCGCTGATTGGCCAGAAATCGGGCGAATATGAATTAATCTTCGTTAATGGATTGTAAAAAATTACAACCTGTGTTGCAGAAAGAATGAAGACATTTAAGGAGGCGATAAGTCAAATTTATGAGGATTTAGTCATCCAGATATCTCTGGGGCTTTATCAACTGCTTCAGAATAGCTCTCAGCATTTTTTTTTCGGGAATGATTCTTATCTCGATTCGAGTCTTAATTCATATCTTCTTTTCCTTCTTTCTTCATGAGTTTATATTTTGCCATTAATTTATATAGCAGCAAACATGGGGTTGGAAAAGCGCTGTAAGACTAGACAAAGGTAAGGAGGATTACTGAAAAGAATGACATATATCAGTGATTCTTAAGTTAGGATTACTTGCTGGCCGACTGCATATTCTCTGCAGAGGGAATAAAAAGAAGATTCGAAAAGGAGCCACCCATAAAGCAAATGCTTATAGAGTAAAATATAAAATACTAATTTTCAATTTTGATCTATAATGAAACCACGTAAATTCTTTTAATTATATATATATATATATATATATATATATATATATATATATATATATATATATATATATATATATATATATATATATATATATATATGATGTCTGTAGGAACAGACGAAAGCTTGTAAAAAATTAAAAAGACCTTACACAACTGGAATTTATAAACAGGGATCATATCATTCATATACAGGTTCGGGGTTGGTGTATCTTATTGATATTGTTTGCGAAGATGTATTCTCGCCATTTAAATCATTAACTTCTATATTTGTTTTTTTGTATGAATGATTCATGAATTTATATATATATATATATATATATATGTATATATGTGTGTGTGTATATATATATATGTGTGTGTGTATGTGTGTGTGTGTATATATATATATATATACACACACACACACACACATATATATATATATATACACACATACACACAGTTTATACGTTATTGTTATAGATAAAATTTATTTAATTAAATGTTCTGTTTTTAATTAAATAATATTAATTAGATTTAGCACCCTGAATGTCCAGAAAATTTCGTAGAAAATATCTATTCTCTGACTGGAATCGAACCTGTATTCCTGTATGGAAATTGTCATTTCATCTGACGTGCTATACCATTTAGCTACAGAAAAGCGTCTGTTTAGCAAAGTCAAAATTACTGTTTATAAACACACAATCTTCGACGATTTTTCTCAATCGATCATATCTGCTCACGAAACGTATCTTAACGTAAACAATGACAACGTATAATGAAATGTATTATGTTCAACAATTATTTAATATATTTTCTGTTTATACGTTATTTTTATAGATACAATTTATTTAAATAAATGCTCTGTTTTTAATTAAACAGTATTAATTATATTTACCTGCCTGAATATTAATGAAATTTCGTAGAAAATATGTGTTCTCCGAGAAGAATCGAACCTGTATTCCTATACGGAAACGGTTATTGGAACATTTAGGCAGAACTTCTATTATTACAATGTGGGATACCTACTAACAAAAGTGATGGCACGAAAAAAGAAAAGAACACTTTAAATTAATTTGGCTAGATATAATAAAGAAAAAAATTCTAGAACACCCAGCATCCTTCGTTTATGCGGATATGTAGTCGTACTAACATAAATTTAGTACGATAAAGTTCTGAGGGACGAAACGTGTCATAAGTCAACTTTTTGAACTTTAACATACATTTTCCCCTCTATACATATATATATATATATATATATATATATGTGTGTGTGTGTGTGTGTGTGTGTGTGTGTGTGTGTGTGTGTGTGTGTGTAATATTGCTGCTTATTCATATATCTAAAATTATATAATGTATATCAAGGCGAATAGAATTTCTGTCATTAAAGTGCTCGTTATATGACTAGAACATTAATTATTGAATTTGAAGTAATAAAATTCAATAATTACTGAACTCAACTCTGAATTTCGTAACTTCTCACTCATCAGGACTCCTCTCATAAATGAGAAATTGCGAAACACAGAGTTGACTCCAATATTTGTTGATCTATCTATCTATCTATCTATCTATCTATCTATCTATCTATCTATGTCTGCCTGTTCATTATCTATGTCTGTTCGTATCTATCTATCTCAGTCTGTTCATATCTATCTATCTATGTATCTATCTATCTATCTATCTATCTATCTATCTATCTATCTATCTATCTATGTCTGCCTGTTCATTATCTATGTCTGTTCGTATCTATCTATCTCAGTCTGTTCATATCTATCTATCTATCTATCTATCTATCTATCTATCTATCTATCAAAAAAAACAACAGTGTCTTCAACTATCTTCAAACGTCAGGATTTGTGCGTGAGAGAGAAGGAGCCAAACTTCTTTTTAAATATATATTTAGAGACATGTGGGGAAGGGGGAATGCATAAAAAAGAAGAAGAATGAAACCGGGAGGGTGAAAGACGTGAAAAAATGTAGATAATGATGTTAATACACAATAAGAGAGAATGAGAGGGAGCGAGACATAAACGAACGAATGAGACAGAGAAAGAGAGAGAGAGATATGACAGTGTAGATAATAAAGACAGGAGTATAGAGTAAGAGAAGATAGATAGATAGAGAGAGAGAAAGAGAGAGAGAGAGAGATAAAAAGACAAAGAATGAAACAGATAGAGAGAGAGGGGGGAGAAAAAGAGAAGTTAGGAGTACAGAATAAGAAATAAAGATAGAGACAGAGAGGTATAAAGGAGGGGTGATGAGGCACAAGAAAACGTAGAATGAGACAAATAGAGAGAGAGTAAAAAAGTGTGTAAATAATTAAGAGAGTTTGGGGTAAAGAAGAGAAAAGGAAATAGGGATAAATAGAGAGAGAGGGATAAGAGGGATGAAGGCATAAAAAGATGATGAATGAGACAGAGTAAGAGAGGGGAAAAAGAATGTAGATAATAAAGAGAGTTAGGGGTACAGAATAATAGATAGATAGATAGATAGATAGATAGATAGATAGATAGATAGATAGATAGATAGATATTAGGTTGGTGCAAAAATAATGCCGTTTTCTCACATAGCAACATATATGAGAAAACGACATTATTTTTGCACCAACCTAATAGATAGATAGATAGATAGATAGATAGATAGATAGATAGATAGAACGCGAGATAGAGAAAGAGAGGGGGGATATCGAGGGGAATGATGGAGACATAAAAAGACGAAGAATGAATCAGAGAATAAAAAAGAGAGAAAAAGAGAGTGAGAGGGGGAAAAGAGTGTAGATAATAAAGGGAATTAAGGGCACAGAATGAGAGAGAGAGGGAGCGAGAGGGAGAGCGGTGGAGAAAGACATAAAAGACGGAAAAATGACACAGAGACAGAGAGAAACGAAAAAATTCACATGTAATAAAGAGTTGGGGTAAAGAATATCTATCTGTCTATAGGAAAAAACATTAACGCAACTGATATATATATATATATATATATATATATATATATATATATATATATATATATATATATATATATGTATACATACATACATATATATATTGTGAGAGAGGGAGAGAGAAAAAAAAGATGAAAAATGAGACAGAGATACAATGACACAAAAAGAGAGGGCGAAAAAGTTTAGATAATAAAGAGACTTAGGGGCATAGAATAAGAGAGAGAGAGAGAGAGAGAGAGAGAGAGAGAGAGAGAGAACGGTCGAGAGAGATATAAAAAGACGAAGAATGACAGAGAGATAGAGAAAAACGAAAAACTACATATAATAAAGAGTTAGGTGTAAAAAATATATATATATCTATATATATATATATATATATATATATATATATATATATATAGCGAGAGTGGGGAGACGTAAAAAATGAAAAATAAGAGATATTTACTGACACTGAAATAGAAGGTCGAAAATGAGTTTAGATAATAAAGAGAGTTAGGGTACAGAAATAAGAGATAAAGAGAGAGTGATGTGCGAAGACGTAAGAAGACGAAAAACAAGACAAAGTGAGACAGATAGACAGAGAGAGAGACCGGGGAAGAAACTGAGAGAGGCGTAAAAGAGGAAAATACAAAAGAAAAATTGATTGGAGAGTGAGTATCTTCCTCTGCTGTCGTCATTGAGGTATATCGGTTACATCGGCTCAAGTTTCATCCACAAGGTATTTTGGCGCCCACCTGTACAGGTCAGCCGTTGAGTGTACGCCGGTATAAGCTAACAATAACCACAGTACAATGCAAAATATGCGTTAGTCGCAAGCGGCCGCCTGTATCGGAGAGGCAATGATAAAGCTAATACACAAACACTCATGTAAATCTGCTTCTGTCTGTCTGAAAGTTTAAATATAGACAGAGAAACCTTCACTTCCGAATGCATTACAAGTTATTCTATTTTTATAAAGATACCCTTCCTCAATATGTCTACATATACAGGATGCGGCAAAAGTAACGACCTGTTCAATTTATTAAATTTTATTGAACAAAAAATAAACTGAAGCAATTTAAAAAAAATGTATAAGCACGAAAAAGATCCGTGAAAAATTCCACGAGTTTTCTTGTTTTAAATTTTCTGAATTTTTTAATAATCATGGCGAGTTATACGACAAGAAATTACCCGTAGAAATTCCCCTATCACATCATTAAGTATTTGAGCTTAACAACTTTAACAAAATATTGCTATAACAATCATACATATGAATGCTTGTCGCTATTTTAAGAAGTAAAGAAGTACAAATGAAAATATTTAAAATTGACATCATTCTTCCATTTCACTGAAACAGCCGTTAAATACTTCTATTTTCCCTTTCTTTCTTTCTTTCTTTCTTTCTTTCTTTCTTTCTTTCTTTCATTTTCTCACCGAAACCAAGTAGTGTCTTTCCCCTTTTTCCACACGACCAAAACGGAATAGTTCATTTTTATGAGATATTGATAGGAGTCGTTAAGCTACTTTCCCTTCTTTTTCTTTCTTTCTTTCTTTCTTTCTTTCTTTCTTTCTTTCTTTTCTCTCTGAAGCTAAGTAGTTTCTTTTCTCTCTTACCACGGGATCAAAAATTTTCTGATGGATCTTAGTTCTTCAGTTAATAACTGAATAAGCTCATGGTGAATTTTACAACAATAAAATATCCATAGAAATTCCCCTATCGCATTGTTAAATATTTGAGCTTAACAACTTTATCAAAATATTGCAATAACAATCATAAGTATGAATGCTGGTCGTTATTTTTAGAAGTAAGAGGGTACAAATGAAAAAAATTTGAATTTGATAAATTTTTCCATATCCTTGGAACAGCAGTTAAACTCTTCTTTCTTTCTTTCTTTCTTTCTTTCATTTGCTCATTGAAATCAGGTAGTATTCTCCCCTCTTTCCATGTGATCAAAACGGAATAGTCTAATATTTATGAGATATTTGCAAAAGACATTAAGCTCCTTTCTTTCTTTCTTTCTTTTTTTCACCACAGAAACCAAGTAGTGTCTTTCCCCCTCTTTCCACTGAGTCAAAACAGAATAGTCCATTATATATGAGGTATTATTAGAGCGTAACGGTCGTGCGAACTAAGGAATTAACGATGGGGAAGACAAACACAATTATTATATGGATTGTCACATCAAAACAACATGATTTGTTACGATGAACAAGCTATTTAATATGTTCAAAATCATCCCTTTCATGTTCAATACAACGCTGGAGCCATATCAGAGACACTTCTATAAAGCATTTAACAAATTTCTACATTCATTTCAGAAAATCTATCAGAAATTTCTTGTTTGAATTCAGGTACTATTTTCGGTTTAAGCCTGTAAACACATCACCGCTTACATCTGGCCGACTAACTGTCCCCGCCCCTTAATTATTATATGTGAGGCGCAGTTGACCGAGAGACCAACAAAACTCCTTGCAACACCAAAGATGAACTGAAGGCAAGGATTATGGCAGAATTCACCAACTTAAACAAATAAAGAGACCACCCAAAAGAGTTGCAAGAGATTCCAAAGTCGTCTGGAGGCCAAGGTTGAAGCCAATGACTATTTTATTGAATAAATTTACTCTTTAGTATTTCAAAACATTTTTGTGTGTAATTTTGGTAAATATATGTGTTAAAATGAGATGTCAATGTTATTTTCATTTTTGCGTAATTTAGGCGACAATTTATCTATTGCACGGTGTGTGTATATATATATATATATATATATATATATATATATATATATATATATATATATATATATAAAGAGAGACAGAGACAGAGACAGAAAGACAGAGAGAGGAGGGCAGAGGGTGGGAGAGAGATTTAATGAGACATTTTAAAATTGAATTTATTTTTGGAACAGTATAACCCTAACACGCATACTGACCTCTACTCTGTACTTGTCTTTGACTCGCGTACATTTCCCACCCTCCCTTTCCGTCTGTATCTGGAGAATACCAAATTCTTTTCCTGCTCTATCATAATACATGACTAACGCAAATTACTTATATCTCTGCTAGGTCTGCTTATTGAGTTACCAGTATTTTTATTCGCTTTTTGATATCATTATATAAATATCACATTTTTGTGTGTAATTTTGGTAAATATATGTGTTAAAATGAGATGTCAATGTTATTTTCATTTTTGCGTAATTTAGGCGACAATTTATCTATTGCACGGTGTGTGTGTATATATATATATATATATATATATATATATATATATATATATATATATATATATAAAGAGAGACAGAGACAGAGACAGAAAGACAGAGAGAGGAGGGCAGAGGGTGGGAGAGAGATTTAATGAGACATTTTAAAATTGAATTTATTTTTGGAACAGTATAACCCTAACACGCATACTGACCTCTACTCTGTACTTGTCTTTGACTCGCGTACATTTCCCACCCTCCCTTTCCGTCTGTATCTGGAGAATACCAAATTCTTTTCCTGCTCTATCATAATACATGACTAACGCAAATTACTTATATCTCTGCTAGGTCTGCTTATTGAGTTACCAGTATTTTTATTCGCTTTTTGATATCATTATATAAATATCACTGGGAAATAATAAAACCATAGTTGATGCATTCTGTTTGAAAAAAAAAAAAAAAAGAATTGGGTGCGAGAAATTGTATGATCAAAATCTTTGGGTGGCGATGGACTTCAGTGAAAAGCAGAAAATCAACCTATGCATCGAAAAGACTGACAGCGTTTAGGCATAATTTGTATGAGGTAGTAAAGTGTCTGTGCACGTGTGACTAAGATAGAGAGTGAATGAGTAAACGTGATAGAGAGAAAACGAACAGAGAAAAGTAAATCATTTTTATAGCTTTACCATGCCATTTCAAATTATCCCACTTTATTTATTTCTCTGCACTTTGCCGCTTTCCAAGAAAACTTTCTTTCTTATTACCAGCCAACATTTATTTACTTGTTTTTTGTTTTGTTTTTGTTTTTTGGTCGAGCCCACATGTGAACCTCATCAATCATAAGTTAACTTAAAGTGTGCGGCCAAGTTCTAGGTAACACGCAATGCTTTTTTTTTTTTTTTTTTCATGAACTTGATAATGTCCAGAAGTTGGCTAAAAGCCGTAATTCGCAAAGGTTTGTAAAATAATTTCATTCATGGTATGGAGACATGCTTTCTACGTAAATTGTTTCTGACCCTCGCACTAAATGTCCCCCAAAACAAAATCCGGACACCCGCCACTCATAAAAGCCTACTAGACAGACACACACACACACTCACACACACAGACACGCACACACACACAAATAAACAAACGAATATACATTAGCATCCAAATCCCGCCTAGATGAATTAGAATTATGCTACACTTACACAAATGAATTAAACACACGAACGCTGCTTGACAAGTATAGTTGCACTCGAAGTCTGCTTGACCAATGCAAAGCAAAAAACACAAACATTAAAAATACCAGAATTTTTTCTCTTTCTTTTTCTTCTCCATATTTTATTCTCAGGAAAAAATTTCTATCTCCTATCATATATATATATATATATATATATATATATAATTATGCATAAGTAAATCATTCTTCCTATCTGGTATGAATGCTGGACAATTTCCTCACAGATAAAAAAAGATTTGAAGTAACAGAAATGTGGATCTACAGAAGGATACTGAGAATAACATGGACTTAACACTTGAGCAACGCCGAAGTTTTAGACAAATTAAAACAAAGAGGACGCTTATACTTAATCTCGGGAAGAGTGTGTTGAAAATTCTAGGGCACATAAAAAGGAAAGAGGGCCTGGAAAACTTGATATTCTCAGGGCTGAATAAATACACGAGGGAAACCTGCCTATCGAACTTGAATAAATCAACGGTGGGAAAAGGTTCAGGAGAGATAACAAAAAGACAAATTTAAAAGGAACTACAAATGACAGGAAATTGTGGAGAGCCATGATCGTCAAAGTCCTGAAGGGAGACGGCACATAGAAGAAGAGAAGGTCCTTATTTAATATTTCGGTTCTTATATGCGAACTTGTGGTAACTGCTAAACTATTAGGTTGGTGCAAAAATAATATCGTTTTTTGACGTTAAAAAATACGTCAAAATACGATATTATTTTTGCACCAATCTAATAATATGCACCAAGACCTCGAAAACTACAAGTCCTTATAACTAGCCTAACTCCATAATTGTAATCTTAAATGTAAATAGGTTTTCCTTACATAACATCAAATACTTAGCTTATTTTTAAAAAAAAGAATTACCTTATCTAGGGTATTTAAACAAACTTGTATAACTGTGCGTATATTAAATAGGTTTGACAAGTCTTTTGTGGGTTTCTACTTGTATCGGATAAAACCCCCGATAGCCAGAGCTTGGAAGCTCATCTCCCCTCTGACCTGCTTCTAGCAATTCAGTGGTAAAAAAAAAAATGGCTGTACACATTCAATGACTCCAGAACCAAATTTCCACCATCGCCGAGTGGACCCAAAACTTTTACCAATCGCGATGAACGGATGTTCCCTCAGGGATGTGCTGTGCCTTGAGCGCTTGTTGGGCCTTAAACGCAACCCAGACCTCAAGCGAAACTCGTACATAAGATCCATCGCTAAAGATCTAGGAAAAATGGTCGGTTCCCTGTAACTGACCCCAAGTGCTATCCCCTACAAGTGCCAGATCAGGTTTAAAATGGAGTAACGTTGTCATATTTGGGGTGGGGGTTGTTTAGTCCTCATTTTTCAGTCTCGATAGAGCCCAAAAGCGTCTTGTGGGTAACTTACCATTCTCCATACTCCAACCTCTCTCTCAAAGGTCTATCGCTGGAAGTGCTCGGACGAGCTATATTCCTTGTTTCTGCCAGTTCTGACCTTCACAGCTAGGACCAGCCATGTTGCCTACATTGCACCAAAACACCGACATCCACCCCCCGCATTCCATTGGTGAGAAGTAAGTTCCACTCGAGAAACGTCTTTCCGACAACCACTAATCCATAAACCCGACTCCCAAGAGGATGCTTCCTCGATCATTACAATCTTAAACTATTCAGGTCAAGGTTAACCGTTATCTTCCTCTCCTAACTACATAAACTGCCTCTTACTGTAACCCTCTACCTCGAGTGGTCCCGAGCCTTGTACAGGCGGTAAAAAATATCATTATTTACACCTGGCATAATATAAATCGGTTTTTGCTCAATATCATTTCTTATTAGAAATATTATGCGTTTAATATGACAGTGCAATATTAATATCTCTTGTAAGAAAAAGATTAGCGACAGAACAATAAAGACGGCGATAACAAAACCTACTTAAGACCAAGTACAAGAAAAACGATCACTTAGTAGACAACGGTATCTGAGTGCCTCACGTAATAGGCTTGAACAAATACGACTGCAATCTAAGAAACCTGGGCGTAAAGGAACTGATTAATTAAACATTTCATTTTGCTAGGTAACTGATTTTTGTTTAAATACAGATAAATATTTTATTAGAACGTTCAAGGCAAATAATTACTCATAAATTTACCAAAATGGGTTTACTTGCCTACCGTCCCAACTACAGATGGGACAGGAAATATATAAATACAGATTGATAATTATTATATGGTTTGATGTTTAAGAAAAGGATTGCTGTCGGAATATACTATGTTTAAACATACTCAGAAGCTAGGTAAAAGAAATCTGCTTGTAATACCAATAAAATAATAACATAAGATATAGAGTGCTTTTATCAGAGGAGATGTAAGACTGGGAAAATAATCACCGTTGTTTTTCATAAAAAATGTAAAAAAAGAAAGGCAGCTTCATGTTCGGAAGTAAGCATTCACCGGATAATGTTACTCAAGAGTTGATTGAACTGGTCTCGGGCCAAATAAGACGAGTTTATTTCAACTTGTAAGAAATGAGGTGTTCATTTAACTTTTATTTATTCTTTCTATCGTGTTTTTATCTCATAAGATAATGAGTTTACCAAGAGAAAAAAAGAGATACAAATCTCTCTCTCTCTCTTTCTCTTTCGCTATCTCTCTCTGTATATATATATATATATATATATATATACAGATTTGTATCTCTTTTTCTCTTGGTAAACATTTGTATCTTTTTTTCTCTTGTTAAACTCATTATCTCATGGGATCTCCATCTACAAACATACACATACACACACATATATATAGAGAGATGGATAGATAGATAGATTAAATTAAATAAATATACTGTTTAATAAATAAACAGAACGTCTACTCAAATACGAGTATCCACTAAAAGTAACGTTTAAGTAATATATATCATGGTTTGCGGAACTTTCTTCCAAGTACCGGGTGGCTCATCGATGGGGTAGGATGGTTCAGGGAATGGAGAGCTCTTACCTTTCTTTAGACTGTCCTGGTCTCTTATATTTGTCTACTACTCTTCTTCATATATATATATATATATATATATATATGTGTGTGTGTGTGTGTGTGTGTGTGTGTGTGTGTACACACACACACGGAGACCTGGTGCACTACGTGCCACAAGGTCCCCAAACGACTCTCCCCAGGTTTTGAATTCAGAGTTGTCCTTCTCCTAGACCAGTTGCCATCCAAGGCTATAGAACCCAGTCTGTCCTGCTATTTACCCATAGCTGGGAAGAGAAGAAAGGATTCACACCTCAAGTGTGGATGGTTCTGCACAAAACCTTCACCACTATAATCAAATCACATGTTCTGGTGTCTGGCTGTCAGTTCCTTGGAACTGAGCTGCTTGACCCTCATATGTCGAATACGATGGGAGAGTCGAATATATATATATATATATATATATATATATATATATATATATATATATATAATGGTTGGCTACTCTCATTTTCTGAACAGACACATCTGCTAGGGCGGTTTGCCTAACGTTAGAATTTTAAATAAAATAAAATAATCAAAAAATTTAAAATACTAAGAAAATAAAATATAATGTATCAATAAAATATAAAATTATAAATTTCCTTTGTTACGGTAACATGATTTGCGCTGCTCAAAGAGAACAAACGTCGTGTTATAATTGAAAAATAAATAAAATGAAATACAGGCCATTATATAAAACTTGAAATACCCGTGAAAATATCACGGTTTTCCCATTTGAATTTTCTAATGAATCATATTTCTTAAGTTATTGATTGATTGAAAACGGCAAACTAGCCAGAGAAATTGAGACCAGATGTCAGAAAGCCTACGCAGTCAGTTACCAATTTGCTCCTCTTCTAAAACATCCTAGCATTTCCATGAGCACCAAGGCAAATCTTATCAACGGTATCATACCGGTG
>OZ010582.1:55830974-55868474 GCA_963932145.1 Acanthosepion lycidas | reverse complement strand
ATAATAATAATAATCGATACATTTGATGAAGAGTCGTTTACTCCGACAAATAGTGTAAAATATATTTTGTGAATTTATGCGTGTATGTTTATATATATATATATATATATATATATATATATATATATATATATATATACTGTATATATAGTCGCATGCCAAAAACATAGGTGCGTGTATATTTACTAATTAATATATATATATATATATATATATATATATATATATATATATATATATATATATGCTCTGTATAACCGCATTGAGCACTATTACACTTACAACTCATGCATGAATTTAACGATTATTTATTTGCTTGCCTTCGTATGCACATCAGTACACGCGTACACGCCTGCTTATATTTGGCCATCCATTCTACAATTATTGTATATATATATATATATATATATATATATATATATATATATATATATATATATTGCGCCTAGCATGAAACAGCCTGTCGCCTCTGAGTGTTGACTTCAATGTTCACTTTTATATTTATATTTATATTTACATACGCTCTATCTCTGATATTGAACACTTTAGCCCATAAATATAGCACATATTTCTTCATTTATATATATATATATATCAGGTTGGTGCAAAAATAATGACGTAGTAATGTCGTTTTTTGAAGTTAAAATATACGTCAAAAAACGACATTGTTACGTCATTATTTTTGCACCAACCTAATATATATATTCCTGCGTCGTGAATATCTCTAGATATTCATCTCTTCAGACTGAAATCTTTTAGCAAATGGTCTATGATACATTCTGTGGTTCTGAGGAGCGTGCAACCACCTCTAAATTGCTAGTCATGGGTAGGACGATGAACTACATCTGGCAGCAAGGCCTCTGATCAGGAGATTGGAAGTTTTGTGGAGCGACGAACGACCTCATAATTGCTGTTGTTTCAAGTTTCACTCTGACCCTGTGTGGTCGCCCCTATTAGCTATGGTCAAATACTGAACCGCCAAAGAAAATCAAAACACAATGAAAGTATTGGGTTGGTACATAATTATCAGGCTTTTTTTTTAATATTTGTGAAAAAACTCATAATAATCCAACAATAACATTTTTAAATGATTATTCCGGAGCGTATGATTATCGACACGCATTTTTATAACCTGAAAATAAAATAATAATTTTATTAAGAAAGTAAATAAAACATTATTATTTTTTAATATTTTTTAACAAATAATTCGTCTACAAAGACGCCTGATAATTATGCACCAACCCAATATAAAAATACATTTTTATAGTAAAAATACCAGTAATACATTTTTATATAAAAAAAAATACCTTACCAACAATACCTATTTATAGCAAAATTACCAACAATACATTTTATCTGTAGTAGTTTGATTGATTGATTTCTTTGTTTAATGGCATATCAACTTTTTATGGGTCATTTAATAGCGACATTTAATGTTCTTGGAAGCTTTGAAGCAATAAAAATGTAATATAAGTTATTCTGCTTTCACAATTGAATACATGCTAAATGTTAGCTTTTGTGAATATACATGTTTGTGTGGACATAATTACGGGAGGTGGTTTGATTTCTTAAAGAAATTATATGGATTAATGTCCCGAAATTGTTCATTCATATTGGTGGTTTGATTTTGTTTAACGGCATATCAATTTCTATGGATTATTTAATGCCAGAATTTAAACATAGTTTTTTATGGCTTCAGTTACAGATAAAATGCATTGTTCCTCATATTGCTCTAATTTTTTGTTTGGGGGGGGGGGGCGGTAATTCTCCTTTGAATATGTATCGTTGGTAATTTACAGACACGCACACACACACACACACATATATATATAGGCATCACACTTATAGGCACACTCACAAGAATATACACACTTACACACATCATACTCGCTCACTCCCTAATGAGCCAAAGGATAACACACACCTATAGTAATATACACGCTTACACACATCACATTCACTCACTCCCTAAGAACCAAATAACACACAGACACTTAACAGAGATACATCCCCTTTCCAGGAACCAATAAAACTGTCAAAACAACCAAGGGAATTCAGAGCAGTATGAATCCATCCAGCTCTTATCTCAAATAACAACTTAAAAGAAACTGTTTGACCATCACAAGAACTGACCAAAATTCATGTTAAAAAAATAAAAAAACAAAACTACAGACAAAAGTTCATTTTCTCCATGAAGACATTCATTTGTGTAGTTCACTGCTACCAGCAAGCAGAATTTTTTTTCTCCTGATGATGGCCATGTTGGCCGAAACTAGTTGAGGAATCTAAATGAAATAATAATAAAAATGAAAGAATATTAATCTACAACCCATTGTGTCATTTTTACTATAAAAATGTATTTTTATATATTCATGGTATCTGGGGGTTCACTATTTACCCATAGCTGGGGCTCTAAAAGCTGCTATCACTTCGGGTCAGGATGGACCTGAGAACAACAGCAATTAAGAGGTAGTGACACACTTTTCAAAACCACCTGATCAGAGGCCTTGCTGCAAGCATCTGTAGTTGAAGGCATGCAACTGCATTCAAAACATATTTACCGTAATTTTCCCATGTATAATACGCACCCCTAACATGATGCTGAAAGTGTGGGAAAATGCTTCTACTCATGCATAATACGCACCCCTTGTTTAATAAACAAACTTTATAAATTGTACCTCTCTCTCCCCAATTTTATTACGGCTAGCGTTACCTATTCGTATTTTTTAAAAAATGGTTTTAAACATAGAGTAACATTATTCTAACTTAGTGTTATGATAATTCTTATTTTATTTTACGGAAATTTTTTACATATTTTTTCTAGTTGTGCATAACACGCACCCCTGATTTTGTTTATTATCATTTAGAAAAAATGCGTATTATACATGGGGAATTACGGTAGTTGAAGTTATAAAATTGTGTTCAAAGTATTTAGATTTCAGCATTAAATAGAGGTTGAGATGACGCTAAATAAAATCAACCAAACGGCCAATATTTTCTTCATCGCTTTCCCAAAATTCTTTTGTTCCTCCTTTTTTTTTTTTATAAATTCCTTAACCATTCCTTCAACTCTTCTACAGACAAAAAAAAATCAGTTATTTAAGTTTTCTTGGATTCTTATCTCAAAGGCCTGGTCGCTCTATTTCTTCGCAGTAACACCTGCTCACTGACTGACTGGCTAGCTTGTCGACATCAAAACCTATCAGTGCTTGCTTACAAGAGAGAAAGACAAAGCGATGGAGAGATATAGCGGGAGTGAAGGAGAGAAAGAAAGAGAGATAACAAGAGAGAGCGATAGAGTAACAAAGAAATAGACGGAGAGAGAAAAATAAAGGGTGAAAGAGTGAGCGATAACGAGAGAGAGATAACGAAGAGAGTGAGAAAGATAACATAGAGAAAGCGAGAGAAAGAGATAGATTAACAAAGAGGATGACAAACAACGAAGAGTGAGAGAGAACGATAGTGGATGAAAGTCAGAGTAATGGATAGCAAATAGAGAGAAAAAACAGATATAAGGGAGAGAGAAAGAACGAAGAGAGAGCGAGAGAAAAAGCGACATAAAGAAGAGAATATGGAAACGTAGATATGAACAAAAGCCCGAACAATGTAAATAATTACAATACCTCATCTCAGAAATATAGACAGATATTGAAGGAGCGAATATGGCAACAAAGATGAGGACAACAGTCTGAATAATGTAAATAATTACAATACCTCATCTCAAAAATATAGACAGATATTGAAGGAGTGAATATGGCAACAAAGATGAGGGAAACAGTCCACCAACGTAAATAATTACAATACCTCATCTCAGAAATATAGACAGATATTGAAGGAGTGAATATGGCAACAAAGATGAGGACAACAGTCCGAACAATGTAAATAATTACAATACCTCATCTCAGAAATATAGACAGATATTGAAGGAGCGAATATGGCAACAAAGATGAGGACAACAGTCTGAATAATGTAAATAATTACAATACCTCATCTCAAAAATATAGACAGATATTGAAGGAGTGAATATGGCAACAAAGATGAGGGAAACAGTCCACCAACGTAAATAATTACAATACCTCATTTCAGAAATATAGACAGATATTGAAGGAGTGAATATGGCAACAAAGATGAGGACAACAGTCCGAACAATGTAAATAATTACAATACCTCATCTCAGAAATATAGACAGATATTGAAGGAGCGAATATGGCAACAAAGATGAGGACAACAGTCCGAACAATGTAAATAATTACAATACCTCATCTCAGAAATATAGACAGATATTGAAGGAGCGAATATGGCAACAAAGATGAGGACAACAGTCTGAATAATGTAAATAATTACAATACCTCATCTCAAAAATATAGACAGATATTGAAGGAGTGAATATGGCAACAAAGATGAGGGAAACAGTCCACCAACGTAAATAATTACAATACCTCATTTCAGAAATATAGACAGATATTGAAGGAGCGAATATGGCAACAAAGATGAGGACAACAGTCCGAACAATGTAAATAATTACAATACCTCATCTCAGAAATATAGACAGATATTGAAGGAGCGAATATGGCAACAAAGATGAGGACAACAGTCCGAACAATGTAAATAATTACAATACCTCATCTCAGAAATATAGACAGATATTGAAGGAGCGAATATGGCAACAAAGATGAGGACAACAGTCCGAACAATGTAAATAATTACAATACCTCATCTCAGAAATATAGACAGATATTGAAGGAGCGAATATGGCAACAAAGATGAGGACAACAGTCTGAATAATGTAAATAATTACAATACCTCATCTCAAAAATATAGACAGATATTGAAGGAGTGAATATGGCAACAAAGATGAGGGAAACAGTCCACCAACGTAAATAATTACAATACCTCATTTCAGAAATATAGACAGATATTGAAGGAGTGAATATGGCAATAAAGATGAGGACAACAGTCCGAATAATGTAAATAGTGGAAATAATTACAATACCTGATCTCAGAAATATAGACAGATATTGAAGGAGTGAATATGGCAACAAAGATGAGGACAACAGTTCGCCAATGTAAGTAATTACTATATCTCAGAAATATACACATATATTAAATGGTGCAAATAATTACAGTACGTCGCCTCATCTCAGCAATAGAGACAGATATTACAGATGAAGTAGAAACCTAAGGCAACGGAGACATGGTTCTACAGAAGGATGCTGAGAATTCCATGTACTGAACATGTACGAATCGACGAAGTTTTAGATCAAATGGAAACAAAAAAAAATTCATACATAGCCTCAGAAAGAGACAGTTAAAAGATTATAATAATGGAAGAAGGCTTGGAGAATTTGACCCTCACATGACATATTGAAAACAAGAGGAAAGGAGGAAAACGGTGAATAACCGACCTAATGAGCATGTGTAAATGGTTTGAAGAACAGGGATTAGGAGAAGTAGCAAAAAGATAAACTTTGCTAAGAGCTATCAAGGAATGGTAATTGTGGAGAGCCATGATCGGTTATGTTTTGATGCAACAAAGAACACCAAAGAAGAACGAGCTTTTTTAAATGGTTAGCAGAACAGGGATTAGGAAAGATTACAAAAAGATAGATATTGCTAAGAGCTACAAAAGAATTGTGGAGAGCCATGATCGACAGTCATGAAAGGACAAGGCAAATTGAAAAGGAATGAATAGTCTAAATAATTGTTAGACTAGGGATTAAGAGAAATAGAAAAAAGATAAACTTTTCTAAGTGCTAAAAAGGACAGGAAATTGTAGAGAGCCATGACCGTCCACTTCCTGAAGAGACAAGGCACATTGAACAAGAAAAACCTTGTTTAAATGGTTTGTGAAATAAGTGTTAGGAGAGATAGCAAAAAGATAAACTTTACTAAGTGCTAAAAAGGACAGGAAATTGTAGAGAGCCATGACCATCCACTTCCTGAAGAGACAAGGCACATTGAACAAGAAAAACCTTGTTTAAATTGTTTAAATGGTTGGTGAAATAGGGGTTAAGAGAAATAGCAAAAAGATAAGAAGAAGAAGAAGTAGAAGAAGAAGTAGAAGAAGAAGAAGAAGAAGAAGAAGAAGAATATATTTTGATGATTGCAACAAAAGTTAAAGAGTAGATGCAGACTACCGTTCTAAATTCCTGCGCCGATTAATGGAGGGGTTGAATAAAAGAAAACAAGAATGAATGTTGCGAAATGATCAGAAGAGAACGTGAAATTTTTTCTCGAAGGCATTTGTCGGTTTGAATAAATTGTTCTTTTCCCTTCATCACTTTCACATTGGTCATTCATCTCAAATATTTTGATACACTGATATAAATATATTAACATAAATATATAGATAAATAGATAGGGAGAGACTGTCTTATTACACACATATATGTACGTATATATATATATATATATATATATATATATATATATATATATATATATATATATATATATATATATATATATATATATATATATATATATATTAGGTTGGTGCAAAAATAATTTCGTTTTCTAACATATGTTACTATGTGAGAAAACGAAATTATTTTTGCGCCAACCTAATATATATATATATATATATATATATATCGAGATATAGAGAAAGAGAGTAATATGCTGTGTTATATAGATATATTTTAAGATATAAATATTTTGATACACTGATATAAATATATTAACATAGATATATAGATAAATAGGGACGGACTGTATTATATATATATATATATATATATATATATATATATATATATATATATATATGTGTGTGTGTGTGTGTGTGTGTGTGTGTGTGTGTGTGTATGTGTGTGTATATATATATATATATATATATATATAGAGAGAGAGAGAGAGAGCGACATACTGAGTTATATAGATAGATAGATAGATAGATAGATAGATAGATAGATAGATAGATAGATTTATCTAGCCATCAGAGGGGATAGAACTACTTCAATATTATTTTATAACTACTACTACTACTTTCACTATCCGTATTGCTGTTATCACTTTATGTACGTTCCGAAAATAACTACTACTATTACCTTCACATATTATTATTATTATTATTATTATTATTATTATTATTATTATTATTATTATTTCCGCCATCATTATCATAAATACCATTGTCATTTTTTCGAACATAATTTGGGCTAAATTTACCGTTAATAAATCAAAAAATATTATTAACATTATAATATCAATTATTAGTACTATCAACATAGTCAAAATCAACAATAATACACAATCAATCAGCGCTGAAAATACAAAACATCATCATCCCCATGTCCACAAACAGAGCCCATTTAACAATAGTCGTGATGAAAGACCCAGACCAATACGAAACTACGTGCACGTCTTAATGTGTGTATGTATGCGAGCGGAAATGTAAAGAGTCAAGAACACCTCAATCTGCCCCTTTTTAAAAGAACATCGCTACATACATTCTCGACACCGAAATAGAATCACAATTGCGTATGTATATATGCTTGAAAGGATGGGTGTGTATCTTCTCCTAATCTCGGATTGTTGATATGGGGATGTTCGTTTGAATTAAAATGCGTACACCTGTATGTACGTGTGTTTGTATATCTGAGAGTGTCATCCCAAACAGACACAAAGGAGAATTTCCCCCTCCCACCTACATATTACAATCAAACACAAACATGCCTAAATAGATTTAATTTTAAAAAATAAACAAGTTTGTCTGATGATCGCAAAAAGCGTGAAACTCAGGGTCACAAACTCATATCTATACAACTGAATATGTTAGCTCTATCAATGATATTGAGCGCTTTCCACTAAGTACTGCGCATATAATGTATATATATATCATAGGAAAAAATAAAATCCATGACAGTGTATATATATTTAAATTTATATATCGTTTTCCCATTACATATATATATATATATATATAGATACACACACACACACACACACACATATATATATATATATATGATCGACTCTCCCGTCGAGATTCGACGTATGAGGGTCAAGCAGATCAGTTTCCAGGAAACCGATAGCCCTACACCGGCACATGAGATTTGATTATAGTGGTGAAGGCCTCGTGCAGGACCATCCACACTTTTTGGAGGGACGAATACAGAGACCTGGTGCACCGAATGCCACAAGGTTCCCAATCGACCCTCCGCAGGTTTTGAATTCAGAGTTGTCCTTCTCCTAGACCAGTTGCCATCCAAGGCTATAGTACCCAGTCTGTCCTGCTATTTTACCCATAGCTGGAGGGAGAAGAAGAGGATTCATACCTTTCCCCAAGGGTATTAGCACGCAAGTGAATGTAATGGATTCGACTGGAATTCGAACTCGACTCTCCGATTCCTCAATCCAAGCCGATATCCATTACTCCACCGTGCCTCTATATATATACATATATATATATATGTGTATGGTGTTTGCCAACTCGTGTCCGAGTACGGCCATTACTAAATATCGTTTTTAGAAAATATCTAAACTGCCTCCTTGAAAGAAATCCAGTTATTTTCACTTACTAATCCACCCATCTTCTGTTAATCTCAGAAACTTGCAGATGACTAACATTCATCGTCTTCGATAGTGATGCCCCTCCCGTCTTTCTTTTTTGCGGACAATGCACTTAACTCTTGCTGTTACCAGACGATGGTCAGTCCAACATTCAGCACCATGCACCACACGCACAGTACATAGATCTTGTACATCACAGCACCTCACAAGAACATAGTCAATCATGTGCCACTGTTTTGATCCAGGATGCATGCATGTTGTGTTATATTTGTTCTTTTCTTGAAACATTGTGCTGCTAAGTTCAGTTCCATGCACATTTGCAACAACAACAGACGATTCCTCTTTCACTTTCCGACCCCATGTTTACCAAGAACCTTCCATATCTCACAGTAGCTGCCCACCCGTACATTAAAATATCCAAGAATGAAAATGTTGTCTTTTACAAGTACTTTCCTAACAAGAGACATTAGTTTGTCATAAAAAGCTTCCTTTGCTTCATCTGTACAAACCATGGTTGGTGCATAAATACCAATCAAGGTTGTATATCTTCCAATATACTAGAGGAACTCTCATGGTGATCATTCTATCATTGACACCTGTCGAAATCTCTTCCAACTGACTAGTTATTGAAGTCCTAATGGCAAAAGCAACACCAGACTTTTTTCTTTCCCTCCTTCCTTCCGCTCCAGAAAAACGTACAGCCACCAGATTTCTCTATGAAATGAACCTCCCCAAGAAATCTAGTTTCAGAAAGGGCCACGACATTTCATATCTTTGGAGCTCCTTAGCAACCGATTCAGATCTTCTCTCGGTTCGCTGTACATTTGTTTCAACATCAAGTACGCACATTCCAGCACCCAAAATTGAGTAGTTTGCACACAGTAGCATAATGACCGGGCCCAAGCTGCGGCACCTTGGGACATTTGCCGGGCCAGACCCTTTCATATTTGTCTCCAGAGCCTTTATTGCCATTGACTTCGATTGCAATACCTTCATTAGAATGCAAGTTGCCATTTTGAGAATAAGGCCAGCCATAATTCTACATTAAGATGAAAAATGCAGAAAAGATCTCCAGATATAAAGCAAGACATGTGCATGAAGCCTTTATAGTGGGCAAAGACAATGCACAGAGCCAATCCCACTATCCAAGTAAAATAAGCTATTTACCAAATAGGAGAGCAAGTTGATATCATTGGATACCATCAAAAGCCGCAGGTGTTATATCAGAGTTTTCCATCTCCAAGACATCTGCCTTGACTAAGGCTAAGGAGGAAATCTCTCCCGGTGGTTTAATTGCCCCTTCAAATATCAACCTGATCAATTCCGAGCGCCATTTACACTTTCGTAGTATTCTGACTCCAGTTTGGGGTGAGTGGGTAACTATTTACCCATAGCTGGGACCCTAACAGGTGCTACCACCCCGAGTCAGGCTGGACCTGGAAACAGCAGTAATTAAGAGGTGGTCCCACGCTCCTCAAAACCTCCTTGATCAAAGGCCTTGCTGTCAGATGTAGTTTATTGCCTTACCCAGGAATATATATATATATATATATATATATATATATATATATATATATATATATATATATATATATATATATATATTATATATATATATATATATATATATATATATATATATATATATATATATATATTAGGTAAATCTATGACAAAGTGGAATTCCTATCATTTTTATATGTATAAATTCATATATCGTTTTCCCACATACATATATATATATATATATATATATATATATATATATATATATATATATATATATATATATATATATATATATATTAGGTAAATCTATGACAAAGTGGAATTCCTATCATTTTTATATGTATAAATTCATATATCGTTTTCCCATATATATATATATATATATATATATATATATATATATATATATATATATATATGTATGTATGTATATATATATATGTATGTATGTATGTATTCTGTGTGAATACTTGCCTAAAGGTATAAGTACATTTCAAATATTCAAATATCATTAACAACTATCGTAAAATGATGAAATGAATATACTAAACTTAAGATGAAAAAATGAGATGATATTTCTCAATTTATCAGGTGTACAAATACAGTTTCTTTCTTTTTATTACCATCAGGTAATTCTAGTTTAATCTGGTCATGCTTGGCAATTTCTCAAGTTTGAGCCTTACTTCATGATTATCATATTAGAGTTAAAATTAAATTTCAGCTATCAATGCCTAATAAAGTTCCGTGAAAAGAATCTGAGCCTCACTTCATGTTTAAAAGATGCTTTAGTTTGGAATGAATCTGGCCCTTGTCGTATTCATAATTAACAATAAAAAATGTTGTTTTTTTTAATCCTTCCACCCCAAGTAAGGCAATAAATCCACTAACACTCAAGGGATTACTGAGTGTTAGGGGATATTAGAAAATACTATTAAAGATAAAGAACAATAAAAGAACAAGAATTAATACAGAAGATAACGATTAACATTGCATTTGACTTTTGGAAGATCAAACTTGACCGGAAAGCAAGAAGCAGGAAGAGAGTTCCCCAAACGAGAAGTGCGTATGGAGATGAAATGAATAAACTGTTAGTTTAGAACTTACGGTTGTATTTTGCCACTTCAAATGTAAAATGATAAGACCTAACTACCAATCTAGTACTGCGTATAAATTCTAGATAGCAGAGAGGAAAGTTACTATGATAATATTAACAGAAAAGGTACATGGAAGCAACTTTACGGCAGTGGGAAAGTGACTGAAGCCAAGATGCCAGGTAGTCAAAAAGCGGTGCCATGGGAAAAAACATATTTTTGACGCTACGTCATATTGCGGGCATCTATCTATCTATCTATCTATCTATCTATCTATCTATCTATCTTAGTCTGTTCATATATATAATTTAGACAACAAATTATCAATCGCACCATATATATATATATATATATATATATATATATATATATATATATATATATATATATGTGTGTGTGTGTGTGTGTGTGTGTGTGTGTGTGTGTGTGTGTGTAAGCAAATATGTGGATATAGATCCGACAGTATGAAGAAAAATATACGGAAAAAACAAACAAAAATCCTAATATGCAATTATGCTGTTTTAATGTTAATATAATGTCAACGTCGGACGTTTCGGTCTAGTAGACAATCTTCAGGACATATTTATAAAACATAATTAACATTAGACTATATTTAATTCAACATGAAAAGACGATGGACATAAGATCAAAACAGACAACTGAAAATTTTCAAGATCAGCGAAACATCCGAAGTTGACATTATATTAACATTAAAACAGCATAATTGCATATTAGGATTTTTGTTTGTTTTTTCCGTATATTTTTCTTTATATATATATATATATATATATATATATATATATATATATATATATATATATATATCAGTCAGTTCGTATCTATCTTAGCCTGTTCACATATATCTATCTATCTATCTTTGTCTGTTCATATATATATATATATATATATATATATATATATATCAGCCTGTTCATATCTACCGTAGTCTGTTCATATCTATCTATCTATCTATCTATCTATCTCAGTTTGTTCATATCTATATATCTATCTTTGTTTATATCTCTCTATCTATTTGTGTAGTTAAAAAGTGGTGTCGTGAGAAAAATCTTCCTTTTGAAACGTTGTCTTATTGCAGGTACGTTTATCCATGTTTGACATTTAAAATTTCTAAGGTACATAAGGAGGAAAGATGGCTTGGAAAATCTGATACACACAGGACAGATTGAAGGCAAGAGAGACAGGGGAAAACTACGAATAACATACTTAAGGGGCTTGAGCAAATGGATGGCAGAACAGGGTTTAGGAGAGATAACTAAAACACAAAATTTATTAAGAGCTACAAAGGACAGGAACTTGTGGAGAGCCATGATCGCCTACGCCCTGGAGGGGGATGGAAAACGGAGAAAGAAGAATGGAAACGAAAAGATAACTTATACATAACATTAGGAAATGGCAGTTAAGTCATCTAGCGCGAATAATGAGGAAAAAAGGTTAGAAAATCTGACACTCACAGGACAGATTGAAGTCAAGAGAGACAGCGGAAGACAGTGCATACTTGGCGGGCTTGAGAAAATGGGACGCGGAACGAGGTTTAGGGGAAATATCAGAAAGACAACATTTATTAAGGACGGGATGTTGGGAAGAGCCATGACCGTCTACGTCCTGAGGGGAGATGGCGCATAAAGAAGACGAATTACTTTTCTGTCATTTTAATACAATTATATTATCAAATTAATGTTATGTAAAAAGCGTATTAATAATATATTACATAAATATAATATTACTATTATATGACAATAGATTGTGATGTTGGCGCGTAAACATTCAGAAAAATACAATATGGGACGAGAGAATATAGACAAAACGTGATAAAATGAAACGATTAACTGTTGATGAATTAGATTATAGAAATTGTCAGCATTTTTGCTTTCATGGAAGCAAAAGAGATTTCGCTACACCTGTCCTCTGCCTTTCAAGTCAAGACATGTTTTTTTTCCATTTTTTTCAAAGAGAAAGGGATATTTTTGGTAAATAGGTAATGGGGAGGATAGATAGATAAATAGATAGATAGATAAATAGATAGATAGAATAAGATCTAAATACACACAGAGATAGATAGATAGATAGATAGATAGATAGATAGATAGATAGATAGATAGATAGATAGATAGATTTTTCCCGCAGTAGGTTGCCATTTTTTTCTGCAGTAAACCAGTTGCCATCCAAGGCTATAGAACCCGGTCTGTCCTGCTATTTAATCTCTTCTCAGGTTTGAATCCTAATATAATCCTAATAAACAAAGCAATTTGTAGAAAAAATGTATTGGCTTATTGTGTATTGCTAATCTGAGAGATTTATAATACTTCAACTTTATTTTTAGTGGATTCTCGTATTTGAGAAGACGCTCCGTATATTTCATAAAGAGTATATATATCTACTTATACTGTTTAAATATATATATATATATATATATATATATATATATATATATATATATATATATATATGTATGTATGTATGTATGTATATTTCATAAACAGTATATTTATCTACTTATACTGTTTAAATACATATATATGCATATATATGTATATATATATATATGTGTGTGTGTGTGTGTGAGTGTATATGTGTGTGTATATATATTGATGTAATATGTAAGAACAGTTAGATTAATGATCCAGATTTCTTTCGTATTTCTTTTCATTCTTAAAAACAATGCTCGATACAGATTTTAAGTTTAACATTGAAATTAAACTTTATGACTTGAGTCAGTTTCGAAGACATTTTTGTGTCTCGATGAAATCATAATTTAATAAAACAATTATAATATATATATATATATATATATATATATATATATCTATATATATATATATATATATATATATATATATATATGGAGAGAGAGAGAGAGAGTGAGTGAGAGACAGAAACAGAGGGAGACGCGATGAAAGTAGAATGAGATAGATAGATAGATAGATAGATAGATAGATAGATAGATAGATGCGGAAAAGGGCGAGATAAGTGTTTTTGATAATGAATCAATCTTTATGAAAAGTTTCGGCTGACATCTGAAATAAGATAATATTTTGGAACGAGCCGAATTTTGACATAACTTTGTTATTTGATCACAAGAATCAACTGTGACTTTTTCAAACGGCAGAAGGGCAGGAAAGCAAAGGAAATAAGGCCAACTGAAGAAGGAAAACCGTAGAAAACATAAATCAATCCTAGAGTCAAAGAGATAACAAAATAAGTAAAAGAAATGCAAGTTAAAATAGAGACAAGAACAAAGGTTACAAAGATTAGAGTTAAACTATAACAAAATGAAGCAATATTTTTATATAACTGTTAACCGTGTACAAGGCTCAAGAGCAACTCCGGGTAGAGGGTTACTGAAGAAGTTTGTTGTATAAACGATAAGAGAAAAGCACTGTTCAGGAGGATATGTGGAAAAGTTAACTGTTAACTATAGCCTTGAATAGATTAAGATTATAGTGGTCGAGATGAATTGACTGGATTTGTTTTATACGGCTTATACACTTTTTTCGGGTTCTTCAAAGCCAGTATTTGTTGAAATAATAATTTACCGGTTTTCCTACTAGTTTAAACCCATAGCTGGAGGGAAGAAGAGATGTCTTCTGACCTTACCCAAGGGTATTTGCGCGTAAGTGACTATAACAAAAGCCACTGGAATCGAAACCATGCTCTCCGATTTCCAATTCCGAGACGTTATCCATTACACCACCCGCACATCCAAGCGTTCATCAGCTGGAATTCTCAAGAAGTTACCCAACTAATTCCTGATCGGGCTCGATGTTCGGTGATCATAACGAGAACTGGTGTTTAAACGTGATATGTCCGTAAGCTTTCGAGTGGTCGATAGACCATCCTCTTGGGAGTAGTTTTCACAAAGTAGCAGTTTCGTGGAAGAAGTGGAATTTCCTTCTTACTAAGGATAGTTCGGCTCAGAAACAGAGAGAAAAAAAAAAAAAAAGAAAATTGAAAGACAAACGAGAAGTGAGTTGTCCCCCTGTGAATTAATGGTGTCGTCTTCTTCATTGTGCTGTGTCCCTTCAAGACATAGGCAACCGTAACACTTCATAATTTCCTATCCTTTGTAGCGCTTAGAAAAGTTTGTAAAACCCCTTGAGTCTGATTGCCTTTATTACTTTGCTAGTTGTTAAATGATTAAAGAAAACCTGTCTTTTTTATTCTAATACAAGTGTGGATTTTGTTTTCATTTAGAGAAAAAAATATTAAAGTATACGCATGTGAAAAAAATACTCTTTTCTTTCGAATTATAACTTAAGATTTCGTGTCCTTAAATGTATATATAAAAAAAAATGCATCTTACTTAAGTTATCGCACTCTTTGCCTACGTCACAACACTCACGAGTTCTATGAATGTCACCATATATATCTCCTTACACTGATGATGAAAGTCAAAAGCTTGGACCATATTGTATTTTCCTTCCGAAAGGAGCTTCGGACAATTTCTGATGGGATTTTCTCCTTGTCTGTTAGGGATTAATTCTAATTAGAAAAAGCTGATCAGTAAAATTAATCGACGCAAAATTTCTTTTGTGTTTAGTAATATTAGCCTTAAAGAACATTTGCTGCCTAAATGCACAGAATGCATATATATATATATATGTGTGTGTGTGTGTGTGTGTGTGTGTGTGTGTGTGTGTGTGTAAATAAAAAGAAAGAACAGTAAGATATATAATCCGGTGTTCTTATAAATATTTTTATTTTTCCAAAATAGTGCTCAATGTAAATTTACAGAGCATTGATATTATAAATTAACTGATTTAAAATATATATATATATATATATATATATATATATATATATATATATATATATATATATAATCCTTTAAACTAGATGCGAATGAGCAAAATCTAAGAAAACGCGCTTCTTTCTTAGATTGCAGATGCCGCCTTTGATACTTGAACCATGTTTTCTGTATTTTTCTTCCGAAAGGTGTTTCGGATAATTTCTGATGGGATTTTCTCCTTGTCCGAGGAGAATTATTCGTAATTAGAAAAAGCTGATCAGTAAAATTAATCGAGACAAAATTTTTTTTGTGTTTAATAAATTTAGCCATAAAGAACATTTGCTGCCTAAATGCACATAATATATATATATATATATATATATATATATATATATATATATATATATATATATATATATATATAGAACCTTCAAACTAGATGTGAATAAGCATAATCTAAGCAAACGCGCTTCCTTCTCAGATTGCAGTTGCCGCCTTTGATGTTTACGAAGAGTTAAATTTATCATTAAAGGAACATCCGTTTTTAATGGAGTTTTGATTTCAAAGAACAATTTCCAAAGGAAGAAGAAAAATTCATTCACGCTTTCTCAGTTTTCTGATTAAAAACATTTCACTAATTCGTTTTCTTTTTGGAAATCGGAGCAAATGGCTATTGGCAGACTGTAAAAGACGAAAATCCAGGTGCTCTTGATAAAACTCAAAACAAATTGACACTGTGAATTATCAATGGGATTAGACGAACGAATGCGGTCGATTTCCGAAGGATTCAAGCTGCCGGATTTCGCCTTAATAAGTAGCTTATTACGTTTAATAAAATGAAAAGAGATCAATAAAGAATATCTAAAATCCCTTGAAACCTCAACTAGGAGAAACCACACAAAATATTGGGTGGGAACAAAGATTCGGAGTTCTTTTTAAGTGAATGTCAAAGATAATATTTTGATGTTTTACATAGTACAAACATGTACCACATATGTTCCGTTTTGTTCCACTAGATTTCACCATTTTTAGACAGTCTCATGATTCCATCCTCGGAGAACTTGGTATATTTATGGTTCGTGAAATTGTTTTTAGAGGCTTGTAGAAAGTTTTGCACCTTTGGATTGGCTACAACATTTTCTGTTAAGAAAATGTTATAGCTAATCCAAAGGTGCAACGTCAGGTGAGTACAGTAGATGTAATTGAAAATCTCAACCAAGCTGTAACAATTTCGACTAGGTCTGTAAAGTGATGTAAGTTTTTATTTTTTATTTTAAGCAATTGATCCCAATCAAGGCGGGAGTGACATTAGTACGCAAGGGGGTACAGAGAGTATAAGACTGGGCATAGGGAGGTGAGGAAAGGATAAAAAGAAGAACGGAGGAGGCTAAATAGAAAATCGGGGATCAGGGCAATAGAAGATGTCCATTGATATTACATTTAATTTTTTTAAGATAATAGTTATCAGGGAAGCAAGTAAGATGAAGGGAGTTCCACTGTCGGGAAGTGCAAAAGAAGAAACTGTTGGAGTAGAAGAGGCGGTTACATTGAACTGTTTTGACAGTAAAAGAGTGGGAGCGAGATGCCAACCTAGTAGCACGCTTAAATTCATGCAATTGTGGCGCCAGTGAAAATAGCTCGTCAGACCAGTTCCCATGAAAATGTTTAAAGAAAAGACAGAGTGAACTCAGATTACGTCGGCGAGAAAGTGACTGGAGTCGATACCCCAAGTCAGAACCGATCACATTGCATATCCATCTTTGGAATGTGTCGAGAACATCAAGACGAACAGCGGTGGTTCCAGACTGTATATGGCAACAGTATGCCATGCATGAATGAATGGTAGATTTGTCGATGTGAAGGATGGACTCTGACGAGAAAGAAAACCTTCTGGCGCGACACAGAGAACCAACTTTCCTTGCAGTAGATGCAGCTATTGATTCAATGTAGCTCTTCCACCTCGAAACAGTGGAAAACCTGAGACCAAGAAGGCTCAGAGAGTCGCTCTCGTGAAGTTACACATCAACCAGTCTATTGTCCTGATTCATGATGATAGTTTTCTGACTGGCTAATTCCACATACTTTTCATCCACTGTTAGCTTTAATCAGTTTAACTAGGAACCACAGCAGCTTTTCTTTGCAAATCAATTTGCTATGTCAATAGGGGTAAATAGGTTCGCCTATCGCCCGGTTTACAACCCTTTCCGGTCTTTTGAACAGGATTAGACGTTTGTGCCTTGTTTCCTGTTTAGGCATGGGGTTCCGGCTTCTTCTATTTCTCTTTCACTCCCACTAGCCTGTTGCGTCTTAGTGGCATTATCACATTATTTGGGGTGAATTGGTCAAAAGAAAAAAATCTCATCTGCGAATCTTATGTTCACTAATAATCCTGGTTGAAATCCCAGTTCGCCTCACCATCTACGTTAAAGACGCCTCTTTGTCCTATTCACTTTTTTGCTTGGTCAATTCCTGTTGCGTCTTAGTGGCATTATCACATTATTTGGGGTGAATTGGTCAAAAGAAAAAATCTCATCTGCGAATCTTATGTTCACTAATAATAAATCCATGTTGACATCCTAGTTCGCCTCACCATCTACATTAAAGACGCCTCTTTGTCCTATGCCCTTTTTTGTTTGCTCAATTAGTTTTCTATCCGTATGCAGGCTTTTTGTTCCCAGTAAACGTTCTATGTTATTCTAATAACGTTTTAAGCAATTCTTATATTTCAAGGTTGAAATCTCTGACAGCTCATGTCGTCCATCACCTCCCCAATCAAAAGCCATAAAAATAAATACTACTAACTTGTTTTAAAATCTGTTAATATCTCCTTTCGCCTCTGACAGTTATAAGTAAATTCTTCCATGCTGGAATTTATATGCAACGGCTTCTTTGAAGCAATAAAGATGGTCGACATTTTACCTTGATTCATACTATCTAGCTGCCCTTATGTTTGGTGATGCAGTAAACTCCTTCCTCAGTGATATTTTTTTTTTTCTGTTTTCCCTTCGACATAACCAAATTCTTTTACCACGCTGCCAGAAATCTGAGAAACTATTCTTTCTTTCTTTTTTATATTGAGGAACCAAAAAGCATTTTTGTTATCGACACAAATGTTGAATTTGTTCTGATCTACTTATATTCCATTACGCCTAATGCAAATGTTATGAAAATGTGGCCCTTTCCTGTTACTAGATATCACCGCAAAATATCTAGTCTTTGTCATGTCACAACGGTCGATGAGGAAGAGAAGAGTTGGCTGAATATATGGATGAACCACATACCCATAATTACTGACCTATAGAAGATTTGTAACAAACAGTACCAAATTTTACATAGGAAGATTGATATTAAATAGCATTCTAGCACTCATTTCTTTGATTCTAATGAAAATTTCACTCTCTGCTTGTATTCGTTTGGTTTAGGAATGCCATTTTTGCTATTCCAATGTCCCTGCGTATTTTGGTGTCATATTTTCTATCCTCTATGAAAGCACTTCCCAGATATTAAAACATCTGTACTTGTTTCATTTACATATCTTTGGTTTATAGTTAGCATCTTCGGCTTTTTCTCGTGCTGACAATTGTGCACCCCGTCTTCTTGCAGTTGATAGTTAGTGTTAGAATTTTTGGGTACCCCAGGACTAGTGAGCCAGCCAAAATGAGCTGACCCATTTTATAGTTCACCAATAGAAGGTTTAACCAATCAGAAGGCTCAAAATATTCAATGCGGTGTGTATAAAGGCGGCCATGTTTTTCCCGAATATTCACTGACAGCTAGCCTTTGATATCGAAGACTGAAGAATTACGGAACAGCTGCTGGTGGTATTGGCGATATAGTCAGATTCAGTAGAGTGTGTGACTCGTGAGTATTAATCTTTAACGTTGTTTCATTGAACAGATTACGTACTGCGCTGGATTCTATATTCATAGACTATGGTGAACATGGTTAACAGTTAGTCCTTTCTTCTTGATTTCCTTTAGAAAGTTTCGTTAGTTTCCCTGATACACCTACCCTAAAAAATTTCATCTGCGATTGTCCTCACCGGTAATAAGTTAAATTTCTCTACTTGGTTGTTTCTGTCTGCAATTCATCTCTTACATCTTGGGGTGTCCTTCTTTATAACGACCATATATTCTGGGTTTTTTCTTCATAATTTATAGTTAATCTTTTTTTCCTGCTTTCCTTTAGGGCGTTGATTTGAAGTCCCTACAGTTTTCTTATTGTTTCTGCAATCAACACTGTATCATATGTGTAAATGATGTTTTTAAGATTATGTCCGTAAATAATAAATCCTGATATGGCTTTAAACTTCCTTTAATAAGAAATAATTCAAATTATTTTTTACATCTAAATTTGCTTCTAAAGTTTTCGAGAGTGGATAAGTAAGTGGGGCAATTTTAATTGCAAATGTCTTGATCTCAGAGGGAAATCGTCTGAATAAAACATCTATCAGTGAAGTCCTAATTTTATATTTGTATATAAATATTTCCTATTAATGCACTCCATTAACTATACTTCCTGACGAGCGGACTGAACGATTTACAAGAAAGGTTCGTCTAGGAAACTCTGGAGACGGCGTGCGGAATATAATTCAAATCAGCTAAGTCACAAATTTTATATTTTTACGGGGTTTCTTTCGTGCCAGTAGTATGTGCAGCTTTTATGATAGCCTCGCTGTAGAGAAGATGCACCCTTGTGTTGCACCATTTTCTATTTTTGTGCTCTTCATTTTCTATCCGTGTGAAGACGGTTTGCTCCTAATATAAGTTCTGGTTCATTCTAAATTCCTTACCAAATAGAGTTAGAAGTTTTTCATGCAGTTTAAGTAAGTACGGCACGAAGATTCGAACATGAACCTAAAGTGAGATTCAGATGCTCGACGGCTATGCATCCCGTCGAGGAGACACCAGGCCTTGAGAGACTATTGCGCCCTAAACGCACACCTGACCTCAAGTGGAACACGTACATGCGAGATAAAGATGCAGGTAAAATGATCAGCTCCCTGCACCACTCCATTATGTATCTGGCTACTCATGCTCTCCTCTACCTTTACAAGATTCAAATCAGGCCAAAATCGGAGTACCCCTGTCATATTTGGGCGGGAGCTGGACAGACCCCACTCCCCAGCCACGATAGAGTCCAAAGGCGTCCTTGTGGGTGACGAATTATTTTCCACTTTTCAGCTTCTCTCTCAGAGGCGGAGTGATGCAAGCCTCTCACTACTTCCATGGAAAGTACCCAGACAAATTATATTCCTTTGTACCCCCAGGACAAACCTTCACGGCTAGAATCATGCCACTCACATTGTAACAAACCACCCACATCCCCTCCATCTTCCATCGGTGAGAAGAAAGTTCCACTCGAACAGCATCTTCACGATCACTACAATCTTAACCTGTTCAAGTCTAGGGTAAAGCATTACTTTCTTCTATCCGTACAAAATGTCTCCTAACTTAACCATCTACCTCGAGTGGCTCCCGAGCCTTGTACAGAGATAACCTTCCTGTAAAAAAATGCGCTATAGATTGAAAGGTACGAAATTAAGGAACAAATGAGTTAACAATCAGGATAAAAGCTTGTGAGGTATTTAAATGCTCTTTCCCTTCATGTGGAATGTTTAGCGACATCATACGGATGGGGGGGGGGCAGAATGCCGAAGACGGAAAGGAAGACCAAATAAAAAGACGTTGGGAAAATATAGGAAGAATGAAAAATAAAGGTAAGAACAGCTGTAGGAGTTGGGGGTCTGCTTGTCATGACAAGAGGGATGCATAGCATACAAGAACGGCTGTCAGTATTCTTGAAATAATAATAATAATAATAATATCATATGTCAGGCGTAAAAAAAAACAGGTCGAATTGTGGAATGACATATTCCATAACATAAATAGATGCACAAGCATACACTAGCATACACTTTTTTCACTTTCATATATATATATATATATATATATATATATATATATATATATATATATATATAAAATTATTTATTTAAAAATTATAACAAATATTATTCTACAATCTACATTCAACATCATCACTTGATAAGACACCAGAGGTGTTGAAACAAAATGTCTATTTTTGTAGTGATTTTATAACATTTTTATGTTGTAATTTTTAAATAAATAATTATATTCGCTCTACTCTGTATTGAGCACTATTTTAAGAATAGTAATTGTTGGTTATTGGAATTTATTCTGTATACACAAATCATATACTTGTATATATACATGTGTGTGTGTGTGTGTGTGTGTATGTGGTGTATCAAAAATACTTTTGCAAACTTTGGCACCGGGTTATTGGCACTAAACAAATACAAATGTTCATATAAACAAGTCCGCAAATCCTTCGTTCTTGAGTTATTAAGTTTGAAGGAAGTTTACAGTAGATGCTGCTGCATTACCATGAGACTAAGTTACATTTGTCAATCGTTTACCTTTGTGGTTAGTCTGTCTTCAACGTTCAATGTATGTAGTAGTGAATTAGTGATGGCAGGATATTTATATCGTGAGCAGGCAGATATAATTTTCACATACGGCCGATCCAACAGACCAATGGTAATGGACTCGAAGCTGCATAGATGTATCAGATAGCGTTTCCAGAACAAAAGCAGCCGAGTCTTCCAACCGTTGCCTTGCTGAGACACGAACCGTGGCACCACATAGTTATAAGTATTTTTAACAGTGTCTAATGTAAACTTTAAACTTAACCCAAAAAACGAAGGATATGCGGACATATGATTATATGGACTTTTGTCGCTGTTTAGTTTGAGGACCTGGCCGCCAAAGTTTGTAAACGTATTTTTGATAAACCATATATATATATATATATATATATATATATATATATATATATATATATATATATAAGTGAAACAGAAGTCAACACTTAGATACGACAGTTTGTTTCATACTAGACGCAATCTATGTTCACTTTTATATTTACACACGATCTATCTCTGATACTGAGCACTTTATCCCATAAATATAGCACACCTTAAGACTATATTTCTTCATATATATATATATATATATATATATATATATATATATATATATATATGTATGTATGTATGTATGTATATATATATAACGTTGGGTAATAATATACACATACACACACATATATATCTCTGCAACGAGTTCCATCAACGACGATATATATATATATATATATATATATATATATATATATATATATATATATATATATATTATTATTATTATTATTATTATTATTATTACCTTAACGTTACTTTTAATAGACAGCCATATTCGATGGACGCTCCGTTTGTTTATTCAAGTCTATATTAATTTCTTTTCGTATACCGGCCTGAATATATGAGAAATCTTATTAAAGAGAAATACACTCTTTCCGAAAGAATTTGAACCTGCTTCCCTCTTGGCAGGGGGAACCGTCGTTAGATCCGATATGCCTTATAAACACGCGTTCTTTAAGACACGATTTAACTCATTCGGATCTAATGACGGCTTTCCCCTGCCGGGAGAGACTCAGGTTTCAAGCCTAGCAGAGATCCCATATCCCTTCCCCTCTACATTTAGTGGCGCTCAAGCCTTTTATTATGTTAAAATTAGTATGCAAGCGTTATGGTTTTCTTTTTTATTCTTTCTTCTATCAGCATAAGAATATCGAGATTTATTGATTATCAAAGTAATATCCAGAAAGTATCATGCCTTAAAGGTAAATGAAGAAAGCCGTCCTGGGTATGACCGCAAACTACATCAGCTTCCTGGGTAAGACGATAAACTACGTCCAGCAGTAAGGCCTCTGATCTGGAGGTTTTGAGGATCGTGGAACCACCTCTTAATTGCTGGTGTTCCCAGGTCCACCCTAATTGGTGATAGTAACTGTTAGGGTGCCAGGTATGGACAAATAGTTCACCCCCAAACTGGGGTCAAACACTATGAAAGTGTAAAAATTGGTTTTAATGCCAGAAATACTTTGTAAAAAATTATTACCGGCAATACATTTTTAAAGAAAAATTATTACCAGCAATAAAAAAAATATTACCAGCTATACATTTTGAAGAAAAAATATTACCAGAAATAGATTTTTGAAGGAAAAACATATTACCAGCAATACATTTTGAAAAAAAATATTACCAGCAATAAAAATGCTGTGGGCATTAAATTGAAGTTGATATGCCGTAAAGCAAAATAAACCAAACCAAACCAAACCTATCCTTGAAATCTTATCGGCATTAAATAACCCATTGCGGTGAATATGCTGTAAAACAAACCAAACCAAACCAAACCAAATGAAGAAAGTCTGACATTATAGCACTTCTTTGAGGGTCGTCAGGCCTAAAATAAAATTGAAAACAAAAGAGCATCGAGGCCCAAAAAATATTGGGAAACTCTGCAAATTAAATCACCGAGTAAAGATACTTTACTTCACCAAAGCATTTTATTAAGCCGATCAGACATACTGAAAAATCGACTACTAGACAAAACAAAACGCTAGACCAGCTCCAAGCACTTGTAACGAGCAGAGTGAACTTTGCATGAAAGCAAAACTAAATGAAGCGAAGCGAGGCGATATAAAGACGGCGAATTACAGCGAGTAAGCTCTTTCTTTGTGCCAAACGAAGCGATCGTCCATTCGAGTGTGGAATAAAGCGGGACCGTTTTAACAGACGGTATGTAACTGAAGGTAGGAAATGTTAACTACTGACTGATTTCAAACCGGAACATCCGTAATGAGTCGAGCACAAAGAGAATATCATATTGGCAAAAGAAGAAATAGAAAAGAAATCTGCCCTCTCTGGGTTGCAATTTAGGCTTGTTATGTAATAAGAAAAAAATGCAGCGTAAGTGAATGCAATGTTTCGGTTTGTTGTGTCAGTAGTGTTTTTGGATGTCGTACAGACTTCTTGACTTCCTCTTCCGATATCAGTTTTTGAAATATATATATATATATATATATATATATATATATATATATATATATATATATATATATATATAAAGGAATCTCCCGTCATTTTCAACTTATGGGGAACAAGCAATTCAGTTCCGAGAAACCGACGCCTAGACTACCCACATATCTGATTATAGTGGTGAAGGCTTGGGCAGAATGAACCACAAATTTTCGAAGTGTCAGGATTCTGCTATAAAATGTATTGTTGGCAATTCAGCTATAAGATTTATTGTTGCAATTCTACCATAAAATGTACTGTTGGCAATTATATTATGAATAGGTATTGTTGGGAATTCTGCCATAAATCGGTATAGTTGGTAATTCTGCTATAAAATGAATTTTTGGCAATTCTGCTATAAATAGTTATGGTCGGCAATTCTGCTATAAATAGGTATGGTTGGTTATTCTGCCTTAAATATGTATTGTTGGCAATTCTGCTATGCAATATGTCTCAGATAATTCTGCTATGAATAGGTATTGTTGGCAACGTCAATAACAAAAAATCAATATTGAAAAAAGAACGAGAAAAAAAATCCAAAAAACAAAGCTACCTACTCAGTGAAGAAAAGCTGCTCGACGTCTAGATTGCCTGGACGGAGCCCAAAACGCTTAACGACGCTAAATGAAATAAAGGATGACTCTAGTCGTAAGCCCGTATATGCTAATTATATAAAAGAAAAAATGGACAATACTTGAAATAAATAATGTGACCAATACGACAACCATTACGGCCCTGTCGTAAGGTCATTAAGATGGCATCTTGTGTAATGCTGTAGATGATTGCTGTGTGACCAACCAATCTTGCTCCATGGCTAGGTGTCCAGAGCAGTAGATCACTCGCTCATTTTTGTCTTGTTCGCTACCAGTGTCCTGAAAAGCGTCTCTACGTAAGATTGTAGAAATATCAAAGATGGGTCCATATAGCTATGATTTAGTTGGATGTTGTCTCAAAGAGATGTTAAGTATAGCTATCAGGATCCGCGTGTAGGTTCCATCAAGCTGAGACTCAAGTGTTTCAGTTAATGTCCAGGCATTGATAGCATACATTAAAACCGACTCTGCACTAGTTTAAAAGAAGCTCCATAAAAATATAAAATTTGTCACTTAGCTAAGCGATGTTATATTTGGCAGTCCAACTCGAAAGATTCGTAAACGAACCTTTTTTTGTAATCGTTTGATCTACTCGTCAAGAGGTATCGGCCGTTGATTGCGTTAATAGAATTAATACAAATATAAACTTTGACACTTAATATTATATTCAAAGTATTTCTATTTGAGATCAAGCCATTTACAATTTAAATTCTCCGACTTACTGATCCAATCTCGAAGACTTTAGAAGCAAATTTAGATGGAAAAATTATTTCTTATTATAAGAAACTTAAAGCCATATCAGGATTATTATTTACGGATATAATCTTAAGAACATCATTTACACAGGTAATACAGTGTTGACGGCAGACACCATACGAAAACTGTAGGAACTCGCAGACAAGGCCGTAAAGGAAAGCAGTAAAAAAGAATTAACTATAAACTATGCAGAAAAAAAACAGAATATATGGTCGTTATCAAGAAAGACATCCCAAGATGTAAATTAGGAATTGCAGACAGAAACTACTAAATAAAGAAATTTAACTTATTACCGGTGAGCAGAATCGACACTTTTTTAGGGCAGGCATAGCAGAGAAACTACAGAACTTTCTAAAGGAAAGCAAGAAGAAAGGACTATCAACTGCAAGAAGACAGAATGTACAGTTGTCAGCATGAGAAAAAGCCGAAGATGAGAACTATGAACCAAAGATATGTAAATGAAACAAGTACAGATGTTTTAATATCTGGGAAGTACTTTCACAGAGGATAGAAAATATGACACCGAATTCCGAAAGCAAATTGATTGGTTGGTTTGCTTTAAGGCATATCAAAACCTCAGTGGGTCATTTAATGTGAACAACGTTTTTCAAATAGATTCATAGCGATAGTTTGGTAAAAAACGATGTGTATGTATACATATATATTTGAACCATTTTTTGATTATTCCTATTTTTGAGTACAATCCAACACCTTTTAGGAAATTTACAATTTTTTATTACAAAATATTTCTAGTATTAAAACCTATTTTTACACAAGTTTGGGTGTCAATTATTTGCCCATAGCTGGGACCCTAACAGGTGCTACCACCCCGGGTCAGGATGGACCTAGAAACAGCAGCAATTAAGAGGTGGTTCCACGCTCCTCAAAACCTTCTGATCAGAGGCCTTGATATTGGATGTAGTTTATCGTCATACCCTGGATGGGAAAGTACATTGGAATCGAAAAAAAGGCCTTTCTAAAACCAAACAAAATACAAGCAGACAGTGAAATTTTCTTTAGAAACAAAGAAAAGACTGTTCAAATGGTATGTAATGTTAATCTTCCTATATTATAACCTTAAATGTTGGACAGTTTCCGTAAAGATAAAGACTAAAATTGAGATATCAAAATCAAACAGACTTTTCAATATCTGTGAAGTGTTATAGCAGGCGCCAGAAAAATGTGACTCTGAAATCCGACGATGCTTTGGAATATCGAAAGATATCCCCCTGAAGTTAAGCAAAGTAGTAAGAAACATTATTATTTCGTTAGAAATATACTGCTGAATATATATCAGTGTTCTTATCTGACAGTAAATGCTGAACTATTTCCTTATAGATGAAAAGAAAAAAAACTAGGCAATTGTGATGCAGTTCTACAGATATACTGAGAATATTACAGACAGAACATGTGATCAACGAGGTTCTTTTAAGAAAAAAAATGAAAATAAAAACATACATAGAATCGGAAAGAGATAGTTGAAATTTCTAAGCCACGAGAAAGGAAGGTTTGGAAAATTTGGCATACACAGGACATAATAAAAGCAAGAGAGACAGAGGGAGACACCGAGTGACCTACGTAAGGCTCTTGTGTAAAAAGATGACAGAACAGTAACTAGGGAGGGTAATAACAGGATATTAGAGCTACTAATAAAAGGAGGTTGTGGGGAGCCATGGTAGACCACTTTTTGATGGCACACGGGACATAAAAGAGGATTATTGGGATAAAAGTGTCTGTCTAGTTGACGCCTATTCGATGATAAATTAGACCATTACTAGAAAATCGGGGATTCGATACTCAAAGAGCGCTCCATATTTGGCCAGTCCTCTGCCAACAAATTAACAACACTCAATAAACTATCTTTATTACAGCAAACATCGATTAGTGTCATTTTCAGCAACGTACATTTTTATAATTAATATTTCATTGCTTAAAGAAAGGCCTAAAATAATTTCTACGTGTCTTCTTGAATATGTATATGAGTGCAGACAAGTTGTTAGCCCAACCAGAAAGCACTTTCCAAAAACATATTTTCATATTTGGTCAGTCCGTCAAATCTCAGGAAGTCTAAGATCATAGACTTTTCAGCAATCACTCATATTTTCTGTTTTTAAACATAGGAAAATATCATCAGAAAAAATTTAAAGAGTTTTGAACTGCTATGTAATATCTAATCTTCTATATGGCAGTGAATGCTGAGCAATCTCCCCTGCCTTTCACAAACTAAGCAAAGTAATAAGAGATAGGAAAATGTTGTTAGAAATAAAGAAAAGAGTAATAAACTGCTATGTGATATCTAATTTCCTATATGGCAATGAATGATGGGCAATTTTCTCATGCCTTTCAGAAACTAAACAAAGTATTATATGATAAGAAAATCTCAACAGAAACAATGAAAAAAATAATGACCTGCTATGTAATATCTAATCTCCTTTATGACAATGAATGCTGGATAATCTCCTCGTGCTTTTCAGAAACTAAGCAAATGTATTAAGAGATAGGAAATTTCGGTAAAAACAAAGAAAAATGTTCTGAACTGCTATGTAATATCTAATCTCCTATACGGCAATGATTGCTGGACAATCTCTTCATGTGTTTCACAAACTAAGCAAAGTGCTATAAGATAGGAAAATGTCATTAAAAGTAAATAAAACAGTGCTTAACTGTTACGTAATATATCATTTCCTTCATGGCAGTGAATGCTGAACAATCTCTTCGTGCCTTTCAGAAACTAAGCAAAGTATTAAGAGATATGAAAATGTCGTTAGAAACCAAAAAAGAGCGCCGAGTTGCTATGTTATATCTAATCTCCTATATGGCAGTGAATGCTGAATAATCACTTCCTGCCTTTCAGAAACTAAGCAAGGTATTTAGAGATATGAAAATGTCGCTAGAAACAAAGAAAAGAGTGTTGAATTGCTATGTAATATCTTTTAAATGGGGGTGTACACCTAATTCACCATTACAACCGAAAGTGGTGACAATCTTTTTGACCTATTGTTAGTAAATGAGTAACTCGGATTAGAATAATGATTAGGGAAATAATCTAGTTGACCGTAAAAACTGAATACTGAGGTCGATCCTTACTGGGAACTTATAATTTGGGCGAAGTTTCGTAAGTGGGTGACTCAGAGATGGGTGACTTATTAGTAAGATAGTTTGGTTGACCATTAATAGACTCGTGACCTCATCCCTCACTGGGTACCCAATACTTGTGGCCTTGTGTCAAACGAAATTTAGTAAAAAAGTGACTCGAAACATAAACAGATTGCTGTAACTGAAGCGATATTTAGAGTTATATAATTGATATGTGCAAAAGTTCCATGCTTTTTTTTTTTTTTTTTTTTGAAACCTGAAATAAGCAGCAAGAAAGTTAAACAAAAGAAAATACGAAAGAAGAAAGAAAGAAAATTATTTAAAAAATAATTAATGAATTTGGGTCTTTTAATGGAATGCGAATTAGGTAGGTAGAGTGCTGAAAAAAATAAAGACAATCCTAGGAATGGCTTTGCGGAGGAGGAAGAGCATTTAGGAGGGAAAGATATACCATCTGGCATGGAAGTTATGGCAAGGCGCCAAGAAATATGCAATCTCCCGTGCGGAAAACATTGGAACTCTGCAATACATAAGCCATATGCTCTACAGGGAATCAAGAGAAGGCGAGATTCCGAACAGGAAAACGCAAGAATCACACGGATACTACAACATGTAGTCTTACCACTAATGAAAATCCTCTTAGCACCGCTAATGGAATTGATGTTGCTATTCAAATATTGTTACCGTAATGATAATATTATATTATGTTCGTCTCTTAGCCCCGAGTGGTGCAGAAGGCAGTAGATTCTACCCGACCAGCGATACCTGAACCATACCGACTATGGGAGACCTATCGCTTTCAATGCTATCCTTTGCTATTTGTTTTCTAATTCGGTGATCGGGCACGCACGCACACGCACGCAGACACACACACACACACACACACACACATATATACATATATATATATATATATATATATATATATAGATAGATAGATAGATAGAGATAGATAGATAGATAGATAGATATATAGACAGATAGATAGATAGATAGATAGATATACTAGAAATACTAGAATAAATCCTAAGGAACTAGGCAGGACTTAAAGCACTTAGCGATTTGTTTGGTCTTGTTCTGATGTTTTTAGTTCTTTTCAAGTTTTTCCTCGAGTACCGATTTGTCCTGACATATCTGCAAGTTGAGTAAGCCGAGGTTTTTCAAACGAGTATTACTATTAGGTTGGTGCAAAAATAATGACGTAATAATGTCGTTTTTTGACGTATTTTTAACGTCAAAAAACGACATTATTACGTCGTTATTTTTGCACCAACCTAATATATATATATATATATATATATATATAATGTAGAAGTGAGCGAGAAAGTTATAACTTCCCTCTGCATAATTAAGCACCATTACCATAGCAACAGTCCTGATACATTTTGATCAGACTATATATATATATATATATATATATATATATATATTTATATATAGTTAAAATGAGAACAAATGCCTTGTAATTTTACTGTACATTTAATTAAAAGAAGGCTTAATGCAGAATAGAGCTAAATATTATTTATTTTAGGATGTTTTTGTTTCAATATCCTAAAATACACACACACACACACACATATATATATATATATATATAGTCATGCCTTGAGATACGAGTTTAATTCGTTACAAGGACGAGCTCGTAACTCAGAAGACTCGCATTTCAAATCAATTTTTCCCGTTCTAAATTAATCGAAATATTTCCGTTCTGTTCCATGCCCCTAAAATCACCCTTATTTGCCTAAAGATCACCCCTATTTTTGTCTTTGTTGGTTTCTTGCAAGAAAAAATGTGTGAATAAACAAGAAATACTCTCGAAGCTAACTAAAACTCATTCATATCACAAAATTCAGCCCCTATTTTAAGGCAAAAAATCTGGCTCGTATCTCAAAAACTCGAATGTTTATAGGCTCGTATCTCAAGGCTCTACTCTCTCTCTCTCTCTCTCTCTCTCTCTCTCTCTCTCTCTCTCTCTCTCTCTACACACACAAACACACACACACACACATATATATATATATATATATATATATTCAAAATTCAAACAGGTCTGGTTAAATAATTTAGACATATGTCGATTAGTTTTCTTTATGATCTTTTCAAGTTACCGGATTAATTTCTTGTTACCCTTAGAAAATTGACTAAGCAAAAACTAAATATGCTTGAAGCCCTTTATATAAGAGAATTAAAACCCAAAATAAATAAAGTCAACAAAATCCTTATCAACAAAATGCTTAAATGCTTATTAAAAAAAATTATATATGTATGAGAAAAAATAGAAAAGTTACTTCCCTTATACTGGTTTAAAAAAACAAACAAAAAACACATGGACATTGAATTTGAAATCTAAAACGATTCATAAGCAGTAAGCAGGATAAACGAACAGTTAAAATGTTTTTAATTTACAAAAACACATATACATACTCACAGAAGACTTAACCCCCTAAGGATAGTCTCAGATGAGATTAAAAATACCTGGGAAAATAAAAACTATTTGAAAGAAAATATTGGTATTTTTCTTAATCAATTTTCTAAGGCTACCAACAACATGAAAGGTTCACGACGAAAACTAATCGACATGATATGACTAAATTATTTAACCAAACCTGTTTGAATGAAAACATGCTGCCTAAATATACACAATATATATATATATATATATTTATATATATATATATATATATATATATATATATATATATATATAGCGGGTCACTTAAGATTATCGCACAAACTTTCATAACTGAATCAATAAGCTGTCAGATCCTCATACGTCGAAACCGACGGGAGGGTCCATTATATATATATATATATATATATATATATATATATATATATATATATATATATATATATATACAGTGTAACCCGGATATAAGAGACCCAGATATAAGAGAAACCCGTACATAAGAGAGATTTTCTCTGGTCCCAAATTAGAACCATACTTACCTAAAAAAAATAGACCACACACGGATATAAGAGAAACCCGGATATAAGAGACCTTTCCCTGATCCCGACAACTCTCTTATATCCGGGTTACACTGTGTATATATATATATATATATATTAATAAAAAGAAAGAACAGTAAGATATATAATCCGGTGTTCTTATAGATATTTTTATTTTTACAAAATAGTGCTCAATGTAAATTTACAGAGCATTAATATATATATATATATATATATATATATATATATATATATATATATATATATATATAAACGTGTATTTGGTTAGCAATGCCTCTTATATGCAAGAAGTTTAATTAATCACGACTGGCAAGCCACTGCGGTTATTTTCCGTGTTGGTTGCCAGGTCATGTAAGCTAATAATTATGTATTTGGTAAGCAATCCATCTTTTATACAAGTTTCATTAATAACGCCTAACAAGTAACAAAATTACCGACAATCGACGTTTTTGCCTATAAACATTTATTTTTTTCTTTTCAAATGGGCCATTGAAACAATCCAATAGCAGTCTGTCTAGACCTCAACAATTGCTAATAAGTTATCATATTAATCACAGGTAATTGCTTTCTCTAAGACTTCAGATCCATCATCCAATGCAGCAAAGGGGTATCAGCAAACCTAACAGAAACAAAAGAAACGTTTGTTGATTTACTGAAATGAAAACCGGCAAAGGTATTAGAGATTAATGGTCCGAGAAGGCCCTTCATGTTCTAGGGTCAAAGGTTATCTATCCTACATATCAGTATAACCTACAATTCTTACGTCCAAAAAACAACCTCATTCATTAACGACCTCGCCAGTAATGATCTTGGGCGTTGCATTGGATTAGCACTAACGTAAAAAAAAGGAAAGCAACGCGTGACAGGCAATATTTGTTTTATTGTCACTTGATACTTTTCTTAGCTTTTGGAAGGCATCATTCTCTATGCAAATGTGCCTTCGGATTTCAGTGTTACATTTTCCATGACTAGCTTAGTTTTGTGCAGGCTTATGTACTCCATTTTATTTAATCTGGAGAGTGAGATGGTCCTAACACTTCTAGATGACCTACTATAATTTATTATCTGCGGCCATAGTCTTAACAACATGCCCTAAGCATATAAGACTCTACTGATGGCAAACACAGATATGGAACCGTAAGAAATATGAGTCAAGGAAGGAAAAAACAAGAAAAGGATTATTACCTGTAAGCAAATGTTTGTTTTTACGATTTATCAACCTTCTAAAGCCAGAAAATATTTTTAGATTATAAGAATTTATTCGTTTGGCGATAATGATGAAATAATGATACAATTCTTACTAATTAAGCCATATCTGGGATGAAGAAGAAGTGGATTTATGCCTTTTTCCAAACGTATTTGGGCGTAAGTGAATATAACAAACCCAACTTGAATTGGAACTCGGCTCTCCGATTAACAATTCCGAGCCATTATCCATTACACCACCCGCACATAAAAGCTTTGGAAAGGTATGATTCTCCCAACGATGTGTTAAATATTAAAAATGGTATTACTATATCATTACTATATCCAAAAAGATTCTCACGATCTAAAAATATTTTCTGGCATTAAATAACTTGCGAAAAGATTATAAGCTGTAGAAAACAGGTTAATAAATAAATAAATAAATCAATGATTGATCCATGCAATTTTCAGCATATTTTGTAGAGCGGTTTCTCTGTTTCTCTAGTTTTTGCCCAGCATTCACTGCCATATGGGACTGATGAAAAACAGCGAAAAATAAAACAGGAATACAGACTAATATCTTTCAGAAACTACGCAAAGAGATAGGAAAATATTGTTAGAAACAAAGAAAAGAGTCCTATGTAATATCTAATCTCCTATATGGCAGTGAATGCTAGGCAATCTCCTCCTGCCTTTCCAAAACAAAACAAGGTATTAAGAGATAAGAAAATGTCGTTAGAAACAAAGAAAAGAGTTCTGAACTGCTATGTAATATCTAATCTCCTATATGGCAGTGAATGCTAGGCAATCTCCTCCTGCCTTTCCAAAACTATACAAGGTAATAAGAGATAGGAAAATGTCGTTAGAAACAAAGAAAAGAGTTCTGAACTGCTATGTAATATCTAATCTCCTATATGGCAGTGAATGCTAGGCAATCTCCTCCTGCCTTTCCAAAACTATACAAGGTAATAAGAGATAGGAAAATGTCGTTAGAAACAAAGAAAAGAGTTCTGAACTGCTATGTAATATCTAATCTCCTATATGGCAGTGAATGCTAGGCAATCTCCTCCTGCCTTTCCAAAACTATACAAGGTAATAAGAGATAGGAAAATGTCGTTAGAAACAAAGAAAAGAGTTCTGAACTGCTATGTAATATCTAATCTCCTATATGGCAGTGAATGCTAGGCAATCTCCTCCTGCCTTTCCAAAACTATACAAGGTAATAAGAGATAGGAAAATGTCGTTAGAAACAAAGAAAAGAGTTCTGAACTGCTATGTAATATCTAATCTCCTATATGGCAGTGAATGCTAGGCAATCTCCTCCTGCCTTTCCAAAACTATACAAGGTAATAAGAGATAGGAAAATGTCGTTAGAAACAAAGAAAAGAGTTCTGAACTGCTATGTAATATCTAATCTCCTATATGGCAATGAATGCTAGGCAATCTCCTCCTGCCTTTCCAAAACTATACAAGGTATTAAGAAATAGGAAAATGTCGTTAGAAACAAAGAAAAGAGTTCTGAACTGCTATGTAATATCTAATCTCCTACATGGCAGTGAATGCTAGGCAATCTCCTCCTGCCTTTCCAAAACTATACAAGGTAATAAGAGATAGGAAAATGTCGTTAGAAACAAAGAAAAGAGTTCTGAACTGCTATGTAATATCTAATCTCCTATATGGCAGTGAATGCTAGGCAATCTCCTCCTGCCTTTCCAAAACTATACAAGGTAATAAGAGATAGGAAAATGTCGTTAGAAACAAAGAAAAGAGTTCTGAACTGCTATGTAATATCTAATCTCCTACATGGCAGTGAATGCTAGGCAATCTCCTCCTGCCTTTCCAAAACAAAACAAGGTATTAAGAGATAAGAAAATGTCGTTAGAAACAAAGAAAAGAGTTCTGAACTGCTATGTAATATCTAATCTCCTACATGGCAGTGAATGCTAGGCAATCTCCTCCTGCCTTTCCAAAACTAAACAAAGTATTAAGAGATAGGAAAATGTCGTTAGAAACAAAGAAAAGAGTTCTGAACTGCTATGTAATATCTAATCTCCTACATGGCAATAAAAGCTTGACAATCTCTTCATGCCTTTCCGAAACTAGACAAAGAATTAAGAGATATAAAAATATTCTTAGAACCAAAGGTAAGAATCACGGAACACTAAGGAACGTGTAATTTCCTATATATGGTCGTGAATGTTGGTTGCCTACAGAATAAAGGAAAGTATGAAAGCGACAGTTCTGTGGTTCTATCGACGAATGTCAAAAATACCGGAGACAGACTATGGCCTAAAATAAGAAAACTTTAGGGAAAATGGGAACTGCTATGAATCTGAAAGGGAGGCCTGAAACCGAAAGACGCATAGAAATAACGAAATATGCCTTTGGAATACTAAACAAAATATCAAGACAGACGAAAATGTCTAAAGAAAGAAAGAAAGAAAGAAAAAGCTGAACCTCTGTAATATACTTTATCTCCTATATAACAATGAATGTGGGAAAATCTAACAGATAATGAAAATAATTGTAGTGACAAAGATGTGGTTAATTCAACTGATGAATGATAAGAATACTATGGACAGAACATGTGAGAAACGAGGAAGTTTTAAGGATTACAAAGTAACAGCTACAATCAATGAAAAACTAACAGCAGAAATTTCTGGAACAAAAAATGCGACATGATGGCTTGGAGAATTTAAAAATGACAGGGCCCACTGAAAGCAAAAGAAGCAATCGCACACATCGACTGATTTTTCAAGAGATAGGAAAATGTCATTAGAAACAAAGAAAAGAATTCATGAACTGCTATGGAATATGGCAGTGAATGTTAGCCAATTTCCTTACAGACGAAGAGACTTGTCGCGATAGAAAATGGGATAGTACCATGAACAAAAACCTGTGAGAAATGAAAAAGTCTTAAAGAGAAGTGTAACTAGGAAGTCAGAAATAAACATCTGAAATTTCAGGGACAGAAAGTGAGAAGAGAAGACTTAGAGAATTTAACACTTACAGGCCGGACTGAAGCAGGGTAATTTACCGACTGATCAACTTGATCAGGTTGAGTAAATGGATGACAGGAAAAGAACCAGAAAGACAAACAGGAGATGGAAGTGGGCAAACGCTACATTAGAGCGTCCAAAGACAGAAAGCTGTGGAGAGCCATAATCGCTCATATTTTGAAAGCCCGTGAGGAAAGAATAAGATACATTGCGTTTTATTTGTTCCTCCTGTCTCATATGGCAAAGACTATCGTTAGTCGAGATGTTTTAGGTTGCCTCACTGCCCCACCCCCCAAAAAAAACCTCGCTTGCAGCAATGCACCTGGTAACCTTCCAGCCATCTTTTTAAATTAGTCTTTTGGGATATAGTTGCATTAACAGCCACAAAGCAACTTCCGCATTTTTTTTTTTTTCATCAAATCCAATTTTTTTTAAATATTGTATTATATATGAGTCAAGAAAAAAAACTCGTATGCGATGGGTATTTAATCTGTTAAAATTATCGGTTATACAGGTTATTTTTGTTTCTTTGTGCTAATTTGAGGAGTGACTTTTAAGACCTCTGAAATCTTCAAGTTAACGGAAAGCAAATCAACATTCCTCACTTGCTTATCTCTCCTGATAAGAGAAATTATGGCTATTTTGGCAAACGTAACTTTACGATTGAAAATATTAGTTTCAAGCATGAAGATCTGACAATTAAAAATGACAGGGATGAAATTTGGAGGAAAAATAAAACAAAATTCATCACAACAAAAAACAAAAAACAAAAACAGCCAAACAAAGAAACAAACAAAGAAACAAAAATAATAATTTGGCGTTTGTAGATAATGTTTCCCTCCGACGGCTATAGATTATTTTCTGAGTATTTACTAATTTTTATGCCTCTTAATATCTCAGGTGTGGCTCATCTCACGAAGACGAATTTCTTTTTCCGACAGATCCAATTTGAGTTGATCAACTGATATGCGATATGAGAAGGATTATGATCCCCCTACTCATATACACGCACACACACACACGCATATATATATATATATATATATATATATATATATATATATATGTGTGGGGGGGGGCGTGCGCGAAGAAATATAGT
>OZ010582.1:55803474-55828474 GCA_963932145.1 Acanthosepion lycidas | reverse complement strand
GAATAGAAATGCAACAGTACTAAATGCAATGCCAAGGTTATATTTTCAATAACAGCCAAATCTGTTGTACAGGAAATTGTTTAAAGGCTACCCGGTAGGATAATTAGTTCAAACACAGAGTTAAAAGTTGGTGAAATGCGGTGGAGAAGAAACAAAAAAAACAAAAAACAAACCTTGAATCACTGGGATGATGGTCGGTCAATAACCAAGTACCACTGCTGAAATAAAAGTCAAGAACGGGATTTGAGAATTAGGTTTTCATCAATGAAGAGCAGAAATTAAAACCACAGAGGATTATTTATTTTATAGAAAGTTTTGCGCAAGAGATAATTTCAAACATATTACTTTTCAGAAGCTGTTTATAGTCTGTGGAAAGAAACGGGTTGTAAATTTTAACGTCTTCAAAACAAAACTGCTTTCATTTAATCACAAAACAGAACGTTTTCCGCCTGCTATGAACATGACTGATGCTAAACTCTAGGCGAGCCACACACTACGACTTCTTAGCCTCACATTTTCTACTGACATGAATAAACATCGAATAAATTGCTACGTCTAGTGCTTGGAAAGTTGGCTCACTTCTCAGAAACCAGCTTGCACATTTATAAATCTACCTTTCCTTCATGCATTGAATATTGCTGCCATATGTAGCCTGGAGTTCCTCCTGTATACCTCGAGATTCTTGACAAAATACAAAGAAGCTGTGAAATCTTGCATGCATTAATTTCAACTGATTTCATTATTAGTTTGGTGCAAAAATAATGACGTAATAATGTCGTTTTTTGACGTTTTTTTAACGTCAAAAAACGACATTGTTACGTCATTATTTTTGCACCAACCTAATAATAACAGCATTGTTTCTTTCCAGGTACGAGGGTGGGCTGAAAGGTTCATAGGCTTGCTGTGAAGGAGTGATGCTAGAGCTGTGAAATCTTGCATGCATTAATTTCAACTCTTCTTATTAATAACTGAACTGTTTCTTTCCAGGTACGAGGGTGGGCTGAAAAGTTCATGGCTGACTATGACGAAGTAATGCTAAAGTTGTGAAATCTTGCATGCATTAATTTCAATTCTTCTTATTAATAACTACATTGTTTCTTTACATGTAGGGGGTGGACTGCAAAGTTCATGGGCTGACTATGAAGGAGTGATACTTGAGCTGTAAAATCTTAATACATTCAAGATTTCACAGCTCTACTATCATCCTTCATAGTCAGCCTATGAACTTTTCAGTCAACCCTCATATGTCTTAATTCGCCCAGAGAAATTTGAGGAAATTGCAGGTAGAAACCAAGAATAATTTCACCGAGAAAGTGGGTACTTTCTGTAGAATTTATTATTCCAATATTAAACTTCCTCTCCGTATTTGCTTGATATTTCGATATAACGGATCAGCTGTTCTATCATTCTAAGATCCAAAGGATAACCAACGAAGCAGACAAGAGTGCGCTTGTTTCTCTAGTCTGCTGCATCTCCTTGCTTAGCCTTTTCTTGGTCATCAGAGACTTATCTGCAAACCTTTCCCCTTTCAATCACGCACCCAACAATAAAATAATATGTACCAGCGTCACACGAGAGATTCACTGTAGAGAAACATCTAGGTCACCAGGGTCATACCCAGCGGACATCACGTTGTATCTTAGAGTCGAAAAATGAAGCCAGGAATTCTTATCTAAAAGCAGTTACAGAAGATCTGTTGTAGAAGCGAGGAATAAGTGGTCGCTTATATTAGCTTAAGATCGACAAAAATATTTAAATAATTCTTGTCTCGGGAAACTGACACCGTTTTTTTTTTTCTCTAGGTAATTTTTACCCGAGCCTACGGGCTCGGATAGACCACTTTAAGCTCGGCCTTGTGCCACATCTTACTGCGTGATGCAGCCGGTAAATAATTAATTAGAATTAAAATTAATGTGGAGAAAATTGTCACTTAGTGGTTTTATTTCAGCCATGCCGACTTCGAAGTTTTGTGAGCGCATCGTCGTAATGCTCTGAAGTATTAGGTTGGTGCAAAAATAATGTCGTTTTTGACGTTCAAATTCAAAAGAAAAACGACATTATTTTTGCGCCAACCTATTAGTTTGAAGTCGCCATGAGTGAAACAACACAACTCAATGTAAGTAACAAGATTTCATTAAAGACGACATAAAAATTAGTGTGATTAAGCTATTGATTTAAATTTTCTTGTGTTCGTACAAGTGTTTTCTTTGCTGGATATCAAGTGTGTAAAAGATTCTAAGTGTTCTACATATCCGGGTGCTTTCGGCTATTCTTTTTGCCATTATCGCAGATGTTCTTTATCATTAACTGAATATATTGTTTTTTTATGTATCTAGAATTATCGGAATTTATATATATATATATATATATATATATATATATATATATATATATATATTATGAAATGGACAAAGTCCGACAATTATTTTAAGACATATTTTTATGTTTACACATTCTTTTTTATAGATACAAATAAGTAAATGCTCTGTTTATAATAAACAGTATTAACAACATTTACCGGCCTGAATGTCCGAGAAATCGTCATAGAAATTGTCATAGGCTATATGACGTTTCCGTATATGATACAGGTTGGATTCCTGTCGGAGGACGCATATTTTCTATGTCTCACATTGAATATCGACAAAAATCAGTTATCATTAAGTTTTATTTGTTATTTGTAAAATGATTCAATTGAGTTAATATCTATTTTGTTAATACTGGAGATAGGCAGGGCGTTGGTTTATTGTTTGGGATACGCAAATCAGTGCGAATTCTATACATTTGCATCCAAGGTAATGATATTCATTTCTGATGAAGTTTTTTTCAGATCATATGCACTCACTAGCCACCTAATAAAGTACAGTTGAACAAACGCTCTTTTATCCAAATTTCTAATCAGCCAATTACGTGGCAAGGATTTAATAAATATAACCATTTAATCATGGGCATGGTGATCTGCTGAATTTCATTTCAAGTACCAGTGTGAGAAAAAAAGGTATTTTAATTGACTTTGAATGCGTCATAGTCGTTGGCCTCAGGCGGATAGATCTGTATATTTTTTTAAAAATTTCACCCCAAGCAAAGCTATAATACCACTACAATGCAAAGAGTTACTGGGGTATAAAAAAAAAACTTAAGAAAAGGAAATGGAAAAACTATATTGAATCCATTGCTAGGTCAGCTGCTAAGATAGTTGGTTAAATGTGTCGTGCTAAAATATTTAGATTTCGGCATTAAATAACCCATATAGGTGTTGATATGCGGCTAAACAAATTCAACCACACCAAATTAACCAACCCAGTAACCCCTTGTGTTTTAGTGGCTTTACTGCCTTGCATGGGGTGAATTCGGTTATATATATATATATATATATATATATATATATATATATATATATATATATATATATATATGAAGAATTAATGGCGGAACTTTTTATTATTTCAAACGTTATTATAGTGGATACTTCGTATTTTAAATAGACGTCACATTTTTATTTATTAAGATGTGTATATTTTGTCTATCGGCTTGCACATTCCATAAATCTCAGGTGGGCTCTGTGGCTGTTGAGCAAACACAAATGTGCCTGAGCGAGCATCTGCAATAGGGATTGGCTTGTTGCCCTAGTAGACTGGTTTCCTCAAATGCAAGTGGACAGCTATTATTATTACATTTTTTAGATACCCTGTAGTTTATTCCATTCAAATCCATTACATCCACTTACGTGCTAATACCCTTGTGAAAGGTATGAATCCTCTTTCCCCTACCCAGTTATAGGTAAATAGCAGGACAGACCGGGTTTTATAGCCTTGGATAGCAGCTGGGCTACCGCAGAATGAAATGGTAACCTACTACGGGATAACTCAGCCTCGTCAGTCATGTATCGAAAAATACATGATCGCCTACACATGTATCACGCATGGTACAAAAAAATGTGGACAAGCAAGTGTAGAATTTTAACACTGTACTGTACTTCTGCCATTATATGTCCAAAATAAAACGTTTTATGAAAAGCCGACCAATAATTAATAAAATTATTAACAATTTTAAATAAGGTGTTTCTTTCCACCCACTCTGTAATAATCGTTTAAATATTTACTAAGATAGTATTAGCGCCATTGTGTTTCTTTGCTCTTGCCATGGAAGAAAATATGCATTCGAGATGAAATCTTTAAATAGGATTGAATTTGAATTCACTAACAATCTGAACGGGTTCAATTGTTGCTAATAAAATATATTTTCTAGTGAGAACATAACTTTTCATAGTCAAGTTTTATTTCATTTGACAAAAGTGTATTCACTTTCAAGAAGTGCCTCGGCGTAGAATAATAGTTAACGGAGAGGCCTGTTTATTATTGCTACACTGTAATGAATTTGATTCCCACTGGAAGTCCTATAAAAAATTCGACATTAAATAAAAGATCAGAGCGTGAAAAGTAAAATCAACCAACTTAACCTAAAATCCCTTTTCAATGCATTTTAATAGTAAAATCCCTTTCCAATGCATTTTCATACTAAAATCATTTGTATTCATTCTCATAAAATACCTTTCCAATGTATTTTCATAGTAAAATCACTTTCCAATGTATTTTCATAGTAAAATCACTTTCCAGTGCATTTTCATAGTAAAATTACTTTCTAATGCATTTTCATACTAAAATCACTTTCCATTGTATTTTCATAGTAAAATCACTTTGTAATGCACTTTCATAGTAAAATCAATTTCCAATGCATTTTCATAGTAAAATCATTTGCAATGGCATTCTCATAATAAAATCACTTTCCAATGCAGTTTCATAGTAAAATCACTTTCCAGTCCATTTTCATACTAAAATCACTTTCCAGTGCATTTTTATAGTAAAATGCTTTTCCAATGCATTTTCATAAAAATCACCTTCCAATGCATTTTCATAAAAATCACCTTCCAATGCATTTTCATAGTAAAATCCCCTTTCAATCCATTTTCATAGTAAAATGCGTTTCCAGTGCATTCTCATAATGAAATCACTTTCCAATGCATTTTCGTAGTAAAATCTCCTTACAGTGCATTTTCATAGTAAAATCACTTTCCAATGCGTTTTCATAATAAAATCACTTTCCAATGCATTTTCGTAGTAAAATCATGCCCAATATATTTTCCGATTAATATAATTTGCAGTGCATTTTTATAGTAAAGTCACTTCAAATAAATTTTGAAAGTAAAATAATTCTCAATCCATTTTAAATTATAATTATTTCCAGGGTCCTCATCATGCGGTTATATTCCTCGAATCTCCTCAGGTTGATCCTTACTACTAAATGATGAGTTCAAGTCTCTCTTGGGACCCAATTCGATATTAAATCACTCAAATGGGTTGGCATTTAAAATCACGCAATTTTGTTTTCTGTTATTAATTTTAAGTGTATTAAGGAATGAAATTCGTTGTACAGATTGAAGTGTTGTGAACTAGTTTCTCCCTTAATTTTTTATTTTTTTATTTTTTTTTACCTTTCATAAAATGGAATTACACACTTAAAATGCTTTGTCAAGATGACTCATCAGTCTCTAACAAGCCACTTACTCCTTGTCGGCGTCAGGCGAAAAGTATAGAATAACCAAAAAGCCTGCTGCTGACTATCAAACGGAGCGATCCCACTCACATATATGGTCGTCCTTCGTCTACTTTTTTTTTAAATGGTCACGTGACTGGCACTATTTTCGGGGCAGACGATGAAAATCTAGAAACGGTGAGAAAGAAAAAGGTCTTCCCTTTGCCATTAGAGTCAATGCTAACTAAAATTCTTTTCTGTTATCCCAGATATCAGTAGTTTCTGAATGAATACAGTGTACGCTAGTGTATATATCGACTTCTTGTATAGTACGACTCCTGAATTTACTGGCATTAATTTTAAGCTATCCAGAATTTTATTTTTTTACCTATGGGTGAATCGGTCACTTAAAATGCAGGATTTTTAACGTCTTCAATAAAACTAACTCCGTATAGAGAAACACCCTGTTTTTTTACGTAAAAAAAAACTGCTAATAAAACTCGCATAATAGACAAGCATATAGTAGTTTTGCTGACCTGCCAAGTCGAAGGCGGGCCGTTTACATTACTTTCTCAAATAAATTAACACATTTGTCTTTTACTAAATCCATGCATTTATCTTTTAGTAAATATCAGTCTTAAATGGTAATCGTTGTTGTTGTTATCGGTACTCGTTTGCATCTGATCATCGGGATCGTCATCCTCACACTCTATTCCCTTACTCTCTCTTGGCGGAGACGGCCGGGAATCAAAGAGAGTTTGACGAAGCCATTTGCGTCAATTTGATTTTGGTGGACAAATCTGCGCGACGAAGAAGTCCACACACTTGGCCAGAAGCGCCTCCCTCGCGGCTCAAAGGTGATTAGAGACAGGAAAGATCTGGCAAACCTGGTTGCATCGGACGCTTGGTCTGTCAATATCTGTCTTGGTTAGTCCGACTGGCGCTGCCTTCTTCCAACGGTTTTGGCCGTTGAGATTGTGTAGAATTGCCTATTCAGCCTATTCTTCGGGGGATTGGGTCTAGTCTTTCTTCCATGGGTGGGTCTCGCTATTTGGATCTCTGGGATAAATAAGCGCTCTAGCATAACAATATTAGCCTTTTTTCTTATGAGGAAACTTTTGGTATTCATTAACCGAGCAGTCAGTACTGCCGTCAACTGAATATTTATAAAATATTTCTCTTGAAGCAAAATAGGTTTACTCAAGCAGTTATCACTTTGCATTGATGAAGGAGGAACATCTTGATTATGTTATTATTTTCTGTTAAAAGTCATCAAACGATGTGGTTGGTGTTAACTAGTACAGCATATTCGCTAACGTCGGTCCCCATTTGCATTATTCGGACTATTGCGCTCATCTTTGTCGCCATGTTTATCACAACGTTTCGGCCGTTGTACGCTCTGACCTTCTTCAGGTGGTTGGAATGACTTTATAGCGTAGACTGTTCTAGTTCCACGTGCCATGTCAGTTATCCCCTGTTAATTCCCCCCTCTCAAAGTTCTCCACCGCCTTAAGCAGGTATTGTGTTCACACTCTTTGGATCCTGTAACTGGATCTAACCAACGCTTTTATCCACTGTGCCATGTGTCCTTGAGGACATCTGCGTAAGAATTTATGGGTATTATAAACCTAATGTCTTCAGCATCATATTTTTACCAGTGCTCATATTGCATTTTTTTTTTTTTTACCATAGCTCATATTGCAATTTTTGTTGTTATTATCGCTTTTCTCTGGCACTCCTTATTACTGGTTCCCATATTATATTTATTTTTGTGCTTCGACATTCCAACCACCTGAAGAAGGCCGGAGCGTACAACGACCAAAATGTTGTGATAAACATGGTGACAAAGATGAGGACAATAATCCTAATAATGTAAATAGTGTACATAATACCTCATCTCAGAAATATAGACAGATACTGAAATATAATCACGTATAGCGGGGGGACGATTGCCTGATCACCGCCACAGGAAACATCTTCTTTAATTTCTCGAATGCCTACACTGATAGATTTAATACACATTGTTTAATAAATAAAAATTGGGCGCCTATTTCAAATAAGTGTCCACTACATATACATGCATATATATATATATATATATATATATATATATATATATATATATATATATATATATATTCATACACGCTTCATTAAATAATATAGACAAGAAAGAAATTCCCAGTAGTGATCCATGTTTATCGTTCCTTAGAAATCTTCTATGTAAACATTGACAGACTATCATCACTGTCGTGTCTGTATATTGTTTAATATGTTGTAATTGACATCTTTGATAATGGCTTAAGTAAGCCGAAAGCTTAGATTGTATTAAAAAAATATGGATCACTACTGGGAATTTCTTTCTTCTTTCAACGATAATGTTATTAAACTTATCAGAAGTTACGAAAAAAAGTTTACATAAAATAAATAGACAACACTTGTCTATATTATTTAATGAAACGTGTATGAATGAAAAGATGCTGCCTAAATACACACAATATATATATATATATATATATATATATATATATATATATATATATATATATATATATATATAGCATAATGAGAAGCCACGTATACTTTCTTTAAACAACATCTAAAATATTATTACAGTTAGATTTACGTTAAAAATATTCGAACACAGTGGCGTTCCGTATCACGTGACGTCCGCATCTCGCGACGGACGCTACTTGTAAACAAACCTCTAAAAACAATTATTTTTGATGAAAGATCGAGGTCGATCTGAAATATCAAATATAAATAAATACTTTCATAAAAAACATTATTTTTTAATTTGCAACTTTTTAGTTGTTTTATATATATATATATATATATGTGTGTGTGTGTGTGTGTGTGTGTGTGTGTGTGTGTGCTAGCCTAATTATCGCACCTTGCTGCATGTCACACATTATTTTTAATAAGAAAATCATTGATATTAAATCATAGTTATAACTTGTAGAGAAAAATGATGCATTTCAGTATTAATCAATGATCTTGCCCTCCATCTTCTGGCTTTCTCCTTCTGTATTTTGGATAGGAGTCATTCCCGTGTTCAAATTCAAATTTAATTTAAATGAACGGAAAAAAAATTCAGTGGTGGTGCAAAAACGGCTTGATCTGACCCCTTTGATATGTATTTGATGCAATACATGATTGAATAAATTGATGAGCAGATTTCAACATTGATATTACAGGTGATTTGTTGCAACAATTACGCATTGCAAGGCACTACTCACTGATTGGTGATTTCTTGCTCAACTTGACGTTCATATTGTGTCATTTTGATCTTGCCCATGTGACTTCCATCTTTATATATAAATATATATATATATATATATATATATATATATATATATATATATATATATATATATATATATATATATATATGACGAAAAATATACGGAAAAAACAAACAAAAATCCTTATATCCAATGATGCTGTTTTAATGTCAATATGTCGACGTCGGACGTTTCGGTCAATAAACCATCTTCAGGACATATTCAATATAAAATATAAATAACATTATCAAACTTAACATGACAATATGTCCTGAAGATGGTTTATTGACCGAAACGTCCGACGTCGACATATTAACATTAAAACAGCATTATTGCATATAAGGATTTTTGTTTGTTTTTTCCGTATATTTTTCTTCATACTGTCGGATCTATATCCATATATTTGCTTACACACACACACACACAGATATATATATATATATATATATATATATATATATATATATATATATATATATAAAGAATTAATAGATTTTTATTTATTAATCCGACGGATTTTATTACTTTAAACGTTATTTTTAGTGGATGCTCATATTTGCGTTTATTTACTTAACAGTATATTTCTTCATTTGCTTATTTTCGTCTACTGGCCAGAATATTCGACAAATCTTATTAAAGAAAAATAAGTGCTCTCCAGTGGGATTCGAACCTGAGTTACCCCCACCACCCCCATCCTGGCAGAGAGAAATCATTTTTTTCTTTAATAGTATTTCTCAAATATTCCGGCCGGCAGACAAAAATTAATAAATAATTATAATGTTTAATAAATAAACAGAACGTCTACACAAATATGAGTATCCACTAAAATAACGTTTAAAGTGATAATTACATATGCATGTGTGTGTATGTGTGTGCAACAAAATACAACAAAAACGCCAAGTCAAGCACTTACTGTTTCGAGAGGAATGGTTATATGAGTGAAATGAGTGCTCAGTATACCTTCAGACATACCAAAGTCCAAATAGATTAGTAAATGAAAGATCCGAAATGACGAAGGTGTGAAAACACGTAGGGTAATCTATCTTGGTGAGTCATGAACGCGAGTTCAACATCTGATTTTGTTATTATAATATGCAATTTCCACGTCACCGACGGTACATACATAAGTGTGTTATGGCAAACAGAGGAAAAAACATTTCTGATTTTTTACAGCTTCATGATCCACAGGTAAAACTGCTGGGGCAGAAAGGTCTTGATTTGTTAATAACAGTATTTCATAATATATATAAAACAAGGTTAAAAGTACATATAAAGAAGCGTCTTCGTATTAGCAGGGGTGAAATTCTCTAGCAGGTTTGGAAGTGTGTTCGAAATAAAGTTTGTAAAATTATTCTCGGAGTGTATCTTAGATTGTATATTTAACAACGTCTACCGTAATCATTAAACTTAATAAGAGAAAAGGAAAGATTTGTGGATGATATGTTCATATGAACTTTAGTCTTTCTCTTGGTGCGAGGAACCCGCGCCCGTAGTTTGTAAAAGTATTTTTGATACACCCTGTATATATAAGTGTGTGTGTGTGCGCGTATGTGTGCACTCACGAGTGTGCGTGTGATATTAAAAAATAGACGTTTTATGGCTATTAAGTTTATTGATCGTCCGAATAACGTATACGAAAAACGTTTCGCAACAATGCAGTTGTTGTTGTTGGTGTTATTAGCATACCAGAAAAATGATTATTAAATTTAGTAGACATAATTTTTTTAATTATTTTAATAAGACATGCTTGCAAGAATATTCGCTACCCACCAAAACTATATCCCACATTGCAATAACAGATCTACCAAGAAATGGGGAAATGTTGCAAGAATATGTACATAGATTTTCTATGGATGATCTAATGATCAAAACACTTTCCATACACGTTAGTCTTTGTAAATTTCTTTTCTCTTTTAATTAGCATTTTTTTTAAATCCAAATTATGCTCACTATCATTATAGTGAGTAATTGATGCATTTAGTGCGTTGTTTTACAAAAGAATCCCTTTATTTAAATTCCTTGAGGTTTCTTCGATATATTTCTTGTGGCAATCATTGCAGATTATACAGTAAATTTAACCTTCAAGCTTTAATTTATAATTATTTTGTTTTGTATTATTGTTTTATTGTTTTAGAAGTAACTGTAACAAATTTTGTGATAACCTTAGACAAATTATATTCAATTGTAGCTGTGATAGAATTGGTGGTTAGAATAATATATTTTGATTCGTTGGGCTTGTCAGAATTGGTCACTTTTCTATTTTTTAAATATTTTAAATTTTTTCCCACTTTCTAACATTGTTCTGTTATATAAACATTTACACACCTTTCCCCCATCCAGCTGACACCTTACATAGACCTGAGAATCATTTCCTCTTCGTGCTACGTTTAAACAACTTTGCCACGATTGGAGATAACCCTGGGCTAAGATTTTTAAGAACGGTTTCTGGAATTTTATTTGGAACGGTAGCCTTTGTAGAATAAGGCTTTGATGAGTGCGAAAACATCCCGCGCAGAGAGAGAGAGAGAGAGAGCACTCACAAAGTTTGTGCTCCGTGAGATGTAGTCAGTAGGTGTGTTTAGACGCAAATAAAATCCATAGCAGAATTAAAAACAAAGACAAGGAATAAAACAAACGCAAAAGATAAGTCTAAAGAAAAGAAAGATGATAAAACACGACTCAGAGGTGCCTAAAAAAATGGGAGACGTTCATTAGTAATTCATTTTTATTATTTTAGAAGTTGGGAGGAGGAAATTATTTCGACCTCCGTCGGGGTTATCGAGACCACCCTGCTTATTAATTCCGCCCTTTTCGCCACATTAAATGGTTGCCCAACCGTCATTTATTAAGACCTTTGTTCATTAGACACTGAGAAAATTTCCGACCTCTGAGATTATTAAGAACCATCTTGTACTAACTTTTATAAATTATTTCACCTCTAGAAAGGCGATAATGCCACTAAGACGCAAGGGGGTTTACTGAGAATAGAAGATAATATCAAGATTTCACCGAGGGGAAAGGACAATAAAAAAAAAAAAAAAACGCGGTTCAGGAAGACAGAAGATGGGGATTGACGTTGCATTTAAATTATTAAGAATTGCAGATCGCAAGGAAGCAAAAAATCGGAATTGAGTTCCACACGTGAGAAGTGCGAGAAAATAAACTATTAGAATAGAAATTACGGTTAAGTAATAGAACTTTAGCTAATCAAACAGTAAAACGGTGAGACCTAATTGCCAATCTAGCAGTACGCTTAAATTCATGCCGTCAAGGCAACATGAAAGAGAACTCATTTGAACAATTCCCGTGAAAATATTTATAGAAAAGGCTGCGGGAAGCCACCTCGAGGCTGATAATATAACATTCAGTTTTTGAATTTTGTTGAGAATCTCGTGATATATAACCGGAGTACCGTACACCATACGGCAGCAATATTCCATCATGGACGAATGGTAGATTTATAAATGTGCAAGATGGATCCCGACAAGAAAAACTGTCTGGCTCGAAACAGTAAACCAACTTTCTTAGCAACAGACCTAGATTCAATATAATCACTCCACTTAATGTCAGTATAAAACGTGAGTCCAAGAAGGCGAAATGGGTTGCTCTCCTGGAGGTTAGCATCAGCCATGCTGACGAAGAGCAAAAATGGAAGAGTAGGCGCTAAAGTTATATAAAAATATAATAAAATCCCTCCAAAGTATTTTTCAATAATGCTCACCCTGTACAAGGGGCTTTTGCAGAGTAAGAGGCAGAGATTATGGGGATATGAGGCGGGGAGATAACTAGACTTGAACATGTTAAGATTGTAGAGAAAGAGAAATATCTTCTTGGGATTATGTGCCAAAGAGTAGCGGTTTGTGAGAAGAAGCTGTTCAAATGGAAATTACACCTCACCAATAGAATGCGAAGGGAATGAAGGTGGTTCACTACAATGTACGTGATATGGAGGATCTTAGCCGTGAACGTTAGAACTGGTGGAATTAAGGAATCTAATTCGTCTGAAACACTTCCTATGGAACTAGGGACACAGCAGCGAGTGTCGTACGACGTTTCGTCTGTGAGGAAACGGGTTGTAGGGTGGAAAATAATTCATCACCCACAAGGATGCGGAGACGCTTTTTGGTATCTATGGAGACTGAAACGTGAAGACTGTGCAAATATAGCAGCAGTAGTTTATATTCGATCTGAGCTGTTTCTTGTCAAATTAGAGGACACGATGAGTCATGTACTAACTGGAGTGGTACAACGAACAGACATTTTTTTTTTTCTAACAATTCTTTTAAAACCATATCTAAACTTAAATATAAAGAAACACTTTGTTGTTATACTAAAGAAATCGATCCTGACTTGGCATCCCGACTTCAGTCACTGTGACAAGTGACGTGACTTCCCTCTGTCTTTTCTACAAATATGTTCATGGCAACTTCTCTGATGATCTTTTTTCCCTGGTGCCGCGACTACATGAATTTAAGCGTGCTACTAGATTGGCATCTAGGTCCCACCTTTTTATTGTTGAAATAGTTAAATGTACCAGCCACTTCTACTCCAACAGTTTTTCTAGCGCTTCCCGACAGAGGAACTCCCTTCCTCTTACTTGCTTCTCTGATAACTATAATATTCAAACATTTAGATGCAACGTCACTCGCCATCTTCTATCTTCTTGAATCCCGTTAATCTGTTATCCTCCCCCATTGTATACCCAGTTTTTTCTCACCTTCACTCCTTGTAGCCACCTACGTACTAGTGGCATTCCCGCCTTGCTTGGGGTGAAATGGTGTTAAAAAATGTATTTCTGTGAAGCAATAAATTAAGATTTTTTAGTTCTTTTATGTGCCGTGTCCTTTCAGGACGTAGGCGATCACAGCCCTCCACACATTCCTGTCCCTTGTAGTGTTGTCTTTTTTGTTATTTCTTCCAAACCCTGTTTTACCATCCAAATACTCAAACTTATCAAGTTTGTTACGCGCTGCTTTCCTTTGTCCCTCGCTCCCGCAATCTGTCCCGCGAGTATCAGATTTTACAAGCACGCCTTTCATATATTTTTACTATGAAAATGTATTGCTTATATGTTTATTATAAATTTTTTTTATACTTTCATAGTGTTTAGAGCCCAATTTGGTGGTTTGATCATAGCTGGGGCCTTAACATGTGCTACCACTCCAGATCATAATTGAACAGCAGCAATTAAGGAGTAGTTTCACGCTTCTCAAAATCTGCCGGTTAGAGGCCTTGCTCCCAGATGCAGGTTATCGTCATACTCAGGGCGGGAGTCCAGAAGGTAGTCCGACGTTGTATCCAACTTCCTTCTCATAGCTCCATCAGTATCAGCTCCAGCAATTTCCTTGGACGGAATCGGTGTTGTGAAAAGGGGAAACGTTGCATGGGCAACGGTTGATCTAGCATTAAAAAAGTGGGCTCTGGCGAGCACATACCTGCCTTGTCTTATTGCATCAATAAAACATTGAAAAAGGTATATACCTGCTATAAGGCTGCGTTCGATTTGTAAAATAGAGGCTGTGCAGCTATACCCAGCAGAATAAAAATTCCAATGCGTGGATAAATGGTCCCTTGAAACAGACGTATGACACAGTGATTCAGCCCAGATAATGGTTGCTCCTTCAAAATTTAAAATTCAAGATTGCAAATCATCCCGGATTTATTACTATTAGATTGATGCAAAAATAATGACGTAATAATGTCGTTTTTTGACGTTAAAAATACGTTAAAAAACGACATTATTACGTCATTATTTTTGCACCAACCTAATAGAAGGAATTTGCTGATGGAACAAAATTAAAAGAAAAAGAAAAACTGCAATAAATTATATGATTCTTGGAAAGGTCAGAGATCACAGAGAGGGATACGTCGTGATATATAGACGCAAAGATAATGGTTAGAGTTAGAAATTGATATGCCATAACTTTTAACTTGCTATTTCTACTTGTGATTTTTGATAAAATATGATTGCACGACGCGATATATTTTCTTAAATCTAAAGCATTTATCATCTCAATCCAGAATAAATTACACCACGCGCTAAAAAACAGTATTATTAAAATTCTACCTTAGTATTAATACAAATTATACTTTTTCAGGTGATATATTAACATGAATTATCCTTTTTCAGGTGACATATTGTCAGAATTAAAAACCGGATTAAGCAAGGTCAATTTATGTTTTCCAGGAAATTTCCCAAATTAATGGCATTCTTTAAAGTATCACTTTTATCAAGAAATTTCCGCATATTTACATGCGGACTATAGTCCATATCATTGTTGTTATTATCCCACTGGCCTTCATCAGACGCTTGTCGATTCAGGAAAACTTCAGGTAATTGCGAAATGAACACCTTATGATTTATTTCATTTACATACAGCGTATTGTCTCATCATATTTGTTATTATTATTATTATCACAACGTTTCGAACGTTGTTGAACTCCAGCCTTTATCAGGCGCTTGTCGATCTGGGTGACATAAACGGATTTTCGAAATTATCAACGTATGATTTATATACAATCTATTGTCGTCGACGTTGTTATTATCAAAATATTTCGACCGTAGTACCCCCAGCCTTCGTCAGGTGTTTGATCGATCCTTCGGAGAATTTCGAAATGAATAATTTATTACTTATATTAATTACATACAGACTTTTCTCTTCATCTTTCTGATAATCATCATAACGTTTCGACCGTTGTGCCCTCAAGCCTTCATCAGGTGCTTGTCGACCCGAGTAACCGCGGATTTTCGAAATGAACAATTTAGGATTTACATTATTTACAAAGAGAATATTTGCCTCATCTTTGTTGTTGTCATGTTAAGGTTGTGTTCTGTTGCTTTCATCAGGTGCTTCAGGTAATTTCGAATTGAACCCTTGAATAAAGGTTACCCGTATCAATAAGTAACTGACGAAAACCGTATCAATAGAGATGAGGACGTCAGTCCGCATGCAAATAATGTAAATTAGGATAATTCAGACAGAAATATACCCCATAGTCCAAAACGCTTGTTGCAGGAATCACACTTTGAAGGCAACAAAGATATTCTTGCATATTTTTTTAGGTAAATTCTAAAATGTATTTAAATGAAGAAAGGTGTTTTATCTTATGAAAATGATTTAAAATGAAAAAATGTTAGTAGTAGTTACGTTTTTTTTTTTTTTATTCAGTAGCTGAAGTGGGGTTATTCTATTTCATTTTTGTACTCCGAAACCGTTTCGCAGCTGTCAACACCGGTTAAGTTAACTGTCGTTACTTGAATATAGAAACATCACGCACTCAAATAGTGAATATAAATATAAATTACGAAATGGTTTTCGTATTTTATTAATTTAGGATTTTTTTTATTGCACCTGGTATACTGCATCGCAGTTCACTAACTGTGGTACATATCTCAGCAACGCCTACCATTTTCTAACAGTTAGGAACATCTGATTCTGTTCGTCCAATTCAAACTTTTAAAAATACTACTAATTTTTTTTTAATCTCTACTCGAAACAAATTCAATAATTGCAAAATGCAGTTAAAACAATTAATTGAAGACTCAACTTCAGTAGTAATTGTTACAGTAATCCTCTACTTTGAGTTGCTTTCAAACATTGTCAGTCAGTTATGTGCCATGCGTGATACACGCTTAGGCGATCATGTATCTTTCGATGCATGACTGATGAGGCAGATTTTTTTCCCGCAGCAACGTGCCATTTCTTTCTGCGGTAGACCAGTTGCCATCCAAGGCTGTAGAATCCGGTCTGTCCTGCTGTTTACCCATAGGTGGGGAGAAGAAAAGGATTCATACCTTTTCAAGCATTGTGTTGGATTTATAAGACGGAACAAGATTAATACTGATCATTTTATTTAGTTTTCTCACCGTAAAGTCGTTATCTCCAGTAAGCTGCAGTTCTTCGAATTTTGTTAGTTGTAAACTATTTTTTATATTGGTTCATTAACTATATATATATATATATATATATATATATATATATATATATATATATATATATATATATCAGGAAGAGGTTATAGTAGTTCTCTGAGAAAAGTGTGCATATTAAAAAGAAGAGAGAAACCGCAAACGTTTTTAGTTGTAATGTGGATTTTTTTTTAAATATTATGCTTTATTTTCCATAATTTTGCTACACGCGTTTCTGGTCTCGCGACCGTCATCAGGCAACGGGTGACGATTTCCACATATTATTAAAAATAATTAATTTTTTTTTTCCTTTATGTTTTTCGATGTTAAATATTATTGATATGAGACATTCTCTTTTTCTATGTTAGTGACCCAAATGTCTTTCTTGAACTGGCAGTGAAGAGTTCTGCGTGAACAGTTATCAAACAATTAATAGTGTTCCGAGAAATGGTGTAGTTATCGGCTTTTCTTATCTTTTAATGACCTCTGTGTGTTCTTAGATCTATTTCGATTTTCGTGTGTTTTTGTCAACATGCGTGTATATATGTGTATATCCCCCTCCATACATACACACTGTCTTACCACGAGTAATCAGTGAACTCATCTGTACACACACACACACATATACATGCACACATACACAAACACAAACACTCACACATACCGTCCCATTATAAGGAATCAGTACATACACACACACACACACATACATACACATATACGTACATACACATAGTTCCCAAGTTACATGGAATTAGTATACACACACACACACACATATATATATATATATATATATAATTCTCAAAATGTAAGTGTATGTATGTATGTGTGTGATTGGATGTTGTTTATGCGTTTCCACAGTTTTTATCCGATTTCGATGAATTTATTTTTTATTTTTTGTTTAATTAATTCTTCAGTCTCGGGTTTGAGTCCAAATTGGTTGGAAAAAATAACAACCTTGAAGGTGAAAAATCGAACATCTAATTTTTTACACTTTACACTACGCAAAAATCAAAGGCAAAATTTAATGTCTGTAAAAAACAGCGGAAATCAATCTAGAGAGTTGAAAACTAACGCAAAAGATTATTAAAATTACAAAAAACATATTATAAATAAAAAATTATCGTATATTATTGTTATGACGGGACATGGAAGAGGTTCCATCCTTGCAAAATTGAGGACGCTGAATCTTTTCAGGGTTACACCCCACCATACTAATTGTTAACATCCCCCCATTTGGGGATGTGACTCAGTTGCACCCGATTTTGGTTACTAATATTGATTTTCATGTGGGCTGACTTTAAACTTAAGCTGCTCCAGTTGAACGGCAAAAATTCCCAGTCTAAACAACTGCTACCCTGGGGTGAGCAACAAATTCATAAGTTTTAATAAATAAAAAATAAAAAAATTAAAAATCCGATAATTATAACATTTAATTGAACTTTACGTAAATTATTCAATTATTTTTAAAGATTTTTTTTTTTAAATTGTAGAAATATTAAGTCTGTTATTAATTTAAAATATACATGTCCACACGCAAACGTACATACACACACAATATGAATGAACTTGAAATGGCTACCTGTGTCATTTTCTTTTCTGCCTGGCAACAACTGATGGGTAACAGGAAAAGAGTGTAATCCAAAATGTGCACCTCTTTGAAGTCAATTTTATGACTCCTGTTTTTTTTTTAATGATTCCACACTAAACAGGGCAATAAAGCCTCTAAGACGCAAGGGGATTACTGGCTGTTGAAGAATATGAAAAGAAAAAACACCATTAAAGAGCGAGACTAATAAAAGAACAAGAATTAAGGCAAGAGATCACGACTGACATTGCATTTAAATTTTTGAAGATCAAAGTTGATTGAGAAGCAATAAGCCGGTAGAGAGTGTGAGTTCAATACCCGGTTAAGGCAGTAGATAACTTGGAGAGGGGAATTAACAGGAGATAACTGATAACTGACATCCATTAAAACATGGCACGTGGAACTAGAACAGTCTACGCCAGTGAGCGAAATAAAGGATTCAGTTCGACATTCCAACCATCTGAAGAAGGTCGGAGCGTACAACGGCCGAAACGTTGTAATAAATATTGCGACAAATATGAGGACAATAGTCCGAATAATGTTAATAGTGTACATAACACCTCATCTCAGAAAGATAGACAGATACCATAAAGTTTATCGGAACAATTCTTTTTTTATGGCTCCTGTATTTGAACTGATATTTTCTCATACTTTTGAATGTCTCATATATTTCAACTGATTATATATTCTATAGATGTATAGTATTTTAAATGGAGAAACAATTTAGTTTTGAAATTTGATAATCTTGTTATCAGCAAAGATGAGGGTACCGAACACGAAGAACACTTACTGCCAGACACTTGTTGAAGCGATCAAAGCACTATTCGCAAAGTAACTGTAATGTTCAGGAAATGTTTTCTTGATCCTATCAGTGTAGAATTTTGATCTTATTCTGTTTGGAGTTTATAAAAAAATGGTTATTTATGATTACATTCAAAATACGATTCAGTTTTGTTGCATTTGGAACTTAACAGCAAACAGTTTCGGTTGATAGCACACGCATCAAAATATATTGGGTTGGTGCATAATTATCAGGCGTTTTTTTTTTATATTTATTATGAAAAAAGAAGCATAACAACTTGACAATAACATTTTAAAATGATTATTCCGGAGCGAGTGATTACTAACACGCATTTTTATAACTTGAACATTTTTTTATAAATTTTTATTAACAAATAACTCAACTTCAAAAACGCCTGATAATTATGCACCAACGCAATATATACATCGTATATACTCGCGTATCATGCGATTTTTGAAGCCCTAATTCTGAAGCTAATTCTAAGGGGGTCGGATCATACACGATATATAAAATTACTGCTGGCCTTGCCTACGCAGTTGACTAAATTATATATAGTTATTTTCTAAGCGTAGCTTAGATGTGGCACAAGGGCGACAGTGTGGGGTAAGCTAGTGAGGATCGAACTTACTTTTCAGTAGTAACTGATCTAGTGAAACAAGCTTGCTAACCATTACACCACGCCGAGGTGCCTTTAAATTATGTATATGCTTTTTCTGTAGTCAAAAAAAAGTACCGATGTATTTAAAATAAACATTATTTTGATGAAATTGATATTTTACTTAACTGTATCCAATATAATGCATGTAATCTTCATATATTAGTATCGTATTATAAAATACAAACAAAGCGAATATGCATCTTTTCCATTCTTGACGTTTATAAGATGTTTAGCTGTTTCTCGTTCGGTTGTGTAAAACTGTACTCGTTTAGGTAACAAGTATAGCGTTACTAACGATGCTTTTATCATTAAATTTTTACGTGTGAAGTGAAAAACGCTACGGTTATGCACAATTTTTAAATTTTATTATGTAGACACATGTGCAAAACGCCAGCAGAATTAACTATGTTATTGTAAATAAATATTTAAAAAAATAAAATAAATATTTTTTTTTAAATATTTAAAAATATTAGTTAAAACCTAGACACTTCACACGTAAAAATTTAATTTTCAGATGAGCACAACAATTTTTTGTCTTGAAAAAAAAAACCCTGATGACGACATTGTGCTAATGTCGAAAGCACTCAGAATAAAATGAATAGGCATCAACATGGCAAACTTGTTGATGCATATTACGAGTATCCTATTAAAAATAAGTAAACAAAACTTGTACTACTATAACCTCTTCCTGATATATATATATATATATATATATATATATATATATATATATATATATATATATATATGTAAGCAAATATATGGATATAGATCCGACAGTATGAAGAAAAATATACGGAAAAAACAAACAAAAATCCTTATATGCAATTATGCTGTTTTAATTTTAATATGTCAACGTGGGACGTTTCGGTCTAATAAACCATCTTCAGGACATGATAAGTCTTGTTCTTATGTCCATCGTCTTTGTCATGTTGAATTGATAATGTTAATTATATTTTATGAATATGTCCTGAAGATGGGCAACAGAAAGGTGACTCTAGGGTAAAATGTTTAAAATACTATAGAGTGAAATTGTGAGCAATTGAGAAGTTTTGAAGAAAAAGAAAACAAAAAAAAAAAAGACTTATATTTAACACCAGAAAGTAGCAGTTGAAATTACTAGAGCACGTAACCCGGAGAGAGGATTCGGAAAATTCGACACTCACAGAACTTATTGAAGGAGAGAGTGACAGGGGAGGGAAACGTGCAAATAACCGAGCGAATGAATATTTGTACATGGATGTCAGAAGAGAGATTAGGAGAGATAACAAAAAACATGTTATTATTTTCACAGATCTAGACACATTCTCAGACATCCTCTTCAGTATTCAACGGTGCACACACACACACACACACATATATATACATATATATATATATATATATATATATATATATATATATATATATATAGCGAGCGAGTGAGAGAGAGAGAGAGAAGTGTAGAGATAATGAAAAGTGCGTGAGTACAGTTTGATAGAAACAGATAAAGAAAAAGCCAGACACAGATATAAGAAAGCCAAGGTGAAAGAAGGAAATAAAAAGATTCTTTCTTTCTCTCTTTCCATTTCATTGTTTCTATCTATCTCTCAATCTATCTTTCTTGTTTCATTTTCGTCCATTTACCTTCTATCTATCTATCTATCTATCTATCTATATATATATATATATATATATATATAATCTATCTCACAATCTATCTTTCTAGTTTCATTTTCGTCCTTTTATCTTCTATCTATCTATCTATCTATCTATCTATCTATCTATCTGTCGAGCTATCTCTTTATCTTTTTAATTTCATTTTCGACCTTTTTCTTTCTTTCTTTTCTTTCTTTTTTCTTTCTTTCTTTCTTTTTTCTTTATTCATTCATTACTATGTATTTTACTTTCTTTCTCTCGTTTTTCTTTCTTTCTCTTCCATTTATTTCATAATCCTTTATCATTTATTTGTTTCCTTCTTGTTCGACAATATAGATATCTACTCAGTCCTGATTATTTCGGCAAAATTTTACAAGCACAAGGTACACAGTGAAGATTGATCTGAAGGTATGAAACGCTCTACTAAACATCGCATTACGGCATTTCGTGCATGGCTCCATTTCATTTTTATTTTTCAGAATCTGAAGTCTCTAAGTTCTTAGATTTCCCTTTTCCATCTTTATTTTTGCTCATTCTAATGATTTTTATTTCTCACTTTCACCTCCTCCTTAAGCGACATATCCTTTAATGAGGGAGACAATTATGGCTCCCATATCCCTCTCTCTCTCTCTCTCTCTCTCGCTCTGTGTATATATATATATATATATATATATATATATATATATATATATATATATATATATATCTTGCGGAGCTATGTAAAGTAACAGGTTGAGAACTGGCGCGAGCTAGCTGCCCTTGATGAGGGTGAAAGGAGTCTCTCTGGGCTTTGGTTAGCAATCCTCTTAGTGTTAGTTTCACGATAAAATGACTTCAGATAAGAAGGAAAACTCATGAGAGTTCAACCCGGTCTTTATATTGCATGTGTCTGCCGGGCGGCGTGTCCTGGCTGGTATTGACTGCGGTCCGGAGAGGTTAAACTCCGCCATGATAACACATGAGGACTGTCTAATAAAGCTTAGACAGGATTAACAATAAAAACATGTATCAAGATAATGATTTTCTTTCGTCGTTCAGTGATAATACTAAAAAGCTTATGGTGTAGAAAGCACTATTACTTTTTTATCGACAGATCCCAAAACTGTGGATGGTCTGACACAAGCCATCACCACTTGAAACAAATCATTGTGTTGGTTTTTTGACTACATCTAATTAGTTCCACACATATCCGGCTACTACAAAAATCTCTACGAAACATCAACTTCATCTTGGCACTTGGAATGTACGAACTCTACAGGACAACAACTCAGCACCAGAAAGAAAAACAGTTCTGGTCGCATTGGAGATAATGAAGTACAACATTGATATAGCTGCACTGAGAAGTAAGCATCAGTCGACTACATGAAACGAGAAAGCAAAATAAGACATCTAACAGGGTTTCTGCTGCACTTGGATGCAATACATTTTCCTGTACTGTTTGTGGTTTTTGTGCAATTCTCGATCCGGTCTTAAAAGTCATGCCCGTCATAGGCATGCAGATAATTAGTTCGTGGTCGTCGGAATGTTTGCATATATATATATATATATATATATTGGGATGGCCAAAGATCCATTCCTAAAGCTAAGCAGAGTATTGATAAACAAAATATCTCCGTTAGAAACAAAGAAAAAAAAACAGTGCCGAACTCTTACGAGATATCTGTCCTCCTGTATGGCAGTGAATACTGGACAAATTCCTCAAACATGAAGAAGAGACTTGAAACAACAGAAATATTGTTCTACAGAAAGATGTTGAGGATGAGATGTTGGACCGAACATGTGAGCAAAGATGAAGTTTTAGAGAAAATTGAAACAAAGAGGAAACTTATTCTTAATATCAGGAAGAGACAGTTGAAATTTCTGAAGCACATAATGAGAAAAGGGACCCTGGAAAATCTTATATTCACAGATTGAAGGCAATAGGGACAGAAGAAAACAACGCATAACATTGTGAGCTTGAGTAAATGGTGATTTTCTAGGCATAGCGTAGATATGGCACAAGGCCGAAATACGGGGCTCCCAATGAGGACCAAACTCCTTACTCAGTCGTAACTGTTCTAGACAAGCTTGCTAACCATCACACCACATCGAGATGCCCTTGAGTTTGAATAAATGGATGACAGAACAGGATTTATGAGAGATAAAAAAAAATGTATTAAGAGCTACAAGAGACAGGAAGTTGCGGAGAGCCATGGTTGGTCCTGAGGGGACGTAGCACATAAAGAAGATAACACTGCATTGATAGGAGATACAGAAGGGAAACTACAGGACTTCTTATATACAAGATAATAATGGAAAGCGAGAAGAAAGAACTATCAAATATAAGAAGATAGAATGAATGGTTATCTGTGATAGGAATATCTGAACGAACTACGAAATTCAGATGTCAGAATCAAGGTACAGATGTTTAAGTATCTGGGAAGTGTTTTAACAGAGGATATAAAATGTGACCCCGAGGTCCGAAGACACGTTGGTATAGCAAAAGTACATTGCCAAAGCTAGATGAATTCAGGAGACAAGAAAATTTAATTAGAAACAAGTAAAAGAGTGCTGAACTGCTGTGTAATATCAATCTGTCAGGGAACGCTGGACAATTTCCTCACAGATAAAGAAAGAAGACTGGAGTCAACACAGATGCCGTTCTACAGAAGGATGATGAGAATACTATAGACGAAGACATTAAGCAACGATAAAGTCAGGACATATCGAAAGCAAAAGGTACAGTGAGTCGCAGCGGTTCATCTATCTGACGAGCTTGTATGATTGTATGGCAGAAGAGGTGGGAGACTTGCTTAAGAGACAAACATTACTAAGGGCAGTAAGAAAATAGGAGATTGCGAAAAACCACGATCGCCTACGACCTGGAGAGAGACCTCACATAGAAATAAATGATTATATTTTGAAAGCCGTTGAAGATGGAAAGATTGTCTTTAAGTGAAAACATATGACATCATGCTTATGTAAGCTGTAGTTTTTTGGGCAAATGATTTTATCATTTTTATTAAAGGTGGCTTCAAGCGAATGGATCATTTACGTCTTTATAAGACAAGTGTATTATATCATCATATCGTAGAGACTGGCGTTACAGAATCACAAAGAGCTTCATCAAATAATATGAAGTCTTCTAACAGCAGCGACAACGAGAAGATGTAACTAGAAGGGGAAAAGATTATATAATTAAAATATTGATCGTCCACACCACCTTAGACAAAAGGTTAGGAAGTAAACTACTGTTAATACTGGAAAGCGCAGTAACAGCTGCTTGAAAAAGCTATGTTCGTGAAAAATTGTTTAAAGGGAAAGACTTTAGAAACTTCAACCGACTGCGGCACTGGCTGCTCGGTAAATGAATGCCGATGGTTTCTTGCATGGAAACGGTCAATCTCAGAATTCGATTTCCCTTTGCTTTTACTATTTGCATGTAGACTTTCAAAGAAATTATTTTATTGGTTAAAACAAGCCCGAGAAATGGAGCTAATGAAGTACAACATTGATATAGCTGTAAGTAAAAGAAAGGAAAAAAACAGAAATAACAAATTAAATATTTATATATACTGAAAATGGCGTTTGTTTTAAGAATCAGTGTCGG
>OZ010582.1:55778474-55798474 GCA_963932145.1 Acanthosepion lycidas | reverse complement strand
CGCTTCTTCCTTCCGAGCAGGGCCCTTAAAGGACCGCTTATGTCAAAAGAAGGATCTTGAAAAGGGAGGAAGAAATGAACCGTCGATGAAGAGAAAAAGAAAGAGAGAGTGCGAACGGTATAAAAAAAAGAAAGAATGCAAGAAGCAAATAAAGTGAGCGGTTGTTTGAGGTTAAAAAAAATTACGGAAGCAAAATTCGTCCCTTTTGGCTACCTTGACCATTACAATTTTCGTTTGCACTAATGGAGTTACTGTCGTCCGGAGAATAACCCCATCACTTGCTAGGTAAGAAAAATAAGGCAGCGGCACTGATAGCCAAGGATGATGATGATAATGGTGATAATAGAAGAAAGAAACAACCGTAGCAGTAGTGGTAGCAGTAGTAGTAGTACTAGCAGGCAGGCCCGCAGAACAACGGATTGGAAAGCACCTTCTCGCCGCGTCGAGGGATGCAAGCAAAGAGACAGCAGAGAACGACTCGGGAGATTATTCAAGTGCAGATCTCTACCCTCTCCTCTTCACACCCACATCAACGCAGCGAAGACTATTTAAAGTGTTGTTTTTTCTTCTTCTTCCTCTTTCTTTTCTTTTTCTTCACTCTTCTTCTCCCACCCCTCCCTCTCTCTCTCTCACACTCTTTCTCTATCTCTAACTTTTTCACCTTCTTTCTTTCTCTCGCCCTTCCCCGCTCTGTTTGTCTCTCTCGTTCTTTCTTTCTTTCTTTCTTTCTCTCTCCTCTCTCTTTCTCTCGTCACCTCTCTCTTTCCCTCTCTACATCTCCCTTTCTCTCTCAATTTATCTCTCTCTCTCTCTTTCTCTCACTCTCTCTCTTTCATTGTCCTCTTTAAGTTTATGGTTCTTCCGTATAGTTCGTGTACCACGCCTTTATAACTTATATCTTTCTTCCGGCACACACTCGCACGCATATGTACGAGTGATATATATATATATATATATATGTGTGTGTGTGTGTGTGTGTGTGTGTGTGTGTTCGTGTATGTGTGTCTGTATATATATATATATATATATATATATATATATATATATATATATATATATGTGTGTGTGTGTGTGTGCGTGTGCGTGTATAGGCATATGTATATATATATATGTGTATATATTCCCAGCTATCGGTAAATAGCAGGGACACTGGTTCCTATAGAATTGGGTAGCAACCGGTCTTAGAGAAGGACAACTCTGAACTCAAAACCGTGGAGGTTTGATTAGGGACCTTGTGGAATACTGTGTACCAGGTCCATGAATTCGGCTCTTTCCAAAAGTTTGGTAGGTTCTGTATAAAACCGTTATAATCAAATGGTATGTGCAGGTAGTCTGGCTATTGGTTCTATGAACTGAGCTGGACGAGAAGAGTCCGGTATATATATATATATATATATATATATATATATATATATTAATATTAATCCGACAAATGTGTATTACTTATAAACGTTATTTTTAGTGAATACTCATATTTCAGTAGACACTCCATTTATTTATTAAACAATAAAAAATTGACACTCATCCGTCGAAAACCACGGGTGAGTCCAGTTTATATATATATATATATATATATATATATATATATATATATATATATATATATATATATATATATATATATATATATATATATATATATATATATATTAATCCAGCAGATTTGTATTACTTAAACGTTATTTTTAGTTAATATTTGTATTCGAGTATACGCTTCCTTTATTTATTAAATAGTATATTCGTTTATTTTCGTCTACCGGCCTGAATATAAAAGTCAAAGAAAAATCTGTGTTCAAAGTGATTAACTCAACTTGGTCATCGACGCCCTTCGTAGCCTAGAGGTACAAAACAAGTCGCATCTCTTTCCACCGATCAACACAGGTTCGAATCGTGCCGAAAAGCGATTTTCTTGTCTCTAATAAAATTTCTCGAATATACAATCGGACATACTGCTTAATAAATAAACGGAGCGTCTACTCAAATTCAAGTTTTCCACAAAGTTATAAATATCTGTCGGATTAATGAATAAAAAAATCCATCCTTTTCCTTCGAAATTATTAAGGAATATAAAAATTTTCAGTAGTGGGTATCGTCCCAAACGATTTCGGCCACTTTAGTCATTTTCCAAGGGTTTTCGTGGTAAGTGTTGTTAGCTGCTTTTCACGGTTGTTTTTTAAGATGTGATTGTGTAATGTATATAGTAATTTCATTCTTATTTTGTATAAAAACATTTTTTTCATCATACATTATGTAGATTTGTAGTTTAGCTGTTGTTTAGGACCTAACCAGCTTCCTATACTGTCTATATACATAGAGGTGGAGTTGTGATGGATTACAGAGGAGGAATGTATAGCGGCTCGGATTGAGGAATCGGGGAACCAAGTTCGAATTCCAGTCGGAATTCACGTACGAGCTAATACCCTTGGGAATGGTATGAATCCTCTTCTCCTCCCCCTCTCTTATGGGTAAATAGCGGGACAGACTCAGTGCGAGCATTGATCCCTCTCTCTGTTGCAATGAGATTGCGCCGCCTTGGACAGCTGTTCCCCAGGGCTGGGCACCTCTCAGTATAATTTTTCTCAGTTGCAACTCTGTCCTTTGACGGAGTCACCGCTCACTGCATTCTGCAGAAAGACAGAAACGCAACTGAATAGTAATAGATAGATGTGTTACAAACCCCTCGAGTAAAGGGTTTACCCACTAAGATAACAACTATGGGACAATGAGGACCCCTCGATGTGTTTAGTTGCCTTTTCCTTTTCTAATAGATCTGGGAAGCACGTTTGATTCTTACTTGGTGTATAATATTGTGTCCACGTGCCAAGTTAAGCTAAATTTAATAAAAATAAAAACTGGGCGTCTCCGCGTTGTGTAGTGGTTAGTGCAATTTTCAAAGTGACGAATACCTGGAAGTAATGAGTTCGATCCTCATTAGCTCCTACATATTTTTGGCTTTGTGCCAATATGAGCTTATCAAGCAGTGGATACCTTAGATGCCTTCAAAAAATAAACAACGTATATACTTATAATCAGGAAAACCGCGTTAGAAATGAACAAATGAAGAAAAAGAGTACTGTATTATTTGGTATTGCTAATCAGCCTATATGGCACTGAGTGCAAGACAATTTTCGCATAGATAAAGAGAAGGCTTGAGGCAACGGAGATCTATTTCTATAGATGAATGCTGGGAATATCATGAACAGAATATGCCAGCAATATGGAGGTTTTAAGGAAAAGGAACACAAAAAAAATTATACATAGAATAAAAAAGAAACGTTTGATATTTTGGTCATAAACCGGACAAAAGCTGGCCAATTCTCAGATTTATATCCTAAATATCAATCTTCCTATATAGAAATAAATGCCAAACATTTTCCTCAAAAATGAAGAGGAGACATAAATCTGCAGAAACAATGAAAAGAACACTGTATGCTATGTAATATCAATCTTTCTATATGTCAGTGGATGCTGGACAATCTCCTCACAGAGAAAGCGAAGATTGGAAGCTGCAGAAACAATAAGACTAGGGATGAATGCTATCTTCCTATATGTCAGTAGATGCAGGGCAATTTCTTCAAAGAGGAAGAGAAGATATGAGTTTGAAGAAACAATGAAACGAGTGCAGAATTCTATGTAATATCAATCCTCCTATTTCACAATGAATGCTAGACAATCTCCTCTCAGAGGAAGAGAAGACTTGAAGCTGCAGAAACAATTAAAATAGTGCTGACTTCTATGTAATATCAATCCTCCTATATAGCAATGAATGCTAGACAATCTAATCACAAAGGAAGAGAAGTCTTGAAGCTGCAGAAACAAATTGAAAGTCTTGAATTATATGTAATACCAACCCCCCTATATAGCAATGAATGCTAGACAATCTAATCGCACAGGAAGAGAAAACTTGAAGCTGCAGAAACAATTAAAATAGTGATGGATTCTATGTAATATCAATCCTCCTATATAGCGATGAATGTGGACAAATTTCTTCAAAAATGAAGAGGAGACATGTTGCTCTACAGAAGCCATCTGAAGATACCATAGACGTAGTATGTGAACAACGAGTAAGTTTTAAGTAAAATAGAAAAGGAAAATGATATTTCTACTTAGAATCGGAAAGAGTGAAAATGTCTGTGACAGATAATGAGGGTAGACGACTAAGGATAGAATTTGACACCCACACGGTATCTGTAAGATAACAGGGGCAGGGGAAACACATCGAAGAATCTAACAAACGACCTTGCGTAAATCGATTGCACAACAGGAACTGGGAGGGGTAGTACGTAGACAAACATTATTTAGATCTATGAGAGATAGGAAGTTATGGAGAGCCATGGTCAGCTAAGCTCTGACGAGGCACGTAAAAGAAGAATAAGTGGCTGTAACTTTTATCCAAGAAGCCAAGCAAAGTAACAAGAAACAGGAAAATCTCGTTAGAAACAAAGAAAAGAGTACTGAACTGTAATGTAATATCAGTCCTTCTTTATAAAAGTCAATGCCGGACAATTTCCTCCCAGATGGAGAAGAGACTTTAAGTAGCAGAAAGGTTGTTTGACAGAAGGATCCCGAGAATACCATGGTCCCAACACGTGAGCAGCGACATTTTTAGAGAAAATGCAAATAAGAAGAACACCTATACTTAGCATCAGAAAAAGATAGTTGAAATTTTAAGGGCGCATAGTGAGGCAAAGCGGCTTGGAAAATTTGATACTCACAGGACAGATTGAAGGAGATAGAGGAAAATAAGGCTTAATCTATCTAGCCAGTTTTAATGGATGGCAGAACAGGCTTTAGGATAGACAGAAATCAGAGAAAATGTATTAAGAGCTACAAATGCAGGAAATTGTGGAGAGCCATTTTTACTTACGTCCTGAAGGAACATGGCATATAGAAGAAGAACGCTAACATAAACAAAGATGCCATTAAGCCTGGTTTAAAATATCCGAGTTTCCGGTGAATGTCTTAGATATAAAATGGCGGCTAAACATAAAACGATTGGATAATCTCCTCGCAGAAGAAGAGACTTTAAGCAATATAAATATTGTTCTACAGAAGGATGCTGAGAATATCATGGTCCCAACACGTGAACAGCTACGAAGTTTTAGAAAACAAGGAAACAAATAAGATACATATATTTAAGATCAAGAAAATACAGTTGGAATTTTAGGGCTCATGATGAGGAAAGATGGCTTAGAAAATTTGATACTCACAGGACAGATTGAAGGCAAGGAAAACAACGCATAGCATACTTAGTGAGTTTGATTAAATGGATGGCAGAACATGGAGTGGGAAGGGTAGTACGGAGACAAGAATTATTTAGTTGTATACAATGTAGGAAGATATGGAGAGCCATAATCACCTAATCTCTGAATAAGAAGAAGCGTGTGTACGTTCGTTATGCTTTCTCTGTCCTTCTTATGCTTGTATTTTTCCCAACCGTCTTTTCTATTAAATCCAAAACAAATTCCATTGGCATTTCCTATCTTTCCTTCTACCACTTCTCATATTTTCAGATTATCTCTCTTCGCTCCTCTATTGATCATTTTAAAACGTCTTGAACGGCCATGCTTCTAGGTCCTTTCAAATTAATATCTATCCTTGCACCTACTTTTCCTCAACGACATTCCCCTTGTCATCAGTTCCCAACTAGGTATATATGTTGATGACAAAACTATTTACTCCTGTCTTAATAGTAAGTCCGATAGGCCGGTGAAAGTAAAACTAGCAGCTACTCTCGAATATGAACTTGAGTCAGTTGTTTACTGGGGCAAGTAATGGCTTTGACATTTTAAGGTTTCCAAAACGAAACCGCTGTTTTAATAATTATAGGGAACCATTTTTACCTTTCACCAGAATGGATGATGCTAGCCTCCAGTCGAATAACTCGTTGCGCCTTCTTGGCCCCACGTCCTCCACCGAACATGAAATGAAATGATTACATTGAATCATTTGCTTGGTCTACTGATAGAAAAGTCTGTTCACTATGTCGTGCAGGATAGTTTTTCTCGTCAGAATTCATCTTGCACATTTATAAATCTATCATTGTACATTGCTTCCATATTTTGTCTTGAGTTCCCTCGTACTCAGTATGACGATAAACTAAATCCGCGTCCTGGGTAAGACGATAAACTAAATCCGACAGCGAGGCCTCTGATCAGGAGGTTTTGAGGAGCATGGAACCACCTCTTAATTGATGGTGTTCCCAGGTCCACCCTGACCCGGGGTGGTGGCACCTGTCAGGGTCCCAGCTTAGGGCAAATAGTTAAACCACAAAGTGGGATTAAAACACTATAAAAGTGTAAAAATAGGTTTTAATACCAGAAATACTTTGTAAAAACATTATTACCAGCAATAAATTTTGGAAGAAAAAATGATTACCATCCATACATTTTTTGAAAAAAGTATTAACAGCGATAAATTATTACCATCAATAAAAATCTTGTCGACATTAGATAACCCATTGAGGTTGGTATGACGTAAAAATAAACCAAACCAATCTAGAGTTCCTGTAATATCTCAAGAGATTCTCGACAAAATCCAAATGAGGGTCTGTAATGTTATCACTTTTGACCTGGCTTCTAGACTTTTATCAGTTCTTCAGCGCCCCGACGTGGCTTCCTTGTTTTTTTTTTCTATAAGCATTCTCATGACAGTTGTTCTAGTGAGTTTTCATACCTCAACCGTATGAATTTAAACGAAATACTTGATTGGCTACTAGGTCTCGTCGTTTTACAGTTAAAATAGCTAGAGGCAACCATAAGTTCTATTGTAATAAATTCTTTTCTCGCCTGTGGTATTTCTCTTCGGGATTCTTGCTTCTCTACCTTCTAGAATCTTTAAACATTTAAATGAAATGCCAATCACTATTGTCCGACCTCTTTAACCCTGTTCATTTATTGTCCTCTCTTCTTACTAAAGTCTTCTCATACTCTTCCACTCCCAGTAACCCCCTGAGTCATAGTGGCATTAACGCCATCTTCTGTCTTCCTGAAACCTATTTTTTTATTGTCCTTTCTCCTCACTAAAATCTTATTCGCTTTCACACCAAGTAACTCCCTCGGTCTTAGTGGCATTATCGCCATCTTCTGTATTCCTGAAACCTATTCTTTTATTGTCCTTTCTCCTCGCTAAAAGTTTTTTTAATTCCATTTCACTCTCAATGACCATTGATCTCTTACTGATTGCGTCTTGCTTGAGGTGAAAAGAATATAAGGGGATTGAAAGATGGTTGTTTCTTGTGTTAGCAAGAAGCTGGGGGGAAGTGAGATAATTGCGGTGATATTGTGAGGTGGGTGACAAGAAGGAATCGGGTGTGTAAAGTTTAAATTTCGGTGTCTTCTTTTCTTCTTTTGTCTCCTGTCTGCTTCTTACACTATTTTTAGCTACATTTTTTTTCTTTCGGTACTTCCCACTTTTTTATCTTTATTTCTCTGACATCTTCCAAAAATGCACAACAGCTAATTCAACGAAATGCCGCCAGTTAAATAGCACACGCATTCACACATGCACTTCGGAATGCGCATCCAAGACTCATGCAGATATGTACGTTGACTCAAATACACAAACACATACATGTACCCCCATAACCATACATAACTGACAAGTAAATCTCGAGCCACTGTCAGTGAATTTGATCCTCATCGGGGACTCGACTATAATATTTTTAATAAATTAGTTTAAACATCAAATTTACAAATATTTTATTGTAATGGTCGATTTTTGTATAAATATATATACACACACACGTGTATACATATACGCACATATAAATATATATATATACAAAATAAATACATATAAATACATATATATATATACATACACACATGCTCATATATATATATATATATATATATATATATGTTTGTGTATATATATATATATATATATGTTTGTCTATATATATATATATATATGTGTGTGTGTGTGTGTGTGTGTGTGTGTGTATATGTATATCTATAGACACAAACATATACCGGATGTAACAGGAAAATTGTGCAAATCGTGTAAAAGCAAAATTGTCTTTTTGCTCCATTAAGCTTTGAACTGTTGTATCTTAGAAATGATAAAAGATATCTTACCGGAATTTTCGGAGATTTTTATGACTCTATGGCGCTCTACTCTGTGCAATAAGAATGTATAATTACTCTGCAAGCTTAATACAAGAACCGTGATGATTTCGATCACAAACAAAAATGATATGTATTCCATTAATTAATGATAGCTAAGGATCGGAAGCTCACGAAGGATTGAAATTAAGTTCATATATACACATATATATATATATATATATATATATATATATATATATATATATATATATTATTCCAGGATCATTTTCCAACTTATTCAAGATGATCTTTGCCCTCTCTAAACTTCGAAATTTCTGTTCTGGAATAACAAGGTGACTCACAGTTTTCACGTACGATTTCATTTTGAAGTCTTTTTTCATTGCTCGTTGGACTATCATAGGTGAAACTCCTCTCTGCAAATACAACTGCCGGGTAAAATTTAGAGAATGACTTCTCTCTGTGTGTGGTGTTTTTTTATGATTTTAGAGACATTACCAAGGTCATTATAGGCTATATCAAATTCTGTGCCAACATTCTCAGGGAAATTAAGATGGAAACCCTTACGGACATCTATCCCAAGTTTTTCATGCACAACACGATTCTGTTCAAAATCTTAGCGTTGAAAACTGTTTTCCTCCACAAATACATACGCACATTTACACTTACACACTCAATAGCTTCGTGGAATTGGAACTCAAAGAGCTTCAATTCCAGTCAGTTTCTTTATATTCACTTACGCGCAAATACTATTGGGAAAGGCATGAATCCATCTCTTCTCTTCCTAACAGCTATCAGTTAAATACTAGAATTTGTGTACATATTGTCTATCATTAATCCGACATCATTGAAATGCCGGATAAATTAATTTACCGGACTATCCGGTAGAGCTAGTTCGGACATTCGTGAGTCTATCGCGCCAACCATCACGGTCCTATCTCAAGGTCGGAAAGACATTAGGGTTGCAACCAAAGTATCACCGTTTAATATTATTCGGTCGAGCTAACTCAGACATTCATAAATCTATCACACCAACCATCACGGTCTGGTATAAAGGTCGGAAGGTCATTAGGGTGATATTCTGTGTCATAACATAGCTGGTCAATGTAATTAGTTACTGGGTAACTAACCTGCCTTGCTCCATGGCTAGGTGTCCAAAAGTGTAGATCACGAGTTCTTGAATTTCTCACCAAAACGCATTCTGCGTTCGTGTAAGATCGTAGAAATATCAGGGATGGGTCCACAATGCTGTGATTTAATTGGATTGTCTCCAAGATATGTTATGTATAGCTCTCAGCATCCGAGTGTAGGTTCCATCAAGCTTAGACACAAGGGTTTTTCGTTAACGTTCTAGCGGTAGCACCATATATTAAAACCGCCTCTATAATGGCGCAAAAGTATCTCCGTTTGAGGTTGTCTGGTAGAACTGATCTTCAAAATACATCCATTTTATTCAAGGTGTCCTAAACGTTAGCTATACGAATTCTTACATCCTTTTCGGTAGAATTTGTTTCGCTTCTTAGGTATGTAAAAGGTTCAACAGATTTTAATGATTCACCTGAGACCGTTTGTATTGAGCCTTGCTGGTTGAATTCAGTTTTAGAGGCATTGAACCCACAATTATTATGTCACCAAGTTCAAAAGAAGGTTTTAATATTCTAGTCTGTTGTGTCGTGGGACACTATTGAACTTGAAGTCACTGAGTTAAAACTAAAAAAAAGCATCTCATTTACAAGAATGTAATTATTTATTCGGCTGGGTTAACTCTGACATTCCTGAGTCTATCACGCCAACCATCACGGTCATGCATCAAGGTTGTGAAGTCATTAGAGTGACATTCTGTGTCATAACATAGCTGGTCAAATGTAGGTAGTTGCTGGGTAACCAGCTCGTCTTGCACCATAGCTAGGCGTCCAGAGCAGTAGATCACTCGCGTGTTTGTTTTGCTCGCTAGTAGTATCCTGCAAAACACATTCTGCATTGACATAATATTTTAGAAATATCAGAGATGGGTCCATAGAGATGTGATTTAGTTGGATGTTGTCTCAAAGAGATATTAAGTATAATTCTCAGTATCCGAATGTAGGTGCCATCTATCTTAGACTCTTAAAAGACGAAGATACTCCTGAATGCATAGCATGCCAGGAGGCTTATAATGTGATTGCGGTGACATGGCACATATTCGAAAATTATTTTACATGAACAACTTGAAAGAACTTTTCGAAAAATCAAACCCCAATTTGATCTTGACCTTTCTTAGGAAAGTTGGACTATATAATAAAATATAATTCTAATTTGGTGTCTGATGATGAAAGGAGGAACTTTGTTACTTGCCAGGTGAGAAATTTTCAAAGAACAACGCACCTCTGAAAACAGTGAATTTTTAAAGAAAAAAAAAAGCAAGACAACATCGAAAAAGAAGGAAAGGGAAGGGAAAGTCTTTTTGAAAGTATTTCAACCTTATTTAAAGAAAAAGAAAAAAAAACAACTGTTTGACCTTAAATGATCTCTTGCTGATCGATGGGTCATTAAGTTTTAAACAAGCCAACAAACAAACAAAATCTTAGACTCAGTGGTTTTAGTTAATATTGAAAGAGTGGTACCATACATTAAACCAACTCTACATTGGCTCAAAATTATTTCCGTTTGAGTTTGTCTAGTAGATCAGATTTCCAGATTATGTCCGTTATATTCAAGGTGGCCCAGTCTTTAGCTCTATGAATCTTGATATCCTTTTCATTCTTATTTATTTCGCTTCTTAGGTATGTAAAAGATTCCACAGATTTTATTGATTCACCTGAGACAGTGTGTATTTAGGGTTACGTTAAAATACGCTTAAACAAGCAGCTAAACATCTCGTTTACTTTTGTAATACCCTATTAGTAGATGCTGGTTAGTAAAGCAAAAAGAGAAATTAAATGAAAACCATGTTGTATTTGACCTGTTATAGAAAATGTATGGTGTTTACATCACAAGAAGCACTTTCCTTATTCATTGGAGATAAGACTGTTCTTAAAAATAAGCGTTTTTTATTGCTTTTTACTGAGTACATGACTCAAGAGTCACACAAGGCAGAGCGTTACTAAATGAGATTGTTGAAAGTTGAAACCGGTTAAACTGAGACTTGAAGAAGTTAAGAATGTAGTGAATTGCGAAGCATCACCTCGGAAGTTTGCTCCTCAAAGTAACGTTTCTTGGAAAGAAGCTGCTCTTGTGGAACTTCATTCTAACCATTGGCTTACGGCCACATCACGTTGAAACATCGATTCCCGTACAATCATTGAAGTTAAACAACGTCGAGCCTGGACAGTAACTAGACGAGTGAACATTTAGTCATATCAGTGCTGTATGATTGGATTTACCGGTGGTGTAATGTTAATAGCTCGGAATTGTTGTTGTCTTATATGACAAAGAATGCTGAACAATCTCTTCAAAGATGAAGAAGAGACTTCAGACAATTGAAATGTGGTTCTACACGAGGATGCTGAGAATACCACTGAACAACAACGAAGCTTTAAGAAAAAAAAATTAAGTTTATACCGAGAAGAAAAAACGATAGTTGAAATTTCTAGGGTAGATAATGAGAAAAGAGGGCTTGGAGAATTTAACACTTGCAGGACATAATGATCATCAGAGGAAAGCGTTGATTAATCTACCTAACGTAAGGGAAGTCTGCTAAAATTTAAAAAGCATAGGCTCACCACCGATATTCCGGTTTACCTAGTTTCAGAGCAACGTCGGACTATCCGTTTTATTAGACCAACAACAGCCAGGTATTAAAAATTCAAGTTGAATTAATGGAATCTATAAAAAATACTGTATTGCACATGCAAAAATATAACCAATTTATTAAAATTACTTAAATATGACCATCGTTTTGGTTGACTTTTTTTTTTAATACATGTCATTTTAGAGTTTTTTATATATTTTTTTAGCTTTAATGATTTTAAAAATGGAATTCTTCCTTGCAGATGAAAATAGTCAATAAAGCTAAGCTTACTCGCAAAGAAAAAAAACAACTCAGTTGTAAAATTATTTAAATATAATTATCGTTTTGACGATACGAATCGTGTTAGAATTATTTTTATTTGTATTTTTAATTATTTAAATTAAAAATTCCTCCTTATATACGACAATAATTTTTGATCGACAAGCTATGCAAATGATCAAAGGGCCAGTTTTCATTTTAAAGAATTCGTGTATGCAAATGATCAACGGACCTGTTTTCATTTTCAAGAATCCAGGTATGCAAATGATCAACGGACCAGTTTCCATTTTCTGGAATCCAGATATGCAAATGATCAACGGACCAGTTTCCATTTTAAAGAATTGGGGTATGTAAATCATCAGCGGACGAGTTTTCATTTTCATTAATCCAGGTTTATAAATGATCAACGGGCCATTTTTCATTTTCAGGAATCTAATTATGTTAACATGATCTGAAGTCTATTTTTAATATAAAAATCAAAAATCGCAATGTATATGACACATCCTTATTTTCAGAACTTTTTTTTTATATAGAAAACAAAATTCATCAGTAATAAATAGAACATTTGATAAACTTTTGACCTTGCAAAAAATACAGGAGGTGCCTAGAATAGAAAATGGCTGTCGGTTTATAAGGTATATATATATATATATATATATATATATATATATATATATATATATATTAATTTTAATAGCAATGTAACCAATGGTAGCTGCCGGAAAAATAGGTACCATCCGGAAAGACAAGAGCATCTGCCTAAAATCAAAGCTTTTACGTGTTACGCACATTGGCCTTCTCAATCTTTGTACAGTGATCTAAGAAACGTTTTTAGCCAGGAGAAATAAACTACATCCAATTTCAAAATTTAATTACGTAATCCATAGTCAATATAAATAAACAGTATTTAGAACTAGTATAGAGTAGGCCCTCCATTTACTAGTTTCAGTGCTTCTATTTGATTTTTCATGGATTTGATCAAGCTATCAACATTCTTCTGATGCATATTCTGCCACTCCTTTAGCAATGTTTCTTTAAGGATGGCCACTGACGTAGTTTTTGTTGCATGTTCTTGAAGTTTTCGCTGAAGGTGCTCACAAACGTGCTCTATTGGCTCCATGTCAGGACTTTGGGCTACCCATTGTAGTAACTTGATTCCTTGCGATTCCTTCCAGGCTTTTGCTACTTTGCTCGTATCACATGGTGCTCCATTTTCTTGAAAAAGGTAGAGATTGGTTTCAAATAGTGGTAGTAGTCCTTTCTCTAGTATTTTGGACCATTCAACCGCTCGTCAATAAGAATCAGCTCAGATTTCCCTCCAAACTAGACAGCACCCTAAACCATTACTCCAATCCCTCCATGTTTCACGGTCGCCTGCAGATACTCAGTGTTCCAAGTCTCATTCTGATTTCTCCAAACATAAACCTATCTCGAATTCGAATATTGGCAGAATTTACTTTCATCTGACCAAATTACAGACTGCCAAAATTCATAATCTTTTGCTCTCGAAAACTCTCTCACAATCCATACGCCTGTTCGTTAACCTCTGAAATCAAGGGCTTTTTTCTTGCAACTCTTCTTTGATAGCCAAGCTCTTTCAGAGTCATTCTCGCTGCATATGGCAACATTTCCATGCTGTTGACATCTTTGACGCTCTGACGACGGTTTCTGATGACTTTCATCTTCAGCGCTCTTTTCGTTCATTCAGACACCCTGTTTAACCTTCCTGAACGTTGTTCCACGCGACAATGGCCTTATTCATTAAATTTCTTGATAATATTATTAACCGTTTGATGATTAACCTGGAAAAAATAGCAATTTCTCTATTTGACTTGCCACGCAGATGCCATCCTATTACTGGCCCTCATTGAAATTCACCAACTTCCGCGAACTTTCATTGCAAAATATAAGTCTACTATCGTTCATAGATTGGAGTAGCTTGAAACTAACACGGTATTATCTGAAAAAAAGATACGTTATTACACAAGCCAAAATTGCTGTAATTAAGAATGGCAAAAACTTACCAAAGCTCACTGTATGTGCCTGAGAATCTTGGATATGAACAACAGAATTACAGCAAAGAATCCAAGCATTGGAAATAAGATGCTACAGAGCCATATTAATTATTTCCTGCGTAGACTTCGTCACAAATCACGCAGTGCGAGACACCATCACATTAGAAACAGGCCGAATGGAAACCTCATGTCCACCACCAAGAAGAGAAAGTTGAAATGGAATGGACACGTCATGAGGGTCAGCAATCATTCCACTTCCATCCTACAAGGTACTACCTCAGGCAAAAGTGGAAGAAGCTGGTCAACTATGCAGTGACCCCACAATCATGGGACTAATAATGATGACGATATAATGCGTGAAAAAGAAAATTCAAAAACGTTTTGGAAGGAAAGAGCGTCGGGGCTGACAAAGTAAAACTGGCAGTTGTTCTTGAAAAGAACCTCCAATCACTGGTTAACAGGGGCAGGAAATGGCTTGTAAATTTGAATGCCTCCAAAACGAAAGTGTCAGACATCAGCATGGGTGATGCTAGATTCCTGGAGAGCAATACACTGCACTTTCTTGGCCTCACGTTTTGACTTGAAGTGGAACGACTACATCGATTCAATAGCTGCATCTATTGCAAGGAAAGTCGGGTCACTATGTCTTGCCAGAACGTTTTCTTCGTCAGATTCCATCTTGCACAGTTATAAATCTAATCCAGCGATCTTTTTTCCTGGTGCTCCAACAACGTGAATTTAAGCATGCTACTAGATTGGAATCTAACTCCCACCCCTTTACTGTTAAAATAGTTAAATGTAACCGCAACTTCCACGCCAATAGTTTATTTTCTCGCACATTCGGTCTGTGGAACTCCCTTCCGCTTACTTGCTTCCCTGATAACTACAATTTTCAAAAAAATTTAAATGCAACGTCAATTGCTATCTTCTTGAATCCCGTTCATCTTTTATCCTTTCCTCAATACCCCTATACCCAGTCTTTTCTTTTACTTTCACTGTGTGTAATCCCCTGCTTACTAGTGGCATTCTCGCCTTGTTTAGGATGAAATGAGTAAAAATAAAATAAAAATTATACCAGATAGTAAAAAATAAAAACATAATACCAGCAATGTAATAGTTGTAAAAAGTATAAAAATAAAAATTGAAGCTGGTTGGTTATGAATGAACAAATGAATGCTGTCTCAGGAAATCGGGCCAAGAATGCAATTTCAAATCTTTTTTAAACTATGTATAAACCGAGAAAAATAGGAGAGGGATGCAGATAAAAACAAATATCTCAATTTAAAGACACCTCGGTGTATAAATAAACACTACGACAATTGACAAACTGTTGGGTTAAAGTGTCGATAGGTTTAGATAAGATCAGGGTTGATAAACTAAAATTGTGGTCAAGCGAGTCATGGATTCCATAATTAAACAAACAAACACATATAGCCTCGCGTTTTTTTCTTCATTGACGAATGTTAATGTGTTTTAAAATTGAACTAGTAATTCAGCAATAATCCATTGCTAACGTTTAAGGGAATACAAATCTTGGATTAAATATAAATCCATTAATCGTTTAGAACTCACTTGGCTTCCGTTTCGGATAGGATCTGGAGTAGATAGGTGGTTTCAAGAAAATCTGGACGTGAGAGAGCGCGTTCCTTTAAAGGACAAATAAAAGCTTGCTGGTCTGTGACGGTCTCTGTGGCCGAATGGTCTAAAGCTCAGTGGTTTTGCGTACAAATGGCAATGCAATGTCGAAACGTACCGCAGAGCATATTCTCTTTATTATATTTTCTCCAGTACGCTGGCCAATAGACTGTTAAAACAAACGGCGCGTCTACTAAAATACGAGCATCCACTAAGTATAACATTTGAAGTGCATGTGAGTATAAATAATATTTATATGATTTATACATGTGATCATATGCATATGATATATATATATATATATATATATATATATATATATATATATATATATATATATATATATATGCACATGATCATATATATATATATATATATATATATATATATTTGTTTGAATAAAAACAGATCACTTTAAGGTTCTATGTAATAAGTTATTTCACCACAACCCTTTTACATTCATTTTTCATTTCAACCTTTGGAAGTAAAGTCTGATGATCCAGAGCCCTTTAAAAGGGTTGTGGTGAAAGAACTTATTACATGGAACCTTAAAGTGATGTGTTTTTATTCAAGCATATTTTCTCTGAACTTACATTGAGCTCTCTGCATATCATCCTCTTTGGGTCTACCCATACGGATTACCTATCTTTGCATAAACTATATATATATATATATATATATAGATAGATAGATAGATAGATAGAGAGAGAGAGAGAGAGAGAGAGAGAGATGTGATTATCGACGCGGGAAATGAGACTGGAGAACAAATATCATACCAGAGAATCGCGTCCGCTTTTGTATAAATATACTTGGAAAGGTATGTGTCCATTTCACCCCTACCACCATCACCACCATATAAGTTAACAACATTGTTAACTGAGCTGACGAGACTTTGATAGCTACCCATACTAAGTGAAGATAAATTAAAAAAAAAACAACCTTAAGTAGTATAGGCACTATCAGGCGATCTTTCTTTAAACATATTACTGCCGTTATGGATATTGTATTTGGAGGGAGTAGCCATTGTCAAATACAAAATAAATAACAGCACTGTCCAACAAACAGAATTAACAAAGGTTGCAATAAAAAGAAAAAGGAATAGGGGAAAAATGAAATAATATCAAGCAAGCAAACAATATAAGCAAGGCGAAATAACAGGTAAAAAAAAGGCAAAAAGTCCACAAAGAACTGGCGTCCACACACAAAAGCAAGTTCGGACAAGCGAACGTAGGGGTCTGTCTTGTAGACAAGGCAGATCTGGATTTAGGTTATTTACCTTAGCCTCCTCACAAGGCAGGATGAGGCACAAGGTCGTTATTTTATGTGGGACGATTCCGAGCCCGTTGTCTTGGGCAAAAAATCCCCGTAGACCCCGCATGCAATGGGTCGGGTTTGTCTACCTCCTCAGACATGACTCTGCCCTTCGGCAAAGAATCATCTGGGTTCCTCTCTGCACGAAGTTCGACAAGCCTCTCGCTTGCTTGGCAGCGAACTGCCTGACTCGACAGATCTGGATTGTAGTTCTTTACCATAGCCTCCTCCCAAGGCAGGATGAGGCACAAGGTCGTTTTTTTATGTGGGACGATTCCGAGCCCGTAGTCTTGGGAAAAAATTGTGATTCTGCCCTTAAGAAAAGTCTCGTCTGGGTTCCTTTCTGTCCGAAAACAGAGAGACTTCGACAAGCCTATCGCTTGCCTGGCTGCGGACTGCCTGACTCGACAGATCTGGATTGAGGTTATTTGTCTTAGCCCCCCTCCCCCACCAGGTAGGATGTGACACAAGGCTGTTTTATGTGGGGGATTTCCGAGCCCTTAGGCTTGGGCAAAAATTCTCCGTAGACTCGCATACACAGTGACGGGCTTGTCTACCTCCCTAGACGTAACTCTACCCTTCGGCATAGACTCGTCTGGGTTCCTCTCTGCCCGAAGACGTCAGTCCAAACCGCCTGATCGGCAGGTCTGGACTGAATCAGGTCAAATAGCAAAGTGGCCTATTGTTGGCTTAGAAAATTATCCCAGTATGCAATTGTGAACTTCTGTCTATAAAAGAGCAAGGGAAAATGTCTTGCAGTCATTCCCCAATAGAGATTGAAATCAATACAATACATGCGGTGTATGCCGTTCGTGACATGACGTCTTATGTGAATATGTGCAGTGCTTTCTCCTTCTGAAAACAGAAATTCTATTACAGCTCAATTGTTTTCTATATGCATGGAGAAGGAAAGAATTTGATATAGTGATTATTCTTAAGAAATTAAAAGGTAAATATACCGAACTTACAGACATATTTCAGTTGAAAAAGTAAGAATGCTGAATGCTATTTTTAAAACGCGACGCTCAAACAAAATTGGCTCTGGTCCGATATAGGGGAGTATATGCATTTATCTAAACCTAGTTTTTGGATCCTGTATGAAGGTTACAAACAGACAAAGGTGGTACTCGAGTGAAAGAAACAACAACACGAGCGTAGATGAAAGAAAGAGAGGTTTATTGTAAAAGAGAATACACTACTGAAAGACAGGAAATCTAGTAATTCCCGAAGCAAGGATATCTACCAACCGCCCCACGCTGTCAGGCGTGGTACAAAGACGTATTTAATATGGGTTATCCGAGCCCGTAGACTCGGCCAAAAATTCCCCGTATAATACGGTGTCGAGTAGCTGTTTCCCGAGACGAGACTCTGCCCTTCGACATAGCTTCGTCTGGGGATCCTCTCTACCTGGAGGAAAAGAGTTTGACAAGCACAGCTGAATCCCCAGACGACGCTATGGGCAGCATCTCTTCTCAGAAAAAAGCTACACGACCCCGTTTTATTTGGGGAATTTGGGGCCAAGCCTACGAACTCGGATACCCCACGTTAAATTCGGCCTTTTGCCACATTTGACCGTGTGGGGTGGTTGATAGATATCCTTTCTTCGGGAATTAGTTGGAGATTCGTCTACAGCAGTGCTGGTCAAACTCTCTGCCTCTGGGCATAGCGGATCCCCCTACGATCCTATGTTGATGGGAAGAGTCTCGTCTCGGGAAACGGCTACCCGATCACGTTTTATACGGGGAGTTTGGGGCCTATACTACGAGCTCGGATACCCCACATTAAATCAGGACTTGTGCTGTATCTGACCGCGTGGGGCGGTTGGTAGATATCCTTGCTTCAGTCCACATAGGCTATAGGAGACATTCCATTGCAACACTAGTCTGGTTCAAGTCCAAAATAGTAAGGGATCTAGTAAGTATCGCATTTAGTAATACGAAACAATACAAGAGATTTCGTCATAAGATATATAAAGTAACCAAAAACATTTTTCAAGTCATGAAGTAATCACTGAGTTCGTCACTTGCGGTGAAAACGGTGGGAGTGGATAGGGGCATTGTTCTTGACCAATGCACGTCCGTTGCCTTATAGCTCGAGCAGCGGCGAGGAAACATGATGTTGTCGAAGTAGCTTATTTTGCGTTTTCTGTTTATGACTTATAAGGTAGGCGTGTCCTCAGCCGCATCAGTCACCGAGTAAGCCTTAGAGGATAATGTTGCGAGTGAACGCACCAGCAGGCATTGGTTCCAGAAGTTCACGTCTGGAGATTTGTCCCTTTCAGAAGATGCACACAGTTGACGGCCATATGACCTGAATTACGAGGACCTGAAGAAGGAGAATAGCCAAACCTGTGGTGAGCTTCCCTGACGCTTCCAGGTTTCCCCTACACCGCATAGGGAAGCCGTACAAGTGGGTATCCACACACTGTCGGAAGACAACAAGCAACAACGAGTGATAGCCTCTTTCTCATTGCTTTCTCGGCACTGCAAAGTACCGATATTTGATTGAGTGCTCAGCAGTAACGAAAAGTGCGCTATGACACTCCCACTCGTACTAGACATTGGTTGTCACCACAGGACCCTATGCCTCACACCACAAGACTACCTCTAAACCCACGCAACATTACGCTCTTCCTCTGGTGAACTAGTCGACAAGTAATGCGCTATGAGCTGCTACCAACGGGTCAAACTAGCACTGCGAGCCTGTATTAGCAGCAGCTGGAGCAAAGACAGAAGGAGCCACTATTGTTTAATCGTAAGGGTGTACCGTTCCTCCATGACAATATCAGTCCTCATGTGGCGCGAGTAGCCATGTATATTATACGGTGACTTGGCTGGGAGACCATCCACCTTACTCTCCGGACATTGCGCGAACAGCTTCCCTGAACAACCACCTTCGTGGAAAATGAGGCAGATTTGCGATAGGTACCCACTGACTACTTATCGTCCATGACAACGGGCGTTTACCGCCAAGGCACTGTGC
>OZ010582.1:55758474-55773474 GCA_963932145.1 Acanthosepion lycidas | reverse complement strand
AGAAGGATGCTGAGAATACCATTGAGTAACAATGAAGCTTTAGGGAAAATGGAAACGAAAATTATGTTTACACTGGGAACAAGAAAGCGACAGTTGAAATTTCTAGGACAAATAATGAGGAAAGAGGGTTTGCACGATGGACTGAACCTCAGAGTAAAACAGTGATTAACTTTCCTAACGTAAGGGAAGTATGCCAAAATTTGAAAACCATAGAAACACCACCGATATTCCGGTTTACTTGGTTTCGGATTATCCGTTTTGTCAGACCAACAATGGGTATTAAAAATTTAAGACAGTAGAATTAATTGAATCTAGAAAAATCCTGTATTACTCATGCAAAAAATATAACAAATACAATTGCAAAATTACTTAAAACTAGAAATGCTCGTGAAATTTTCACCTTTTCGATTTCAAACAGACTGTCTATATTTCTGAGATGAGGTATTATGCACACTATTTATATTATTCGGACTATTGTCCTCATCTTTGTCGCCATATTTATTACAACGTTTCGGCTGTTGTACCCTCTGGAATTCTTCAGGGGGAATGTCAAACTGAACCCTTTATTTCGCTCACTGGGGGACAACGGTTCTAGTTCCACGCGCCATGTTTAATAGATGTCAGTTATCAGTTATTTTCTGTTAATTCCCCTCTCCAAGTTCTCCACTGCCTTAACCGGGTATTGAACTCATACTCTTTGGGTCCTGTCACTGGATCTAACCAACGCCTTTATCCACTGCGCCATGTGTCCTGGAACTAGAACAGTCTACACCAGTGGGCGAAATAAAGGGTTCAGTTCGACATTCTACCCACCTGAAGAAGGCCGGAGCGTACAGCGGCCGAAACGTTGTAATAAATATGGCGACAAAGATGAGGACAATAGTCCGAATAATGTAAATAGTAAACAAACAGGCGTTAAACATTTCTATTTTCCATTCTTTTCTTTTTTTTTTTCTTTCCTTCTTTTTTTCTTACTTACACCATTAATGACTCCTGGGAGGACTTCTGTTTATCTCAGAAGTCCGGTGAGAAGATACATCTTTGTCTGACACCTCTTTCTGTTTATCTCAGAAGTCCGGGGAGAAGATAAATCTTTGTCTGACACCTCTTTCGGTTTATCTCAGAAGTCCGGTGAGAAGATACATATTTGTCTGACACCTCTTTCTGTTTTTGTATTTACTGAATTAATTTTCTAGCTGTATACAGGCGGTTGCTCGCAGAGTAATATATGGATTAGTCTCATATCTTTCCCATATTAATCAAGATTAGCTAAACAGTTAAAATAGTTCTTTGTGGTGTAATTATCGGATTTCTATTGTTAATAAGTAATAAACGGTACAAGAGTTATTAATTGTACAGAAAATGAGGGATATATTTTTTTTCTTTTTTTTTTTTTTGGTTATTAACTCAAAATCTGAACTCACATTATTAATGCCCGTGAAAATTTCACTGTTTTCCTATTTGAATTTTCTGATGAATCTTATTTCTTATTAAATGATTGAATAAGCTCATGGCAAGTTCTATGGCTATATAATAACCATAAAAATTCTGCTACCGCATCGTTTAATATTTGAGCTTAACAAAATATTGCAATAACAATCTTAAATATAAATGCTGGTCCTTATTATAAGAAGTAAGGGGGTACAAAAGTAAAGATATTAAATTGACAACTCATTTTCACACTGAAATCATGTAGCGTCTCTAATATGTCTTTTCCCTATTTCTACCCTATCAAAACGGATTAATCAATTATTTATGAGTTATTGGCATGATGTAACGGCCGTGTAATATAAGGAAGGGAAGAGTAGAACTGGCCGTTATTTTAAAAAGTGTGTACATTTATAAAGATGTGACATTGATAAATTTTTCCCTTTCTTAGAATTTAAAATTTTCTATATTCCCTTCTTTCTTTCTTTCATTTATTTTCACAAGAACTTCGTCGCTGCTCACGTGTTCAGACGATAGTATCACCAGCATCCTCCTGTAGAACCACACTTCTGCTTCTTCAAGTCCTCTCTTCATCTGTGACGAGATTGTCAAACATTCACTGCCATACAAGAGGAATGATATCGACATTCATCTATTCGAGTTCAAATTTGAGCTTTTTTCGTTAACTCTCCTAATAAAGCCCTTGAACAAATATGATCCCGTCTATTTAAACCCATCGCCAACGATGTGAAAAATAAGAGGGTAGACTTTCGTTCTGGGTGGTAAGCATTTTAAGAGAACGGAATCCCTGTATTCATAACAGAAGAGAAGGCTAATGGAAAGCAAGCCACTCAGTCAGTTATGTGCCATGCGCGATACACGCTTAAGCGATCATGTATCTTTCGATGCATGAATGATGAGGCAGATTTTTTTTCCCGGAGTAGGTTGCCATTTCTGTCTGCAGTAGACCAGTTGCCATCCAAGGCTACAGAACCCGGTCTGTCCTGCTATTTACCCATAGCTGGAGCAGATAAGAAGAGGATTCATACCTTTCCCAAGAGTATTAGCATGTAAGTGAATATAATGGATTCGACTGGAATTCGAACTCGGCTCTTCGATTCCTCAATCCGAGCCGCTACCTTTCTCAAATAACATGGCAACTTATAAATAATAAAGGCATCTGATGAAAGTCATGATCAGTACGTCTTGAAAGAAGTTGAGAATTATGGAAAAAATATGCACGTAATGTCGAATCGTGAATCTGTTTTCCTGAATTACAGTCTTAAAGAATTTTTCTTTCGCTAATTAATCTCACTGCTTTTTCGATTTACCTGCTTTTCTTTTAATATTCCCTGTAAAGAAGTTTGTCAAGATATAAATAAAGGAGCAGTCTACTTCCAAAGAAACGATTTCTGTATACTAAAATTTCTTTTTGAAAGCGTTCCAAGAAAAGAAAAAAAAAACACAAAAATCTAAAAATGCTTACCATTAATTTACTTATTGTGAAAGATGCTGACAATGCACAAGTCTCGCTTTTTCTTACCAATATATCATCGCAGCAGCAGTCTGTTTTGGTAAGTATACAACAGTGATGAATAACAAAATAGTTCTAGTAATTGCGATCATTATAACATGAAATATTGAAGAGCAGCCCTTGTTGCTTTGCAATAATATGCGATAATGCGTATGGAACAATAACAGATGCCTCGCACTTTTCAAACTCCTAATCGCTGCTACTACTATGTCCCTTTCTAGTTCCCAAATTATCACCAGCTGCCTTCCTCTCTGTCTCTCTCTTTCTGTGTCTTTCACACACACACACACACACACACACACACATTCTCTCTCTCCCCCCCCCTCTCTGTTTTTCTCTCTCTCTAAGAGTAGATAGGTTTATCGTCCGCTTCACGATCCTTCTCTGTCTACTGAACTGGAGCAGAGGTTTATCCCTTATTTTCTATTCAGAATTGGCTTTCAGGCTCCTTCTAATATCTTCCCATTCTCTTTTATAAGTCTTTTGCCTCTTGGTTACATTATCGCATTGCTTGAAGTGAATTGCTTAATACATACATACACACACATATATATATATATATATATATATATATATATATATATAATTGTTTTTAATTATGTATTTAAAAAAGAAACAATTATAATATTATGCTCTACTGTAGTATCGAGTTGGGTAAAAAAAATTAATTAAACTTTCCTTGTCTTCCTTTATTTCGTTTTTACAGCGCTGATACGTAAATAGATAAGTATAAAAAAGGCAAGAACTCTGAATTAAAAATCTCATTGTTCTTTCTTATTATTCTAATAAATATATAGATGCATGTATGTGCGTGTGTGTGTGTGTGTGTGTGCGCGCGCGCGGATTTTTTATAACATTTTGTGTCAAATAATATCAGCAAATTCAATCTAATTTATTTTTTACGAACATTATCAAATTTCCCAATCTAATAGGAGAAGTTGAAAAAGTTAATATAATTTTTATAGACAGAACAAGTCGACATTACTCAAGAAAACTTTATATATATATATATATATATATATATATATATATATATATATAGTAAGGTTGTATAAGAATGTGAGGGGGCATATATGGGCATTATGGAAAATGTATATACTCCCTTACGCCCAGCAAACGAGAAAACGATTCAGCGCTGTAAAAACTAAATAAATGAAGACAAGGAAAATTTAACTAATATATAACATGCAGTAGCGGCCATAATATTAGGTTGGTGCAAAAATAATGACGTAATAATGTCGTTTATTGACGTATTTTTTAACGTCAAAAAACGACATTATTACGTCATTATTTTTGCACCAACCTAATATAAGGAACGGAAACAACAAAGGCATAAATATGTGTATTATTTAAAAAGTAATGCATGATTAGCAATGAAATTTTTACCGAATAAAGATTAGGGTGTAATGTATAAATATTATACAAAGTTACAAAAATTTACATAATAGTTTTTTTTTTAAATAAAGATTAAATGGAACAAAGGAAATAAGCTACTGGACAAAAGTTAAGGAACGATGTTAATAATTTGGAAAAACTTTTAATTTACATTGCTAAAAAACTCGATGGAGCTTTTAAACAATAAGTAAAAGTTCATTTATCATTAGGACTTTATTTTTAAGCAATATGTCAAATTCTACACGCAAACGCTCTCTTTTGAAGAAAAAAAATCATTATCACTATCAAGAAAAAAATCAATTTCAGAAATTTCTGATATTGTTCATAGGTCTAAAAGTGTCGTTCATCGTGTAATTAGCAGGTATAAAACCGATGCAAAATCAAACCCGACAGACCTCCAAAAACAACGCAAAGAGAAGATCGAAGAATTGTTAGAATATCCACAAAAAACATTTTGAAACTGCTACATCAATTGCCCGTAAATTTAATGAAGAGACAGATAATAAGATCTCAAGGAAAATGGTCGCAGGTTAAAAAATGCAGGATTGCATGCCCGTATTCCAGCTTTGAAGCCTCTCATTTCAAAGCGAAACCAAAGGGCACGCCTGGAGTATGCGAGAGAACATGTTGTTTGGACTGAGGCACAATGGGATACAGTTCATTTCAGAGTCCAAGTTTACTATTTTTGGTTCTGAGGTAGAACAGGTCTGTCTTCTCAATGTGTCAAGAAAACCGTTAAGTTTGGTGGCGGCAGTGTAATGGTGTGGGAAATGATTTTATCTGCAGGTGTTGGTCTTATCATCCCCGTACATGGCAATATCAATGCTGAGATTTACAAAAGGCTTCTTCAGCAGCATGTGGTACCATTATTACACCAGAATCTTTATGAATCTCCTATTTTCATGCAGGACAATGCACCTTTGCACAAGGCTCAGAAGGTTATGGCTTTATTTGAAGAAGAAGAAGGAATCGCCCTAATGAAGTGGCCAGCCCAGAGCCCCGACCTGAATCCAATAGAAAATGTTTGGAAGATAATTGGAGAAGGGGCTCAGAAAAGAAACCCAAAAATACAGGATCACCTATGGGAGTTATTGAAAGACGAATGGGAGGGATTTACTGCTGATTTTTGCATGAAATTAATTAGATCATGTGGTCGACGATGCAGAGAAGTCATTGAAAATAAGGGGATGTTTACCAAATATTAAATTTTGTTGATATTTTGTTCACAATCAAATGTTAACAAGATCGTTCCTTAACTTTTGTCCAGTAGCTTATTTCCTTTGTTCCATTTAATCTTTATTTAAAGAGAAAAAAACTATTATGTAAATTTTTGTAACTTTATATAATATTTATACATTACACCCTAATTTTTATTCGGTAAAAATTTCACTGATAATCATGCATTACTTTTTAAGTAATACACATATTCATGTCTTTGTTTTTTTCCGTTCCTTATATTATGGCCGCTACTGTATATATATATATATATATATATATATATATATATATATATATATATATATATATATATATATATATATATATGTATGTGTGTGTGTGTGTGTGTGTGTGTATATATATATATATATATATGTACGTATGTATGTATATTTTGTAGTCAGAGATTGAATATTGATATTACATCTGGTATCAAGAATCTGCTATACATCAAGAGTCAAAATCTAAAGAATCTGCAATGTTATCGGTTATATCAAGGCATCTCGGCTTCAGTTACATTCCCACCGTCATAACGTAGATTCCCTGTGTCGTTTCTATAATTATTTTATAGTCATTTTTATGAATAACTTTCCCCTTAGCTGCATCGACGTCACGAATTTAAGCATAGTGCGAAAGATGTGACCATTTTACTGTTGAAATTGATGTAGGTAACTATAGGTTCTATCCTGATAGTAGTTTCTCTCGATCTTCTTGGCTGTGTAATTCTCTTTAAGCCTCTTTCTTTCCTGATAATTTCGATAAGGCTAAATTGGCAGTTGATTTCAAAAATTATCTGCAATCTGTTGTTAATTTAATATGTAATAACAGAAACCAGGTTTGTAGATATATCGTATATTAAACAGTAAGTAAACCAGAAGAGTATGATACGACTAGTGAGTGTGCATCGTATGAACTAGCGCTCAATCTATCTACTGTTTACTGTTCCTCGAACCTTTTCTCCTACTAAACTTATAGTAGGGTCTAGCATAGACTCTTAGAGGGAGGATACCACAACAGTTAATTGGGGCAAGGAAACGGTTTGTTCATTTTAACGTCTTCAAAAAGAATCGGCTCTCTTTTAACCGAGAACCATTTTTGTTTTCCATCATTATGACTGGTTAATACATCTTCGGCTAACATTTTCCGGTAACATGGAGGGGAAAGTCTGCAACTAGGAGAGTTGGTTCATTCGCTAGTTATTTCTTTCCCGACAGAATCTATCTAACATATAAGTTTACCATTCGTCCATGCATTGAATATTGCTGTCATATCTGGTATGTATTTAGAAATTCTTGAATGAATCCAAAGAGAAATCTGCAATGTTATCGGTCCTAACCTGGTATGTCGACTTCAGTTACTTTCCCGCCATTGCAATGTAGCTTCTCTGTACCTTTTCTCTGAATATTTCTATGGTAATTATTCCGACGAGGTTTCTTTCTTCGTACATCGAATTTACGAATTTAAGCGCAGTACTTGATTGTCAACTAGGTCTCATCATTTTACAGTTGAAATAAACAGAGGGAACCGTGGATTCTATGTCAACAGCCCCTTCCCTTGTAATACACGCTTGAAGGGTTTTCTTCCGGCTTCGTGCTTTCCACTCGACTTTGACCTTCAAAAATATAAATGCAATGTCAATCGTTATCTTTTGTTGTCTTAATTATTGTTTATTCATTGTTCTCACTTCTTAATACTTCTTTAATTTTTCTCTTATTCTTTGACATTCAGTAACCTCTTGTTTCTTAGTGGCTTTATTGCCTTCCTTGGGGTGAAATAATTAAGAAATATGTTAAGTCAAACATGAAAATATTCTAATAATTGTAAGGTCTTTAGAAAATACCAGTTTCATGCAAACTGAGGATACATAAATTGTTAAAAGTTAAACTTTCAGCAAATGATATGAATGAAAACGGATGCCTACACGCCTATTTTGAAACAATGGTCAAGAAAATCACTAAACAGAAAGCCTAACAATAAAAACTGTCAGACTGGCTATATTCGTAAATCCATTCAAAAAGCATCCCCAACGTGGATGATGCAACATTGTACATTTTCTACAGTCAAGCTAAACATAGAAATTGGGAAGACTAAGGAAATTTTCAGGGCGTTGGTGTCTACAAAAATTGAATTGCGGCTTCATTAACGCCCTCAAAAATAAAATTGCAAAGCCAAAAGAAACCTTTCTTTGTTGATGCCTCTGCTACCCGACAAATTGCTAGTTGAAAACTGATTTCTTGATTCGAACTAGCTGTATACAATGACTGAAACATCTTTCATAAAAAAAAAAAAAATCTTGAGCTAGGTTTCACTGAGGAGTATGAGGGTACAACTCTCAACAACACTTCAATGACAAGCGAAGCTTTTACGGAATGAAGTTGCTGGACCAATGACCAAGCGGTTTTTCACCCGGTTTTCGCTTAAAGTACTCGAGGAACCCTTGATGTTCCCCATCTATTAAGCTGACTCGACACTGCAGTGATCAAACAAAAACAAGCGCTTAGGCGTGGTTTGATCGTAAGCCCCAGTTAAAATTCTTCTTCTTTATGTCCCGTGTCCCCTCGGGACCTAGGCAACTATGGCTCTCCACAATTTCCAGTCCTTTGTATCTCTTAATAAATTTTCTGTTTTGTTATTTCTCCTAAACCTTGTTCCGCCATTCATTTACTCAAGCTTATTCTTCTTCTTCTATGTGCCGTGTCCTTTCAGGACGTAGGTGATCATGGCTCTCCACAATTTCCTATTCTTCTTTTTGTTTTTCTCCTAAATCCTGCTCCGCCATCTATTTACTCAAGATCACTATGTTTATGCTGTTTCCCTCTATTCCGCTTGCCTTCAATCTGTCCAGTGAGTGTCAGATTTTCCAAGTCCTCTTTCCTCATTATGTGTCCTAGAAATTTCAACTGTATAACTATAAGTTCATTTTTGTTTCCATTTTCTCTTAGACTTCGTCGTTGCTCATATATTTGGTCCATGGTATCCTCAGCAATATTCTGTAGAACTACATTTCTGTTGCTTCAAGTCTCTCCTTCATTTTTGGGGAGATTGTCCAGCATTCACTGCCATATAGAAGGACAGATTTCACATAACAGTTCAGTATTACTTTCTTAGTTTCTAAGGAAGTGTTTTTTTTTTGGTGGGGGGGAGTTCCTCATTACTCTGCTTCGCTTTTGGAACTCATCTTTTGCCTTTCATAATGCGCCTTCGGTTTTCAGTGTCACACTTTCCGTCCTCTGTTAAAACACTTCCCACATATTTTTCTGTTTCTTAATACTTTGCTTAGGTTTTGGAAGGCATCTTTCGCTATCCCAATACGCCTTCGGATTTCAGTGCCACACTTTCCGTCCTCTGTTAAAGAACTTCCCAGATGTTGAAATTATTTGATTTTGGTATTTCAAATTTCTAATTTGCATTTTGGCTCATCCTTTTGCTAACAAGCGTCCATTCTGTCTTCCTGTTGTTGATACTTAGTCCTTTCTTCTCGCTTTTCTTCACTACCTTTTTAGGAGTGTTTTTGTAGTTTTCTTTTCGTGTCTGCTACCAGCACTGTGTCATCTGCATATCTTATGCTGTTAAGATTGTAGCCGCCAATAATGATACCTGATAGGACTTTTAATTCTCACGGGATCGGCCTGCTGTATCGTTTGAATAAGTCCGGTGAAAAGACACATCCTTGTCTTACACTCCATTTCTATTTTTGTATATCTACTAAATACATTTTCTATCCTTATGTAGGTGGTTTGATGCGAGTATAGTTTCTTGAATTATTCTAATATCCTTCCTAAATATATCAAGGTTGCTGAGCAGTTAAAATTACCAGATGTTAATAAAAATAGTGTATTGTTACACGATTATGGCTCCGAAAGCAGGTTGAAGAATTTATCACAATCTGTTGTTTGATAAGTAAATTTAGTTAAAACCCACGATATGTTAAAGGAAGCCTGAATTCTTTCGAATGCTTCGCTCTGGAATATATCTTGCTTTATCATAAGCAAGTTTTAGATTTCAGGTTAGACGTGGTGCGTTTATTAATGAAAAGAAAATGTCTGTAGTGCGTAGGTAGCTATTTAATAAACAAGCAACCAAAGAAAAAAGAAAAGAAAACACCTTCATCTAATAGACCAAAGAATTTATTTCAGCTTCGTGAATATAAACCGGCTTAAAATCTGCTTGCCATGATCTATGTATTTCTTAAGAAAAATGTTCGTAAAGATAAAATTTGTCATCAGTAATCTTTTCTTGTTTATTTTCTTAAAATGTTTATATTTCTCCTTTCGTTCTTCGTCTTGATTTAAAAAAATCTTTTCAGTTTTAAGTGGTTCGGTTGTATTGGGAGATTTTAAAATATATCAATCCTTGTTAAGGTTGTTTAATGTCGAAATCTGTCGATAATATATAATAATATTTGATTCGGGGGATATGCAACTACTGGCTGTTGATACTTGCGGCTATAGGTAAATGCTGATCGTTTATACTTAACTCTATTGGTATAAGTTCTTTATATTCGTAAATATCGGTTGTTTGTGCTTTGATCTATAGGTAAATATTTATCGTTTATAGTTAAGTCTAAAACGATTGCTCTTTCATACTTCTAAATAATGATTGGAACAAAAGTATTGATGTACCAAGTGCACTAATGTCAAGTAGATCTATATCGAAAAATATTGAAAAACTATCTTGTTTCTCCAACTACTTCTTGGTGAGGCTTATAACTTTTTGAATGTCCCACGTAGGCATCGTTAGAGCAAGTGCATTGATATCAAAGGAGAATATATTTTAAAAATAGTGAAAAACTGTCTTGTTCTCCAACTCCTTCTAGGTGAGGCTTAGAACTTTTTGAATGACCCCTATAACCATCGTTAGACCAAGGGTATTGACGTTAAGGGGGACCATACTGAAAAATAGGGAAAAACAATCTTGTTTCTCTAACTCCTTCTGAGTGGGGATTAGAAATTTTTGAAAGACCCCGTAGGTGTGTAGGTAAATCTTTCGTCGTTTAAAATATAATATTGATTGTTTATACCAATATATATATATATATATATATATATATATATTAGGTTGGTGCAAAAATAATGACGTAATAATGTCGTTTTTTGACGTTAAAAATACGTCAAAAAACGACATTATTACGTCATTATTTTTGCACCAACCTAATATATATATATATATATATATATATATATATATATATATATATATATTGGTTCGTTTTACTTGGGGCTATATGTAAATATTGTTCATTTATACTTGTGTCTCTAAGTATTTACTTTCGTTGACCCCTTTTAAGTGGATCGTGTAACCCTCGGCAGGAGTACATTCGATGCATTCTAGGTACCAATACTCGTTTGCAATTTTTTAAATTAATTCAGTGCAAAATAAATCCATAATTAAAGCAGGTGTGTCCTCGAAAACGTAGCGCCATGATTGAAAACGCGTTATACGAATTTTTTTAATTAAATAAACAAATAAAAAAAATAATGCAAGCTATTTTGTTTTCATTTGTTTAAATCCATAAAACCAAAGTCCAACTTTAAAAAATATTACAATACGAAGTTGGAAGGAAAGTATGTAGAGTGTGGTCGTATCACCAGACCACAAGCGCTTTATCAGTGACCATTGCTTGTCCAGCAGTCGTTGGCCAAAACAATATTTCCGAGCTCCGAAAACCACCATATTCCACAGACCTTGCCTCTTTGCGACTTTTTCCTCTTCAAAAATCGAATCCCATTTGAAGGGAACAAGATTTCAAGATGTTAATGAAATTCAAGTGAATACGATGAGGTAGGTGCTCGCTATCCCAAAAAGAAGTCCAAGGAATGCTTCCATCAATGGAAACGACGCTGAATAAAGTGTATCGCTTCAGAAGGGGACTACTCCAAAGGAGATTAAATGCCGGACCTGTATGTGTTGTAGTTTTCTTTTTAGAGCACCAGTCCCGATACTTTTTGTTCAGTTCATCTATTATTTAATTGAAAGGAAAGGCGTATTTTACTTTTTCATTGAATAACATTGACTCTCATGTGGTTTCATAGAGTCTGAAAGAAACCTCAACATAATGCAGAATTTATCAGAATTGATCCAGGAATGTCGATTTAATCTGGATTGATCCAGGAATGTCCATTTTATTAGGCTGGATCTAAGAATGTCGATCTTATCTGGATTGATCAATGAATGTGGATGTTATCTGGATTGATCCAGGAATCTCGATTTTATTAGAATTGATCCATGAATTTCGATTTTATCAGATTTGATCCAGAAATGTCGATTTTATCTGTATTTATCCAAGAATGTCAATTTTATCTGGATTGATTCAAGAACGGCGATTTTTATCAGAACTGATCCAGGAATAGCGATTTTTATCAGAACTGATCCAGGAAGAGCGATTTTTATCAGAACTGATCCAGGAATGGCGATTTTATCAGAATAGATCGCGTAATGTCGATTTTATCTAGATGGTGGGGATTAGACAGGTTCAGCTCACATATGCCAGAAATAGTTTATTTTGATCTGATCTGACTCTTGTAAAGGTGGAGTCAAGAACTTCCTGGAGAGATATAATTTTCAACGATGGATCTTATATAGGAATCCCACTCATGATCTGGTGTGATCTTGAGTTCTAATAGGGGTTCAAGTCCAGGAGCCCCATGGGGAGTATAACATTTTATCATAACTATAGAAAAGAGTGTCAACTCGGTGAGGATGAAATCATACTAGCTTGTGTTCCAAGCCAATCTTTCTCGCCACTGAACTGTTAAAGCTAGATCAGAAGTAATTAGCTTCCAGGCCAGCAAGTTACAATTATATAAACTTTAATAATTTTGATGTCAACAAACACTCGTTGCCACTTTTGTAATGTCAACGAATACTCGTTATCACTTTCGTAACGCTCGTTGTAGTAGAGACTTTGTAATCGCAGATAAAACTATAGTAATGTCGTTGAACAATACTGGTGTCAGACGCCTTCGAATAGCACTCGCACTAATGGTACTTGCTCAATAATACTCGCTTGAATAGTAACCACCGAATAGTAATCCGTATAGTGATCAGTATATAAAATAGCGTAAAGAGAATTACGTACCGTATAGTAATAGAGGATAGAGTAGAAATGGTGATCCGTATAGTATTAGAGGATAGAATAGAAATATTGATCCTTTAGACATGACGCTATTACCAATTTATGCGTTCCACCATGGTTATGTGATCCATTTAATGGGATCGCCTGTGTTTGCTCACTGGCGATCTATGTTCAAACTCAAGTGTCGACAGCGAAACTTTATTCCTATATAACACTTCCCCTTTGAGATGACTTCCCCTGGAATCTATATTTCTTAAGCTTCGGTTCAATATTCAAATTTTTACTACCCTGGTTCTCTAATTTCAGTTGGCATTGGTACGTCATACATGTCATACAATATTTCCATCGGTACCTCTTTTCGTGGACTTAGTAAATCAGTGAATCTACGTTTTAACTGATTAAGGTGTCGCTTATATTCTCACCTTTGTCTCTGTACCTTGTATATCATTTTGCCGATCCGTTTTTTTATAACATCTACAAGAATTCCTTTCAACGCTGAAACATCTTAAAAAATACCTTATCTCCATCTTTGAAGGATATACATTTATTGTCATTTCTTGATGCTTTCGCCTTCAGTTCTGGTAATAATTTATTAAAAACCGATCTAATCTTCCTGGCGAACATTAACTCTGCAGGCGGCATTCCAGACACAATGTTCAGGTTTGGTGTTATTCTGTAAAAACTGCGAAATTGTTGTAGCATTATTACAACTGATTCCTCTCCTTCCGACTTTTTTTACTGCCCTTATAAACGTGTCGACAAACTCTTCCGCTTGTCCGTTTTATCTTGGGTGATAATAGGGGGGAGGTGTAATATGTTCTATTGCTAATGATTTGCAAAAAAACCCCCTTAAATACATTAGATGTGAATTGAGTCCCGTTATCCGAAACGGTAAAGTCAGGAACATCGAACTTTGCAAAAATCTCGTGGAGGAAATTTATCGTTACCGCGGTAGTCCGTCTTCTACATTTTGATATTTCTGGTCATTTGGTGTAACTATCGACTAACACTAGATAGTATGCTCCGTTTAACGGTCCTGCGAAGTCTATATGTATTCTGGACCATAGCATATCGATTTTCGGCCAAGGCTGAACTTTGATAGGCGGTGACTTCAATGCCAGAGCACAACCTCGGCATGATTTCACTAGATTTTCGATCACTTGATCCATTTTGGGCCAGTAAGTATAACACCACATTAAAGATTTCATTCCAGAAATTCTTGGACGTCCTATTTGAAATTCTTTTAGCATGCGTTTTTGCAACGATGCTGGTATCACAATTCTTTCTGCGTAAGTAAGTACATTATTAGGTAATTAAAATGCATTCTTTCAATTAATATCTTTTTTCTTTAAATCTAAATTGATTCTTCATTTTCAATATAAAGTCATCTTTTTCTGCCTTAATTTTTATTTCCTTTAATGTTATGGACTGTTCTCTTACAGTATTGTATTATACATTATTAATTTCATTTTTGGCTCTTCTAGCTGCAATTACTGTGTCTTTAAGTGGTTCACTGAATTTTAGTATTAGTCTAGATAATCCGTCTGCATGACTTAATTTTTTGGATGATAGAAACTTCATTTTAGAATTATAGTTCAATCGGACAATTCTCCAGCGCTGCAGTCTATTTGCTGTATGCGTGGGAACACCCTATTTTGATCCATATATGAATAATAATGGACGATGGTCTGTCTGTATTATGAATTCTCTACCATGTATGAATTTATGAAAGTTTTCCATAACAAATATGATAGTCAATGCTTTCTTTTTTTATCTAGCTGTAGCTTCTTTCAGCTGCAATCAATAATCTTGAATCATAAGCTACTGGTTTTGTTTTTCCGTTCTTGTATTTGTGTAGTATCACTACTCCAATCCCCGAATCACTTGCAGGTGATGCAACCACAATCTTTAATTTATGGTAAAATGAGTTAGTGACAAATCCGATTTTAAGACTTTCTTGTTCTCTTCGAAAACATCTTTCTTTAGCAGGTTATTCAAAGATGCTCTTAATTCGTGCATGTTTATATATATATATATATATATATATATATATATATATATATATATATATATATATATGATAGTAATTAGCAAACCCAAAACCTAAAAATGCTTGTAACTTTGTTACATTTGTTGGAATGGAGCGGGCACGTCTTTTATTGCACTCGCTCTTAAAAGATCCGGTCGTCTACCGATTTCATAGATAATTTGTTCTAGATATTTAAGTCTGGACATAATTCGCTTTTTCTTTCACTGATCTTAAAATCATATTCTTTAATTCTCTCAAATACTTTCTATTTTCTGCGTGTTGCTTTCGGTTCTTACTTTTGATAAGCACGTCATCCAAAAA
>OZ010582.1:55730974-55753474 GCA_963932145.1 Acanthosepion lycidas | reverse complement strand
CTAAGTCAAGCCGTCATTAGATGTGACGTGCCTTAATCTCTCGGCCATGTAGGGCCTCCTTATCAATCAAAGCCTCAGTAGTATTTTTGAGCACATATCTTTCCCGATTCTTGAAATATACATATCTGATCTGTTTCATAACAAAGACAATTTTTATGAATGGATTTTTCATTTGTTAATCTGACATAATTTACCTTATTGCTTAAACGTTATTTTTAATGGGTACACATATTTGAGTAGACGCTCTGTTTTTATTTATTAAACAGTATATTTATTTATTTACGTCTACCGACCTGAATATTCGAGAAATCGTTTTGGAAAAATATGATCTCACCTGTATGCTTCTTTCCTATAATAAAATTTTTAGTCTGTGTCCGCGAAATATTTCGTTCATACAATTATAACACATGATTTGAAGTTTATTTTGCACTAATCAAATGTGATGTTTGAATAATTTTCTTATAGTATTTTTTCCGTTTTAAACGTCCTAGGTATAAAACGATAGTAACATTCTTTTGGTTGATCGAGGAATGTCAATTTTATGGGAACTAATTCAGGAATGTCGATTTTATCAGAATCGATACAAGAATGCCGATTTCATCTTAATCGATTCAGGAATTCCGATTTTTTTTTTTTTTTTTTTTTTTAGAATTGATCCAAAAATATCAATTTTATCAGAATTGATCAAAGTATGACAATTTCATCAGAATCGACTCAGGAATGTCGATTTTATCAGAATTGATTCAAGAATTTCGATTTTATCAGAATTGACCAAAGAATGTCAATTTTATCAGAATTGATCCAAGAATGTGTCTTTTAGCAGAACTGATCCAGGAATGTCAATTTTATCAGAATCGATCCAGGAATATCGATTTTATCAGAATTGACCAAAGAATGTCAATTTTATCCAAATTGATCCAAGAATGTGTCTTTTAGTAGAACTGATCCAGGAATGTCAATTTTATCAGAATCGATCCAGGAATATCGATTTTATCAGAATTGACCAAAGAATGTCAATTTTATCAGAATTGATCCAAGAATGTGTCTTTTAGTAGAACTGATCCAGGAATGTCAATTTTATCAGAATCGATCCAGGAATATCGATTTTATCAGAATTGACCAAAGAATGTCAATTTTATCCAAATTGATCCAAGAATGTGTCTTTTAGTAGAACTGATCCAGGAATGTCAATTTTATCAGAATCGATCCAGGAATATCGATTTTATCAGAATTGACCAAAGAATGTCAATTTTATCCAAATTGATCCAAGAATGTGTCTTTTAGTAGAACTGATCCAGGAATGTCAATTTTATCAGAATCGATCCAGGAATATCGATTTTATCAGAATTGACCAAAGAATGTCAATTTTATCAGAATTGATCCAAGAATGTGTCTTTTAGCAGAACTGATCCAGGAATGTCAATTTTATCAGAATCGATCCAGGAATATCGATTTTATCAGAATTGACCAAAGAATGTCAATTTTATCAGAATTGATCCAAGAATGTGTCTTTTAGTAGAACTGATCCAGGAATGTCAATTTTATCAGAATCGATCCAGGAATATCGATTTTATCAGAATTGACCAAAGAATGTCAATTTTATCCAAATTGATCCAAGAATGTGTCTTTTAGTAGAACTGATCCAGGAATGTCAATTTTATCAGAATCGATCCAGGAATATCGATTTTATCAGAATTGACCAAAGAATGTCAATTTTATCCAAATTGATCCAAGAATGTGTCTTTTAGTAGAACTGATCCAGGAATGTCAATTTTATCAGAATCGATCCAGGAATTTCGATTTTATCAGAATTGACCAAAGAATGTCAATTTTATCAGAATTGATCCAAGAATGTGTCTTTTAGCAGAACTGATCCAGGAATGTCAATTTTATCAGAATCGATCCAGGAATTTCGATTTTATCAGAACTGATTCAGAAATCTCAATTTTATCTGAATTGATCCAGGAATTTCAATTTCATCAGAATTTCTCCTTTCAAATAATTATGAGTCTCGTTTTATGTTTACCTTTGTATAATTTTGTATATTATCCTTTGTATAATTTCGAAAAAAAAAAACGCTTGTATAAATGTCTAGAGCCTAAACTGAAATTCTATACCGGCATATATTTGATTTTCCGGGAAAAATATAACTTTCTTTTTTTCAAAATACTTTTCTAATTTACTGTATATGATTTTTTTTAACCAAACATTTTAAAATGACAATTGCATTATTTGTTCATATTCATACCTTTTCCAAGTGCATTAGTGCAACCTTAATACATATTACAACAATCGACGTATGAATTCAGCAGGTAGATTCCATTTTTTCTGTACTGCTAACCGTTTGGTTGTCAGTACCTCCCTTGGTATTTATTTACAAAACAAATAATCACTTATTATTAAGGCGTTTCCGGTTTATGCCAGTGCCGCGTAAATAGATGTACCTTTTTGACCGGAAATAGCAGTTTTCACCGTAAATTAACCTATAAACATTTATAGTGAGATCGAGGGACAGTACCACCTATGATATGCTCATCCTTGAGTCAGGTTACCCATATAGGTTAATTTTCAGACGTCAAGACCCTGCCGTTTGACTGATCATACAAGCATTTGTTGGCATTCGAGTAAAAGACTTGCAGTTGATATAGTGTACGCATCTGATTATATTTAAGTATGTGTGTGATTTTGAGTCAGTCTTGTTGTTTCTGTTTGCCAACATGGTACTCTATGCGTATGTGTGTTGGAATAAAGTGAAACATCAACGCCTTTTAAAAATTGCTGTTTTCCGCGCCCGGAGTGGCATTTTCGTCTATCAAAGATGGAGAGAAAAGAAAGCAAAGGAAGGTTATCTTTCCCTAGGCATCTACTGCAAATTCTCTCCACTGAAAACACACCTGCCAAACGCACCAACAACTTTCACAAAATAATCTCGCCCCGATTCAAAATTTGCCTGACGTTGCAAAAAAAGAAAAAGAAAACGAGACATCCTTCACTGTTTTCCCTCTTAAAATGCGCACAAGCCGGGCAGCTCGCACACATCGAGAAGAAAAAACATAAACACTATCAATTAAAATAAATGGTGTATAATCTATCATGTCATGAAGCAGCTGCTGTAATTAAAAAATGGGGAACATAGGTTAGGGAAAAAATAATGATTCTGTTACGAACTCCTAGTTCTTTAAGAATTGTATTTTTATTTTTTTTTGTCCATTCTTGGTTTTATTATCGAGCATATACAATTAAACGGATGCTAAACCATGAAGAAACGTAAAATTCATCAGAATGAAAGAACAGATTACCAAAATATTATTTTTATTTAGCCCAAATTATATTTTCAGTGGATGCCCGCATTTGAGTAGACGCTCCGTTTATTCATTTATTTATTTCGCCTATCGATTCATGAATGTCGATTTTATCTAGATTGATCCAGGAACATCCATTTTATCAGAATTAATCCAGGAATTTAAATTTTATCATGAAGAATCCAGGAATGTCGATTTTATCTGGATTGATCCAGGAATGTCGTTTTTAAATGCATTGATCCAGAAATGTTGATTTTATCGTGATTGATTCAAGAATTTCGATTTTACTAGAACTGATCCATGAATATAGATTTCATCTCGCCTGATTCAGGAATTTCAGTTTTATCAAGAAATGATCTAGGAATATTGATTTTATTGGAATATCGATTTTATTAGAATTGATCCAGAAATATTGATTTTATCCGAATTGATCAAGGAATTTCGATTTATAATTATTTATCTATTTCGTTTATCGACCTGCATACCTGAGAAAACTTAATACAGAAAACTTGCATCAAACCTGTGTCAACCTTTGCAATAGAAGCCACCATCTGATCCGACGTGCTTTTATAGCTCGGCTATGAAGAGCATCACAATAAAGCAATGTTCTTATTTTGCCTTTAAAGCAAACTGGCACGTTCAAATTTTGCCGAAATACATATCTGCTCAGTTACGTAAACAAAACAATTTCTAAAGAATTAATAGATTTTAGTTTTCAATCTGACATTTTTTATGACTTCAACCATTATTTTGAGTTTTTAGCCATATTCGTGGCGTGTTTACTGGCATGAGAAATCAAGAAAATTTAATAAAAATGCACTTTACAGAAGGAATCACCATCTTGTCCGGCGTGATTTTACCGTTCGTCTACGAAGTGTGAGTCACAATAAAGCTCAGTTCTATTTCAGACTTTCCCGCGAAACATATCTGCTTCGTTTCGTATCCGAAACATAAACAAAGCAATTTCTAAAGAATAAATGGATTTTATTATTTTAAATCCGACATATTTTTATTACTGCTGTAGCACACCTACGGACAATAATGGGTATGTCCCAATTCGCATAAATATAGTAGTAAATACTGGTATGTTGGTCTGCAGTTGGAGATTCGTCTTCAGATGTGCTGGGTTGAGACTCTCCAGACGAGGCTATATCGAAGGGCAGAGTCTCGTCTCGGGAAACAGCTACCTGATACTGTTTTATACGGCCAATTTTTGGCCGATCCTACGGGCTCGGATACCCCACAGTAAATTGGCCTCGTGCCACATCTGATCGCGTGGGGCGGTTGGTAGATATCCTGCAGTTGGAGATTCGTCTCCAGCTGTGCTGCCTCCTAGCAGAGAGGATTCCCAAACGAGACTTTGTCGAATTGCAGGTTCTCGTCTCGGGAAACAGCTACTCAACCCCGTTTTATACGGTGTCTACCGTTTTTGCTTTTTTTTTGTTTTTTTGTTTTTGTTTTTTTTTTTTGCATGAGCCTGTACCCCACATTAAATTCGGTCTTGTACCACATCTGACCTGCAGTTGAAAATTCATTGTGGAATTCACTTAACTCACTTCTAACAGTTGACTACTACTTCTACTCGCCGCAGGCGAACCTTATATGTGTTGTTCTTGTCCTAAGTATTATCATTCATTACCAACCTTCGTGTGATTAGTCTATTCAATAACCTTCCCAAGTTTACAACAATTACTTCAGATGTTATTTCAAGTTGATACTCCCATTTGAGAAGAGACTGCGTTTATTTTAAACAGTATGTATTTAGTAAATTACCTATAACACAGGGAGGAGCGAAAGTAACGTTTTTTGTGGGGTGTGGTGCAGGAGAAATAACTCTTTTTTATTAGTGCTTATAATATTTTTATTTTTAATAGGTATAAATTTTCTTAAATTACTGTAATTTACTTTATTTTCTATAAAAATTAATATATAAAAAAGCGTTACTTTTACCGCAGCTTGTATTTAGTCAGAGAAACGGGATGACAAAAATGGTATTGACAATCCGATCTGCCAGTCAAAGAGAGAAATAAAAAGAAAAGGGTTGAATAGAAACACAGAAACGGCAAATTACGCCCGGCCTCCGCAAAAAGACGGCAAAGAATCATGTTTTCCAAATGCTACTTGTGGATTATATCAATCCGTTAGCATCTTCAAAGTGTTTCGGAAGCCGATCACAAGCATAATATCAACATGAGATTTGTTTATATAAATTTACCCGATTGCTTCGCGCAAGCACAAGATGACAACACTCATCAGATGTGTGTCTTCTTATATTTTAGATGTCAGGCTGATAACGTAAACGACTTTACGTTTAATGTACGTTAACGCTTGGCAATGTATCAGTCGGTGTTTGTGTTTTGGCTTTGACTCTGGATACTTTTTTTTATCTTTAAAATAATACAAAAGTTAATTGGTATACAGATCAAGTAAAAGTATGAATCTCCACTAATTCGCTAAAAAAAAGGTGACTGTGATGAAAAAAGGCCCCAAATGTGATGGAAACAATTTTTTATCGTCTAAATGCTTATGTTATTATTAAGTGGAAATACCAAAGAATTTTCTCATTATTTTTTTACATTTTAAATCCTTCCTAGCACCACCGAAATTTTATTTAAGTATCTTGTTTTTTTAGTCAGCGAAATTACCATAAAATCGATGATTTCAGCCATTTTTTAAAAATTTGTAAACAAAAGTTGTATTCTACGTTTTAAAATCTTGTAAAAATCAATTATACATTTTTCAAAAGTTATTTGAAAGAATTAAAAAAATTTAAGTTTATTTAATATATTTGGACACAAACATTAATTACTTTCTTAGCAGAAAAAATGTAGTTCAAAGTAAGGGAAAGCATATCTTTACAACGGTGGCCATTGAAAACCGATGGGTGATTGTTTCATCGACATATTGACGTACGGAAGAATAGTAGTGACGTAATTTTTTCCAGTTTAAGATTTTTTTTAAGTTTAAGTGAATCAACTTATTTACCTCGTATTTTTTAATAATTAACAAATACTTTCAGCAGTTTAATATTGTTTTAGGTACTTTAGCTTTAACCTTAAATTTTTTAAAGATGTTTTCTGAAAAAATGAAAAATACTATAAAGAAATTTTAAATTTCCTAACTGCTGAAAACGAGATAAAATTTCATAAGAGTGGAACCTGTAATTTTCATGTACATCTCATGAAGTTTTAGGGTATATAATTTTATTTAATTTTTATTTTATCTCGGACTTTTATTATTATTTTTATGTTATCTCATTTATGAAAAATATCATAACCGAGATAATACAAAATTAAGACCATATAAATTTCATCAGAGAGGTACCTAATAATTCTAGGTACCCTTCTCATATTTGAAATGTTTTAATTTTTTTTTTTTTTGATGTACTATTTTTTACCATATTATTTAATCTTAATTGCTATGTGACAGTTGTGAAAAGAAACAATTTATTTCAATTAATTATTTTTTTTTACTTTCAAGTAAGTTACTTGAAACTTAAAAAAATAATTAATGACTCTCGCAATAAAACAGTACAAAATTCATTTTGTATTCATGCTTCCTACGGTCATCCATACATTTGAAGTAAAACCGTTTTTATGGACACAAAAAACAACGTAACAATGTAATTTTTTTTAAATACGGGTGGTTCGCAGATCGTAATAAGGTTTAAATTTCATTCTGTAATGATATATCTACTTAATTATATTGTTTAAAAGGCTCAGTTTTCAGAATTCATTTTAAAATATTTAACAACTTCAATGTAATTTAAAAAAAAAAAATTAAGAAATATCGAAAAAACTTTTTTAATTCGAGACAATATGTATTTATTCATAAAAGCTTTTGAAATTAAATAATGTCTTCGTTTTATTGGGTTTTGTATGTTACAAATCGGAGCTGATTTTTGCTAACGATTGTTTTGATTTTTAAAAAAAAAAAAAAAAAAAAGCTTGATTTAAATTCTTCCAAGAATTCTGCTTTTAACTAATATAACCGGTAAAATTCTCAGCGCTGAATTTCTAGGGTTTTCATAATATTAGTTAAGGAGAGGGGAGCAGTTATAAAAAAAAAATCTTTTTACCATGTCTTGAAAAAAATATTTAAAATACTAACATTCGTTTCTGAATAGTTTCTGAAAGTTTCATTAAAATTCGACATTTTTTTTTTTTTTGCATGATTTTCCAAATTAATGATTGCCACTGCAAAAAAAAAAAAAAAAAAAAACGCGCCAAGATTTTGTTATTTTAGTAGAGACTACTTTTGTTGACGGAAAAAGAAACAAGATTTTTTTAATCAAAACTTATAAGGTTCTAGAAAGGATGGAAAAATGTAATAAAACAATAAAAAATTACTTTGGTCTTTCCTGTTAATAACATAAACATTCTGATGATAAAATTTTATTTTCACCAAGTTTAAGGTCGTTTGTATCATGCTATGCTCTTTTTTTAGCGAAACTGTAGTATTACTTAAGTACAGGTTTTTATTAGTTTGGTGCAAAAATAATGACGTAATAATGTCGTTTTTTGACGTTAAAAATACGTCAAAAACCGACATTATTACGTCATTATTTTTGCACCAACCTAAAAACATCAGTTTACCGGAAACTAACATTACAGGTGTATATCTCCGGTGGGATTTCTTTTCTGTTTTCTTAAACAGCTAAAACTCAATTTGATTACAACCTTCATCCGCCTTGCTCATATACTCTGAAACTAAATACAATTCAGAAATTTAATTTATTACGAAGGTTTTGAGCGAGAACTGGATATTGTGGAGTTCAGCATTAGAGAAAGAGAATGCGACAATTTCGTAAATCTTGGCTGATTGGTTCCCCAGAAATGTCTCGTCTATTTACGTTTATCGTTGATTGGCGAAATTAGCAAGTAATGAGATTGCTTTGAAAGATTTATTCTCCCATTTACGTCTCTCCCGTTATGGGCAATGTTCTATCCATGATATAACAACACCGATATTTTACGGGTGGAACGGAATAGCTGAATAGAAAACGAATACAAACCATGCTTCTCGAATATTTTTATAATGCTTCTTCGTACACAAAATTGTATAATAACTGGCCACGCGTATTCGAGAATACCCGTTGTAGTAAGAACAGAACCAGTGAATAAACTTATACCAAAGCTATTATTGCACTTTACTCTGACTATTCGTCTACTGACGGGTGTTACACTGTACAGGGTGTTTTTATACCTCATAGATCTTAAGGGGAAGTAACTGATGATTTATCAGTACACCCGTCTATTAGGGCGGCTAGCCAATCCGCATTGCAGACGCTCGCTCAGCTCAGACGCATTTGTGTTTGTTCAAAATCCACAGAGCCAACTTGTGGTTTATACTGCAACTATTCTGAGCAGACCTTACTTACAGTTTCTTGGAGACAGCGTGTTATCTCGCGTGATCAACAATTTGAGCAAGGCCAGCGCATTCAAACCATCGGTCACGATGACTTGTGACTACGTGCTAGCACAGGTATCGGCGGCCCCCAAGAGTTCCATCAACCCGAATTCACTCACAAGGCTTGGGGTGAAACCGTGATATGGTTTTCAGGCACTTTTCAAAGGTGCCGCACGCTGGGATCGTCCTCCTCCCTAACATCAAGGAAGTCTCCTTCCTGACAAATGAACCGTGGTGAGATTCGAACCCGGGTCTCATGGCCAGTGATGCGAACGTTATAACCACTCGGCCATATGCACAAAATTATATATATACACGTATACATGTGTACTACGCCGAAATATTATAACATATATGAAATAACAAACGGTGTGTAAGAGGAAAACTAGAGTTACGGCGGTTTCTCTATGAAACTGGTTAGGCCATGTGGTTTTTGTTTTAAGACCTACCACAGTGGGCTAGTGACGTTCTTCTTCCCTCTGTTTTACATCACAACTGCCCTTCGTCATTTCATCTCGAGGCGTCATTCGCCGGCCGTCACGTGACCCTCCTGACTGTGTCAACGAGAGAGAGAGAATCACCACTTGTAACCCAACGAGTATAAGATGTTGATATTTTTCCGCCTATCTACGTATTGTTTTCGGTGCCGACCTATTTCGCGACCGGCTGAGAAGGATGCCCTGCCTATCGATCACATTTGTCATGTAACTTACTTTTATGGTCCAGGTTAGGACCAAGGAAGAACAACACGAACACAAGAGTAGAAATAACGAAGGTATATTACACGAAATAATAATACAAGATGTGGAAAGTGTTAGTATGACTGTCAGTCTGGTTTGGAGTGAACTACTATCGTCTCGACTCGATTCGACTCTCTCTCTCTCTTGAGAGGCGTAGTATACATAGTGTTAGGAAGAGTTCATTCTGTAGTTATAGGTAAGGACCCATGGCACTTACAAATTTAGAAATCAATGAATGCAGGTAGAACGTGTCAAAGGTGTTACACAGAGTGAAATAGAGGAGTGTTTAAGGAAAGGATAAAAAAAAAGAACGGGAACCAAGATCAAGGCATCAGAAGATGCCGATTGACATTACATTTAAAATTTTTGAAGATTATAATTATCAGGGAAGCAAGTAAAATGAAGGGTGTTCTACTGTCGGGAAGTTCGAGGGAAGAAGCTGTTAGAGTAGGAGACGGTTGCATTTAACTGTTTAGACAGTAAATGAATGGGACCGAGATACCAACCTAGTAGCACGCTTAAATTCATGCAGTTGGGGCACCAGTGAAAATAGCTCGTAAGAGCAGTGGCCATGAAAATATTTGTAGAAAAGACAGAGAGAAGCCACTTCACATCTGTCAGAAAGTGGCTGTAGTCGAGATGCCATCACATTGCATATTCGTCTTTTGTCGAGAACCTCGAGATGAACAGCGGCGGCACCAGACTGTATATGGCAACAGTATTCAATGCAAGGACGAATGAGAGTTTTGTAGATTTCAAGGATGAATCCAAAAAAGAAATGTCTACTGAAACTTTTTTATAGGATTGGAAACCTAACTTATCAATCAACCCCGATAATTTTGAAGAGAAATGAATTTCCTTCATTTTGATACCAGTTTCATTCTTCCATCTGGTTTCAAACTTATTTTATAGGATTAAAGACCTTATTTATCAACCAAGCCTTGTAATTTCGAAAAGAAATAAATTCCATTCATTTTAATACCACCTTCATTATTCTATCTGGTCTCAAATTTAATGCAGAGGGTTAGAAACCTTACTTAGCAATCAACCTTTATCATTTTGAAGAGAAATAAATTTCCTTCCTTTTGATACCAGTTTCATTATTCTATTTAGTCTCAAACTTGTTTTATAGAATTGGAGACCTTACTTATCAATGAACCCTCGTAATTTTAAAGAGAAATAAATTTCCTTCATTTTGATATCAGTTTCATTTTCTATTTGGTCTAAACCTTGTTTTATGGGATTGGAGACCTTACTTATCAATCAACCCTTGTAATTTTAAAGAGAAATAAATTTCCTTCCTTTTGATACCAGTTTCATTATTCTATCTGGTCTAAAACTTGTTTTATAGAATTGGAGACCTTACTTATCAATGAACCCTTGTAATTTTGAAGAAAAATAAATTTCCTTCATTTTGATACCAGTATCATTATTCTATCTAGTTTAAACTTGTTTTATAGGATTGGAGACCCTGCTTATCAATCAACCCTTCTAATTCTAAAGAGAAAATAAATATCCTTCATTTTGATACCAGTTTCATTATTCTATCTGGTCTGAAACTTGTTTTATAGAATTGGAGACCTTACTTATCAATCAACCCTCGTAATTTTAAAGAGAAATAAATTTCCTTCCTTTTGATACCAGTTTCATTATTCTATCTGGTCTAAAACTTTTTTTATAGAATTGACGACATTAATTATCACTGAAGCCTCGCGATTAGTAATCAGTATAGAGAGACCAAATGAAATGAAAAGCCTCGATCTTAGAGACTCTTAAATATGAGATAATATCATTGCTTTATTCATTTTCTAAATCGACAAAACCATAATGTTTATACTTCTGGTGCCGTACTTAGATAAATGCAATAGTGGGTGGGACATTAACAATAAAAGAAAAGCAAACACTATCACTTTACATCAAGGATATGTCTTTGATACATGCTGTCTAAATAAATGGGACAAGAAAGGCATACATTTATTTTAGTGTCGATGTATTAAAACATCTACAGCAATGAAGGAAAAGAAAGAAAAAACGAATGAATGAACCAATGAATGAATGACTGAAATAAAAAAGATAGATATGAAAAGACTGAGACAGATAGATAGATAGATAGATAAGGGACAGACTTTTTCAAACTCTATGTACCTCAGTTTTTGCCCATCTACCTCCCTGCCTATCTATCTATCTATCTATCTATCTATCTATCTATCTATCTATGTCTGTATATATCAGACTATTATCTATCTATCTATCTATCTATCAATCTCTCATTAGATATATATATATATATATATATATATATATATATATATATATAGATAGATAGATAGATAGATAGATAGATAGATAGATATGAATATGTTGCAATAGGTAGATAGATAAGAGAAAGACTTTTTCAAATTCTATGTACCTCAGTTTTTTCCTATCTACCTCCCTGCCTATCTATCTATCTATCTATCTATATCTGTATATATCAGACTGTTATCTATCTATCTGTCTATCAATCTATCATTATATATATATATATATATATATATATATATATATATATATATATATATATATATATATATATATACAGATAGGTAGATATGAATATGTTGCAATAGATAGATAGATAGATAGATAGATAGATAGATAGATAGATAAGGGACAGACTTTTCCAATCTATCTACTCAGTCTTTTCCAACCTACCTACTTACCTACCTACCTATCTATGTATATCTCTCTCTCGATATATATATATATATATATATATATATATATATATATATATATATCAGACTGGTCATATTTATCTATCTATTTATATATATATATATATATATATATATATATATATATATATATAGATAGATAGATAGATAGATAGATAGATAGATAGATAGATAGATAGAATCATGAAAATAGGAAACACCGGGAAAACGAAAACAGAAAAAATACAATAGAGTGAAGGAAGAAAAGCAATAATGAAATAATTACACAAAATGAGATGAAGCTAAAAAAAATTTTTGAAGACATGAAAATCAACAGACAATGAGGAAGAGAAAGAATCACGTTAAAATGTAAAATTGAACTTCTACTGAGCCGACAAAAGAATTACCTGTCCAAAGAATAAACATTCTGTCTGCAAAATAATAACAATAAAAAAAAAAATTACATTTATGCAACTGATACCTTCACAGAAGAGTCTGCAACCAAAATAAGCTCAGAGCTTTTAAGTAAACATTGTAAAAAGGCATTGGTGTCGACGTTCGTCTGTTCTTTGATATTAACGAACAAATTTGCTTCGAAACGCACATCTTCAAGTGACTTTGTGTTACTATTTTGTTTTCTTGACGGTGCGCTGATTCATGTATGCAAACATTCGCAAAATCTACAGAGACTTACAAAGATTTTTAAATGATATATCCATAAATAAGAAAAGCAAAAGTGGTGCTAACGACCCGGAATGAACGCGTCGTTTTAAATACCTCAATGATAAATGTTAGTGTTTGTTTGAAAGACACTATTGTTTTCCGTAAGTAAGCCTACAACTTTAAAGATTTCATGAGTACATCGAATCAATAGCTGCATCTACTGCTAGGAGAATTGGGTCGTGCCAGAAAATTTTTCTCGTCAGAATTCATCTTGCACAATTACAAGTCTGCCATTCTTCTGTGCATTGAATACTGCTGCCATACCTTGCCTGGTGCTGCTGATATCCGTTTCGTGAAATTCGTTTATATAGCGCTTAATGTTTATATTAGTTATAAGGACAAGTCCTTGGAGAATTTAAATCATCTTTATCAAACAGAAACCCCAGTTACAGTAAATCTGCTCTGAAGCGTAAAATAAAAAAAAAATGGAATAAAACTAAAACATTATGTAATTAGAAAAGCTTTTGCATCTACTGAAAAGAACGTTGGGCCATTTTGCCGTCCCAGGACATGTTTCTCTTCAGAGACCATGTTGCACATTTACAAATTTAACATTCGTCTGTGAATTGAATACTGATATCATATCTGGTCTCATGCTCCTGCTATTCATCTCAAGGTTCTTGGCAAAATCCAAAGAAGGGTGTGTAATGTAAATAATCCTGACCTGTCATCTCAACTTCACTCTTTTCTACAAATATTTACATGGCAACTGCTCTGGCGAGCTTCTTTTTTTTCTGGTGGCCTGACTTCATAGATTTAAGCGTGCTACTAGATTGGCAGCTAGGTCCCACCCTTTTACAGTTGAAATAGCTAAATGCAACCGCCACTTCTATTATAACAGTTTATTTTCTTGCACCTCCCGCCCGTGGAACTCCCTTCCATTTTCTTACTTCCGTGATAACTACAATCTTCAAAAATTTAAATGCAACGGCAATCGTCATCATCTATCTTCTTGAGCCCCGTTCATATTTAGTACTTTCCTCAATCTTCCCTATACTCAGTCTTTTCTCTCAATTTGACTCCCTGTAACCCCTTGTGAACTAGTGGCATTTCCACCTTGTTTTGGGAGAAATGACGAAAAAAAAGAATTTCTTGAAAACCCTAAATCTGTCAGCTATGTCTTCACAAATAAAAAAAGAACTGGCTTTTAACACTGTCCTAATATAGGACAATAAAACTGACCTGTCTCTGATATTAATGTCGTCCCAAAACACATAGCCGATTATCTTTTCATCAGTGATATTTTGATTATGCGACTGTCCGATCAAGGCCAAACAAAACAAAATATCTTAAACAGCCAGTGTTGTAATAAGATGCATTGGAATTTAGAATAATCAGAAGAAAAGATTAATCAAGCACATATTAATTAGCGGACGCCGAATGGCTAAAAAATGGACCAATTACTAGCCTTGTAAGAATCACGCGACCTGACTATACAAAATTCAAAGACCCATTTTCTTGTTTTCTTCTACCATGTTAATCAGAGAAAATCAAACAATATTTCTCCCTTCCGCAAGGGTCAGAGTGTGGCAACCCTAAGAGAAAATACTATTACCTAAAGAGGCTAGCCGTGTACTGAAAATAGAATTTTCTTCAACAAGGACAGTTGACAAAATACGCGGATGTCTTTTCTCATAACCTAAGCCCGCAGACGCACATTGTCAGCAAACACTTTTTTTTATCTTTTATTTCTTTTACTATTTGGATATTAAATATACTTAAAAAGTGCATGTCGTTGTGTTTCTTCTTCTTCTTCAAAAGCTTCTCCAGTTCGCATGTGGCATGGCACTAATCCTCCATCAAGTTTGGGCTGTTATCCTGACGAATAGTGGTTATAATTACCACTAGAATATCCAGTATGGAACCCATCTTAAATATTTTTTATTTTCAATTTTCGCTTTTTTTGTTATATATACAGGAAGAAAACAACCTGCATACAGATTGTTGTAGAGTGGTTTCACAGTGGAGGCTTGTATTTGTACTAAGTCGGTCCTAAAATAGGTTCGACGTACAAAACGTTAAGAACTTGATATAATAGGTAATGACACAGTAATCTAGTTGTGGTGGTTGAAACTTTAATATCCGACTAACGGTCGTCCGACATCGACTGACTGAGCGACTCACTCCCTGAGCGACTGCTACTACTTCTACTTATTATAGGTGGGAGAGTCTATTAATTATAGAATAGGTGTGTTCCATTATAACACAGATAAAAAATGTATTAAGTACACAAAAATAGAAAGGGGTGTAAACAAAGGTGCATATCCTCAACGGTCATATTTAACCATTAGAGTGACGCGATACTAAGAGATCTAGAAGTTCTACCAGGATTTATTATTGATGGGCACAATCTTTTCAACGAAAGATAGCATATTACAAGGCGTTATGACAAGCACAGATAGAAACTACAGGAAGTCCTAAGCAATGTATTAAAGGAAAGCGAGAAGAAAGGATTAACCGTCTATTATAAGAAAACAGAATGTGTCTATAAGAAAAGCGCAAGATGCATGATACAAATTGGAAATTCAATATAAAGCAAATACAAAAATTTAAATATTTGGAACAAGTGACACCGAAATCCGAAGAAGCACTGGGACAATAAAATATGCTATTTACACTATTTACATCGTTCGGACTGTTGTACTCGTACTTATTGCCATATTCACGACGTTTTAGGCTGATGCACGCAACGACCTGCTTCAGGTGGCATATGTCGGAAGTTCGAACCGTTGATTTAGTCCACGGGGGTAGATTGTTCTAATTTTACGTGCCATACCTATTTTTTATATCTCCGTTTCAGTTAAAGAAATATGCTTTCCAAAACCCAAACAAAGTATTAAGAAACAGGAAAATCTGTCTATATTTCTGAGATGGGGTATTATGTACATTATTTACATTATTCAGACTACTGTCCTCATCTTTGTCGCCACGAGGGGAAGTGAAAAAATCAGACGTGGTTGACCACTGTGGAATCAGGTTGAGATCATAGACAAGGAACACCATTGGAAAATTCGTAAACTTAAGGAATCAGCACATATGCTATGCCACAAAAATCTCCTAAAGCCGACCAAGCATAGATACGAATACAATATGGGAACCATTTATAAGGAGTGCCAAAGAAAAGCGATAATAACAACAAAAGTTGCAATATGAGCTCTGGTAAAAACATAAAATGATAACAGCAAAAAATGGCAATATGAGCACTGGTAAAAATGGTTGCTGAAGACATTAACTTTATAATATCCAGAAATTAATACACAGTGGATAAAGGCGTTGGTTAGATCCAGTGACAAACCCAAAGAGTGTGAGTTCAATACCCGGTTAAGACAGTGGAGAACTTGAAGAGGGGAATTAACAGGAGATAACTGATAACTGACATCCATTAAACATGGCACGTGGAACTAGAACAGTCTACGCCAGTGAAAGAAATAAACAACTGGGATGAGACTTACTAAGTATATATAGTAGTAGACAATTTTCTTAAAAGATGGAGAGGAGCTTGAGGCAACATAGATGTGATTCTACAGGAGGATGTTGAGAATGTCATGGGCGGGAGAATGTGAGCAATAATGACGGTTTCGGCAAAATGGAAACAAAAAAGATATTTATATTTAGAATCAGAAAGGCCCGGGAAGGATAGAAAACTATACACATTGTTAAGAGCTACAAAAGACAGGAAGTTATGGAGAGCTATGATCGCCCACTTCCTGAAGGAAGACGACACACTGAACAAGAAGAACAATCCTGTCATATCGCTTCCAAATATTTTTTCTTTAAACATTCTTAATTCGTTTAAATCTAAACATAGACTTTGCTTCAGGATCAAAAGTAATTTATTAGGTTGGTGCAAAAATAATGACGTAATAATGTCGTTTTTTGACCTATTTTTTTAACGTCAAAACCGACATTATTACGTCATTATTTTTGCACCAACCTAATATCTCAGTTCTTCTTTGAGTCTGCAATTTCCACTTTTTATAATTATTTTACCCCTTGCAAGACAATAAAGTCACTAGGACGCAAGGTGATACTGAGTGTTAGAGAATATGAGAAAAAAAACCCGATTAAGGAGAGGGAATAATAAAAGAATAAGAATTAAGGAGATAGTTGATATCGATTGACATTGCAGTTTTTGTAGAGCAAAGTTGACTGGGAATCAAGCTACCGGAAGAGAGTTCCACAAGCAAGATGTGCGAGAGAAGAACCTTTGCAAGAGAAAATAACTTAGTAAATCTCATCTCAATGTTTATTTTTTCTATTGGTGGGTGCATTTCAATAGAACGCTAAACTTGAAATTATCTCACAAAACAAACACTGCATAAAAGTCGAAACGTCTAGGGCAAAACATTTTGCGATAAAACATCTATATCTCTCTTTTCCTTCCTGCTGCTTTTTATATTTTGTGTGTGTGTGTGTGTCTGTGTATATTTATTCTGCCTATTTCTTCTTAAGACATCAACTTCAAAAATGGAAGCAACGCCTTACCCCCGCCTATCACAAACATAAGGTATTCGCACAGTTGCAAACTTTGCTAAACTTGAAATATTCGCATGAATGTACACGCCTGCCATCGTTGTTTCTTCTTGCTACAGCGGTAAAAGTTCTTTCCTAGCCTTTTTCAAGTGTCATTCGGTACAAATATAGACACATAGAAACCTACATACATGACAGCTTTTTTTTTTCCTAAAGCGACGCTATTAATACCTTCACTGCTAACGTTTCTTTTTCCTTGATATGTTTTGCCAAGATTTAGTCGCAGATCAAAATGAAGACAAAGCGCGACTTTCAAGAAGGGGACGATACTAATTATCCGGCAATTAATCGTTAAATTGCAAAAGAGTTAATCAACGTCCTTTAGCACTAAGTGTGTTAATTCCTGAATAAAGCTTCGTCATCACTAATTTTGTAATTATTAGGTTGGTGTAAAAATAATGACGTAATAATGTCGTTTTTTGTCCTATTTTTAACGTCAAAAAACGACATTATTATGTCATTATTTTTGCACCAACCTAATATTATGCTTAGACATAAATAATTTCCTTTTTTGTTTATTAAGTTTATTCGTCAAAAAAAAAGTAAAAGTGCATTTTATTCCATTATATATCTATCATTATTTGCAATGACATTGCATCTTATCAGGTAAGTTTTCGATATCAGGTAAGTTTTCGATATCAGGTAAGTTTTCGGTATATTTTGAGTTAAATTCCGCAGGTTTTGATGTGAAAAATGTTTTGACGAAATTTTTAATCTGTTTTTCATTATAAAAAGATTTCGTCATCAAAACGTGTTGCCACACTCAAAAAGGTACGAATCGGTTGGCTAGGGAAAAAAGACAAAAAACAACATGCTTCAACAAGGCAGGTATATATTCCGTTACTCAAAGGTGGAATAACATGACTGAAAATTAAGGAAAACATATTAAGGACTAGATATGAATTCCTACAACTTTTGTGTTCATTTTTGTATGATTTTTACTACTAAAACTCTTGTAATTAAAGAAAAACACGGCTTACGGCCATAAGTTAAGCAATGTCGAACCTGGTTATTAACCTAGATGAATGACCGTTTGGGAATACCAATTGCTATAAGCTTGAAGCTGTGGGTAGTATTATAGGGTTACAGCCAAATCACGTTGAAATACCGATTCTCAAGCGATCATTGAAGTTAAGCCAGGCCCAGCTTGGTCAGTACCTAGATGGGTGACCGCTTGCGAATGCCAGTTGCTGTCAGCTGGAACGTGCTCGTAGTATTATGGGTTTACAACCAAATCACGTGGAAATACCGATTCTCGTACCATCACTGAAGTTAAGCAACGTCGAACCTGGTCAATAACTAGAGGGATGACCGTTTGGGAATACCCGGTGCTGTAAGCTTGCGGGTGGTGATGATGGCACAGAATTGTTAATCAAAGAGGCAAGTTCCAATTTTTTTTTTCTTTTCAGGTTCGTTATATTCACTTACGTCCAATGTATGATTAAGGTATGATTTAACTTCTTCCCCCCCCCCCAGCTAAGGATTAATTAGTAAGACTTGTATCCGTAAATCCTTACCAACTCCAAAGAAGTTCTTACAGTATAAAAATATTTTCTGGTTTTAAATAACCAGCAGTGGGTAAAAAAAACAGCCATTATTTTTTAATCGACCCTGTTACGGTGATTGAAAAGGAATTATATGATACTGAGGGCGAGATTTAAAATACTCAAATTGTGTGTTCGTTTTGGTATACGGTTTAACAAAAAAAAAAGGGTGGAAGCAAAAAAACAACAAATGGAGACAATGAAGTGTTTGAGATAAGTGAAAAGTTTTTACTTTCCGGTCTTTACTAGGTTTAATCGTTTGCTCGTCCTGCGGTATCCTATAAGAGCTGTGGGAGACTGAGAGTTCGTTCTGTGAATAAGGTAGTAGTCGAGATAGAATCGTGGGAGAAAACCAACACACATATGTAGTCGAGTAAGATAGGCTCGTCGGAGAAATATTGCATTGTAATAGTCGAGGGATGAATGCTGCTGTTGCTCGTCTTGGTCCCACCGGTGATGACCTCGTTAATCTTGCCTGTTGTGGGATCCGTCGTTAATGCCAGCCCGATCGGATCTGTCTCTGTGGGTGAAATCAGAGTTGGCTTTATAGTCACGGCTGCCCTGAAAACCGAGTTGTTGCTCTTCTCTGATTGGTCAAAAAAGATATATTATGATCCTTATGGATTTTTACTATTTATTTATTTATTTCACAACACTAGTAGATAGGTTCACGTATCGCCCAGTTCACACTCCTCCTCAGTATTTTGAACAGGAGTAGAGGTTGATTCTTTAATTCCTGTTTAGGATTGGGTTTCCGGTTCCTCCTAAATTCTAAGGACTCTGTCAAAACTCTGAAATTTATACTATTTATGCATTTGTTTTTCCACAACAGGTGTAGCTAGGGTCACCTATCGCCCGGTTCCAACACCTCGCCCTTTTGAACAGGAGTAGAGGTTGATTCCTTGATTTCTGTTTAGGATTGCGCTTCCGGTTCATTCTTAATTCTGAAATTTATGCTATTATTGGGTTTCCGGTTCTTTCTTTTTTTTTCCCCCTTCTCTTTGACTTCCAGTATCCCCTTGCGGTTCAGTATCGTTATCGCCTGGCTTGAGGTGAATTGATTTAAAAAATTTTAAATCTTTGGCTGAAGAAGGGAATAGAAGCCCCAAAACATATACCAATATTGAATAACATATAACTCAATAAAAATTAATATTTTCTATACGTTTAGTTATATATAAACTTTCCGCTATGGTACCTAGACTTTATGAGCTTAAGCGCAGTACTTGATTGGCAGTTAGGTCTCATCATTTTACAGTTTAAGTAACTTGATGTAGCTGTAAGTTCTATACTATAAGTAACTAAGTTCTATAACAGTTTCTCTTATTGCACTTCTCGCTTGTAAAAATCTCTTCCGACTTCCTGCTTTCCAGTCAAATTTCATCTTCAAAAATGTTAATACAATGCCAATCTTTATCTTTTGGCTTCTTAATTCTTGTTCTTTTACTGTCCGCTCTCATTAATAGTAGTTTTTTCTCATATTCTCTAACACTGCTTGCGTCTTAGTGTCTTTATTGCCTTGCTTTGGGTTAAATGATTAAAAAACACATTTTTGGTAAATTGAGTAAGAAAGTTTATTTCTAATACAAAATTAACATTTTTTTTCAAGGATTTTAATACTATTATTTCTGGAATTTTAATCATATTACTGTGTCTGTCGGGTTCTACGACCCGGGTTTCCAAAGGCCTATATATAAACCCTTAGCACCATTAAATATCTTTTCATTAAGTAACATTAAATGGTTACATTAAGTAATTCCTGAAAGTGCATTCCTATTTTATTGCTATCTGCAGGGGAGGATTTCATTTACGTATTTCATTATACGTCGCAGAGTCACGTCTGCTCTGCGGGGAAGTGAGCATTGCTATTTCTCTTAAAATCTTCAGCTAAACTTATTCTTTTATTTCCTCTGAACAAAATACCTAGCTTCTTTCCTCAAAGAACACCATTCCACGAATTCCTGAAAAAAAAAAAAAAAAAAAAAAACTGTTTACCGCTTTAGTTTTCTCTTAAATATTTTTGCATGGAATAAATTAGCTAAGAATTTTTGAAAAAGGCTTCTAAAAGATTAAAAAATACAGAAATAAAATAATTAAAACAAGCCAAATCCCCGTCTTACAAATATATCTCTTAATAACGATTTTAAAATAATTCAGCAGACGATGTAATTGAATTTATGGTAACTGAATTTTTTGGCGATTGACTTACTCGATGTCCATCCTTGGAAAATAAAATCTTTCGCTTTTATCACGGTCGTCATTGATTTATGGTCTTTTCGTTAAGATCAAAGTGTAGTATCTGTCCTCACTTGCTTCTCTCTCTCTCTCTCTCTCTCTCTCTCTCTCTCTCTCTCTCTCTCTCTCTCCACTTGCTTTCTTACTTTTTCTCACTGAAAATCAGTACCTTTTCACTTCAATCCACACGAGAAAAACGGAATAGCTCATTATCACTTAGATATTGACAGGGCGTAACGGTCGTGCGAAGTAACGAAGAGAGGGACAAGAACAATTGAAATAGAATATTAAAAAAAACAAACAAAAAATATGCAAAGATTCGTGTACGATTAGAATTTTTTTTTTAAATTGCACACAAAAATATAATTTATTAGTCAAGTACATAGTCTTCAATGTTTTAATAACCATGTCTAACCGTTCTACTAGCTTGCTGATCCCATTTTCTTAGAAACATCGTTTTTTGTTGGGTGAAGGTTGTGAGGTAGTTTTCGACTGAGTGAAAAGAGTCAATGTTGTATCATTTAATTTTTTCTGTAGAGACCGGAAAACATGAAAATCCGAATGAGACAAATCAGGAGAATAAGGTGGGTGCTTTCAACTCTTTAAGCTTCTGCAAGGTCTATTTAGCACCACACGGTCTAGCTTTTTCGTGGTGGGTAATGAGACTTTTTTCGATTTGCCAAAATCGACCGTTTTTCTTGAACTCAAGTATCTTCAAATGGCGAAAAAAAAAATTTATAACATAAATATGTTATAAAATCACTACAAAAATAGCCATTTTGTTTCAACACCCTCGGTGTCTTATCAAGTGATGACGTTGAATGTAAAATAAATGGTTTTAAAAGTTTCAAATTAATTAATATTCTACGCAAGGGCAAAACGTTGTTACAAAGGCTAGATGGACCAATCAGAACACAAGTACAGGAAAATTCAAAAAGCTCGATAACGAAGTCATGTTATAATATCTATTCAGATGTTTAGTATTAAAAAATAATTTATTCCAACGAATAATTACTAAATTATATGATAAAATTTAATATTAAAATTTAAAACTGCTAATTACAAAATCAAAATTTAACATTTATTCGCTATCAAGTTTACAACTATAAAATTACTGAGGAGAAAAGAAGAAATATATATGTTATTCAATTAATTTTTTCATTGAAGTTATTTTAGCTATATTTAATATCCGGTCTTTTTACAATGTATACATTTTAATCCTCATGGTGTGTAAATGGGGTCCCAAACTCACGCGTAAAACAAACGCAGTCAGATTCTAATACATAAGCATCAAGACATATACACACACAAAAAAGGG
>OZ010582.1:55710974-55728474 GCA_963932145.1 Acanthosepion lycidas | reverse complement strand
GAAAGAAAGAACAGTAAGATATATAATCCGGTGTTCTTATAGATATTTTTATTTTTTACAAAATAGTTTTCAATGTAAATTTACAGAGCATTAATATTATAAATTGATTTATTTAAAATATGTTTTTTTCGCTACACAGTTCTAACCATGTTTCAAAAATGGAAGCTAAAAGCTACAAAATTTAATTTTGTAATTAAATTGAAGACATTAGTTCCATTTCATCCTCAAACCATATTTTAAATAAATCAGTTTATAATATATATATATATATATATATATATATATATATATATATATATATATATATATATATATATATATATAAAGACAAGTCTCATTAAATAATTTAAACAAGATTTTATCTACTTATTTTCAATAAATTTCTCTCATAATTGTGAGCAAGTTTCTTAGTATCTTTATTAAAGGAAGAATGAAAATTACCATGTTGATGCATATTCATTTTATTCCGAGTACTTTCGACATTAGCACAATATCATCATCACGCTGTTGTTTAGTTAAGACAAAATTGTTGTATTCAACTGAAAATTTATTATCTAACATGAAATCTTCTCTATTGTTCACATGAGACTGTTCAGCCACTATAGTCCACAGGAATAACTTTTTTTCCGGTTACACCAGGGTGACATTTCGGATCACAACAGCGGCTTCTTCGTGGCTGCACATAATAAATTTAAACGTGACTTCGAATGAGTTAAGTTTTGTTTATGAGTGAATGAGGCTCAGTATAGCCTCTAATAACTTTGCCCGTTGTAACTAATGGCGGCTGTGTAATAGTGTATGCAATAAGAGTAAATGCTCTATTCTTCCACTCTTCAATCAAGTTGGTGTTTAAATCTGCTGATAAAACAGAATGTTTTGCCTGTAAATTCTCTTCAAACTCTACACATGACTCATCTGGAGTATCCTGATTCCACTTAGAACTGAGTCTCTCTTGAGTGATATGCCTAAAACTCCTGTTTTTTCTACTAACATCTCTAATTTGGCACCCCAGAAAGAACGTGGACCTGATGGTATCCCTGTAATCCCACTTAAGAAATAGGCTCTCGAACTGACTCCTGTTCTCTTTAAACTGCACAATGAATGACTCGTTGCCTCTTGTTTCCCTGCTTGGTCGAAAACCTCTTCTGTTGTTCCAGTGTTTAAGAACACAGGTGAAACGTCTGACCCCTCTAACTATCGGACTATTAGACTGCTACCACTTTCTGGTAAACTACTGGATGTCGTATTCAAATCTGAAGAGCTTAAGCATCTCACCTCGCGGTGTCTTCTTTCAGATAAGCAATATGGCTTTCACTTCTGTAGGTTAACTGTTGGCGTATTAACGATTATTGCTGAAAGAGTCTATCAAGGTTTAGATGAGAATTGTGAAGTTCGGGCAGTTGTTTTAGATATCTCGAAGAAATTTGACAGATTTTGACATACTGGTTTTCGTCACAAGATGAAAGGTTTTATTTTTGGACGAATTTTTTGAACTGATTCAGTCTTTCTTATCAACTTTTCATCCTCCATCTACAAGACATTCATTTGTATACCAAAGGTCAACATTCAACAAAGTCTGACTGGTAACTGAACGATACAAGGTTTCAATCTCGAACACACCAGAGATCGACACCAAAACAACCACCACTGTCAAGTTACTGGCCACAATGACAATCGTGCACGAACGTTTGCAATGATCTACGCAAAAATTCGCCTTTCTTTCTGCGTCGATGGCCTAGGGGTTTGAATCTCTGACTGATACCAAATCGGTCGGTTTTGGGTCCTGGCCTGAAGCGATCGGATCTAGACACACTGATGGGCTGTAATACAGCGAAACAGTCAGTGGATGACGATATTAGCTCTCGATGATATAATTTAAACGGTCGAGCACTGTGGGGTGTAAAGAATTTATAAACAATCAGTATTACTGCTGATAATGAAAGACTCTCGTACCGACTGAGTTCTCTGTGTCTATGAAAAAATGACTGATGACTGGTGTGTTTATGAAAAAATAAATCCTCAAAAATTCGTCTTTGTCTCTGCCGGGCGTCGATGGCCTAGGTATTAAAATCTCCGACTGATACCAAATCGGTCGGGTTTCAGCTGAAGCGATTGGATGTCTATCCTCACTGATGAGGTGTGATACAGCGAAACAGTCTGTATGTGTATGATGACTATATATATATATATATATATATATATATAAACTGATAACATCGGTTGGTATATCTCTCAGTTTCATGCACATGGTAATCATCAGGCACAACTTGAAAATTGACCGTTGCAACATTTCAATATATTTCAATATTTATAGTCTGCTGTTGAGATATTGGAGCAGTCCATGTTACCTATGAAAAAAATAAATTGCTAGAAAATTCATTTAATACAAAAATATCACACTTGAAACACACTGTTTAAAAATAAATAGTAATGAGACATCTCTTTCTGATTCGTAGTATTCTCTATGTTAAAGTTTGCAGTAATAAAATTGTCAAATTTAAAAAAGAGAAATTAATTCTTTGAAGATCACTTTGTCTACGCTTCGGAGACGATATGGCACTTTCGAGAAAGTATTCGAACTAAAGAGTATGTCAGACCAGTTATGTGCCATGCGTAATACATGCTTAGGCGATCATGTATCTTTCGATACATGACCGCCGAAGAACATTTTTTCCGTAGTAGGTTGCCATTTCTTTCTGTGGTAGACCAGTTGCCATTGAAGGCTATAGAAGAGAATATCTGAGAAGAGGATTCATACCTTTTCGAAGGGTATTAGCACGCAAGTGAATGCAATGGATTCGACTAGAATTCGAACTCAGCTCTCAAATTCTTCAATCCGAGCCGCTATCCATTACTCGACAGTGCCTCCGTATGTACTTTCCTAAAATAAAGAGTATGTACTTTCCTAAAAAAAAAAAGCAAAGGAAGGTAAATGAACCCTTGCTTGCTGTGTCGTTCTTCGTAGACCAACGGTAAAGCACACTGGATCAAACTGCTTCTACTAAAGTATAGAACGCAGGTTCGACCCCTGCCGGTGAACGCAGTTTCTTTATTTAGATTTCTCGGCCTTTTTTTAATAAATACAAATGAGACGTCTATTTCAAATAAGAAGTATTCACTATAATAATCTTTGAATTTAAATAATTGACGGCCCGAAAATCATTTCACCTATTTATTTCCATAAAACAAATAAGGATCAGCGTTTGATCAAGCCACACAGTCAATATTATAACCATTGCATTATTGAGTACAATAATCGGCAAATTGCAAGGATCGCCAGTAAAAGCCTGCAATAGTATAGGCTATTCACTGAAACGCATTACCCAACGGATAACCGTGCTTACATCTACTGTTTGGTCTTCATAAAGGTTTAGAAAAAGTGGAAAAATTGTAAACGGATGTAATTCCTTTCATACTGAAGAATTCACTAAATCTTTAATATTCGTACGCACTTTCATGTCGGACGTCATTTTACCAGACAACCGCTTAGCTGTGATTTGTAAAATGCGAAAACAAAATGGGTTATTGGGTGGAATGTTTAACATCTATTATCACACCACCATACATCCGCTTCTGTGAGGTATTACTTTCGGAGCAACCTTTGTATATACGAGTTGCTGGCGGTGTAAGAAAAAAAAAACTTGTGTATAATCTGTAGGCTTCCAGTTCGTAGGCTGGAGCAGGATGTAATGATCTTGAAAGAAATAAGAATTACAAGAGGAAAACAAAATAAAAAAAAAAATTTCGCATGTGTATAAGGTTGAAAAGATACAAATGCTTCCAAAACCCGCCGACAAGTGGGAGGATTCTAGAATGTTAATTAGATAACCGTTGGTCGAGGGTTCCCATCATACGATGACGCACAAACTACCAGCCTTTCTCGTCCTGCCACTAATATCTGCGCGCTGAAATGCTGCATCGTTTCCAGTCTCAGTTTTAAACGGTCATCACAGGGGCTTTGTTAAAATCTCTACAAATTTTCCTTCCTCGTTTGCAGTGCAGTACAATAGTCTCCCCCACACCCCGCTGCCGCCTGTATACGACGTGAATATTTTTCAAGACACCAGGCAAATGCCGGAAGCCTCGGATAACACTGCTTTTTCGACACATGCATAACTATTATATAGTTTAACTTAGAAATTAGTTAATAATAACAGAATTTAGAGACAATAATAATGCAACAATTATAACGAAGAACTGTAATAATAGTTATGTGGCGGTAGAAAAGTCGATCTTACCGCAGATCTTGTTAGAAACAATAAGAGAACAACAACAATAACTAATAATAAAATAGAAAAATTGTACAATATATTGTAATAAAGGTTGTGTGATGGACAGAAGATTCATTCTTACCATAGATGTTATCAAGCATAATAAGAGATTAACAACAATAACTAATAATAAAATAGAAGTTATAACAAACTATTGTAATAAATGTTATGTCACGGACAGAAGATTCGTTCTTACCGTAGATCTTATTAGGTCCAATAAGTGATTAACAACAATAACTAATAATAAAATAAAACAATTATAATAATATACTGAAATAAAAGGATACATGACGGATACATTATACCTTCTTACCGGAGACCTTTTTAGGCAACATAAGTGATTGTGAGATTACCCCACCTTACTAAAAAAAACCGTCAATAGAGGACGCTCCTTAAGCCTATAAAGGAGTAATGACGTTCTCTGTTATCCTCTCTTTTCGATTTTAACTATTAGACAATAACATGTAGTTTACACGCGGTAAAGATATGCAAAATACATCGTACGTACGTTCACTTTTAATTACTTTTCACTCGGACTTCTCCTACACAAACTGTATACTCACAAACACATTCTCTTGTTTAAAAGTTTTCTTCTTTTATTGTCTATGCATGCCATTGCTTTGTTAATACATTCATTTTCTTTTGTTTGTATATAGTTTTGTTACTCACCGGTTATTACCCGGACTAATATTCGCAATTATTGTGGGAAGAACACACCAGGAGACACGTGTTTTCTACCCGAACACAATATTTAGTATAACATACAATCTATATATCTAATTAAACTTAATTATTATTATTGTGTTAAATAACAATGTTTAATATATCATGCAAACTTTAATTTTCATTAACATACATTACACGTTTTTTTTTTTTTCAGGTGTTAATCGTCTTATACAACGGATATCAGATAAAAATCACAAAAAATTACCTAGATTTTGCGGTCTCGTCTTATCTATAAATCGCCTTATACGTGCAAATATACAGTATATATGTTGCTAAATAATAATTTTATTTAATCTATTGATGGAATTTTTAATCCGAAAATATTTCTTATTACTCTAAAAGTTAATTTAGTGAGTATTTAAGCTGACGTCCCCGTTTAGTTAACAGTGAAATTAACGTCTACCGGTATAGATCACCCAAAGTTTAATTCAAGAAAATATACCGTTCTAGTCGGATAATTTTAAAATGAGATTAATATTTATTAATATATTTAATATGTATTAGTAATATTTCATATTATATTAAAAGTATTAATTTATAATTAACATGAATTAAGGCCGACTGTAGTAAATGTACACGATTCTTTCATTGTCTGCATAGTATGTGTTTCGCCGGGGTTACCTACCGTTTTGAATTTAGAGTTTTTTTTCTCCGAGACTGGTTGCTAACCAGTGTTAAAGAGCCAACTCCACCTTACTATTTAACCCATAGCTGGGAGATAATACATTTCCCAAGGGTATCTGTACAAAAAAAATGAAAGTAATGAACACGACAGGAATTCGAACTCGGTTCTTCGATTTCTCGAGTCGCGAATCCTGTAACCCTTACAGCCACCACGTACACCATGTGTACTGCAGCCGCAGTAGAAGTGATGTTTCCTTGACAAGATAGCCTAAAGGAACACAACCTTCTCCAGGGTCCGGTTTGAATTCAGAGTTTTTCTTCTCCTAGACAGGTTGTCACACAGTGCTATGGAACCCAGCTATTTACCCATACCCGGAAGATTGAGAAGAAGAGGATTTATACCTTTCCGAAGTGTATTAACACGTAAGTGAATGTTATGGATCCGACTGGAATTCGAACTCGGTTCTCCGATTCCTTAATCCTAGCCTCTATCCATTACTCCACCGTGCCTCCTTTTTCTAACCATTACATCACCTTCATTGGTCCTAATATGAATAGATTTAATATTTATGAATATGTTTAATACTATATTTACATCATAACAGAGCATAGTCTTAATTTTGGTCTGTCATAATGAATGATTGAACTTTCAAGGCAGTCTCTTACTATGAATGTCTTTTCAGTCTCAAGCTGAGTCCCAAACCTCAAGTGGGTCTCGTATATATCGCTAGGGATTTAAGCAAAATGATTGGTTCCTTGTATTGTCAGAATATTTTCCATGGAAATAGTGATTGTCTTGCAACGATACGTCTGTGGTGAAAAGATGTTGTAGGGTGAGAAATAATTCATCACTGTTTTTTATATATTTACACAAGCTAGTAAGGGAGATCACTCTCGATATCCACCCCACGATCACCACCATTGCCACACTTACCTTCCGTATCTCTTGTAATTTTCAAATTCTTCAAGCCTTCTTTCCTCATTAAGATTTTCCATGAAATATCAGCTCTCCCTTTCTGATTCTAATTCCAAGTGTGCATTTTGTTCTAATTTCCCCGTTTCTCGATTGTCCGTTCTGTGTTCCTAACACATGTCTGCAGAATCAAGTCTCTATCGCTTCCAGTCGTTTATTTCTCTGTTAGGAAAATTCGCATTATGGTCATAAACAATGCAAAAAATCCCAAAGAAGAGAATTTCGTATATTTGTAATAAGCATAAGAAAAACCACGTATTTTTTTTCAACTGGGTTAAATATGACATTTATAAATGTCATATTCAATGTATATATTTTTCCGTGTATAACCTAGGCGATTTCATATGATGCAGTGAGCTTAATCCCCGTCTCTAAACCCTGAGTCAAAAGATAGTATACCACAAGGCCTCTAAACAGGAGGTTTTGAGGATCGTGGAACCATCTCTTAATTGCTCGTGTTCCAAGGTCTATCCTGACCCGGGGTGGTAGCACCAGTTAGGGTCATAGATATGGGCAAATAGTTAACCCTCAAACTGGCGACAATTTACTATGAAAGTATAAAAATAGGTTTTAATACCAACAATAAATTTTGTAAAAAATCATTGCAACAATGAATTTTTGAAGAAAAATTTATTAGCAGCAATACATTATTACCAGTAAACATTTTTGAAAAAAAATATTACCAACAATACATTTTTGGATAAAAAATATTACCAGGAATACATTTTTGGATAAAAAATATTACCAGCAATACATTTTTGGATAAAAAATATTACCAGCAATACATTATTACCAGTAAACATTTTTGAAAAAAAATATTACCAGGAATACATTTTTGAAAAAAAAATATTACCAACAATACATTTTTGGATAAAAAATATTACCAGCAATACATTTTTGGATAAAAAATATTACCAGCAATACATTATTACCAGTAAACATTTTTGAAAAAAAATATTACCAGGAATACATTTTTGAAAAAAAAATATTACCAGCAATACATTTTTGGATAAAAAACATTACCAGCAATACATTTTTGGATAAAAAATATTACCAGCAATACATTATTACCAGTAAACATTTTTGAAAAAAAATATTACCAGGAATACATTTTTGAAAAAAAAATATTACCAGCAATACATTTTTGGATAAAAAATATTACCAGCAATACATTATTACCAGTAAACATTTTTGAAAAAAAATATTACCAGCAACACATTTTTGGAAAAAAAATATTACCAGCAATACATTATTTACCAGTAAACATTTTTGAAAAAAAAATATTACCAGCAATACATTTTTGGAAAAAAAATATTGCCAGCAATACATTTTTGGAAAAAAAATATTACCAGCAATACATTTTCGAAGTAAAAATATTACCAACAATACATTTTCGAAGGAAAAATCTTACCAGCAATACATTTTCGAAGTAAAAATATTACCAGCAATACATTTTCGAAGGAAAAATATTACCAGCAATACATTTTGAAGGAAAAAAATTATACCAGCAATACATTTTTGAATAAACTATTTTACCAGAAATACATTTTTGAAAAAACTATATTACCAGCAATACATTTTTGAAAAAATATTACCAGCAATGAAAATCCTGTCGGCATTAAATAACCCACTGAGGTTGATATGCCTTAAAACAAACCAAACCAATCATTACAACTGGTCGTGTAAGTAATAGATGTATTTCAAAATGAAATCACACAGAGTCTCCGGTCAATGAAAGACGTACTTTTCTACAGTCAAACATTTATAAAATTTCTGCCTGTCTTGTATTTTGCTTTCGTTCTGCATCGTTTTATTGAAAACATATTGGGTGCCATTTATACCATTTCGGTAGATGTACATACCACTTCAATGTGATCAAATAAAGTATGTTACCGGGCGAAAAGCATTTGCTTCTCAATTATTTAACATAATCACTGAAACGTCTTTACAAATAAACAAAACTTGTTTTCACGATCAACAACATTAGTCTTAACTGACAGGTTCTGCTGAAATGTTACTTGCCTTTCACAGTATTTTAACTTTCTTCTGCTATAGATTAGTTTATATCGCTTCTATTTTGACTGCGATTTCAATCTATTCTAGTCTCGCAGACGGGGAGTTCAGAACAACTTTAAAAACTTAATTTACATATTTATACTATTTGAACTGTTCTCCTCATCTTTATTGCCATATCCATGACGTTTCGGCCGTTGTATGCTACGGCTTTCTTCAGGTGATATACGTTGGAATTTCGAACCGAATCCTTTATTTAGTCCATGGGGGTAAAAGCGTTGGTTAAGTGATCCAAAAAGTGACTTGACCCAAAGAGTTGTGAGTTCAATACCTGGTCACGGCAGAAGGAACAAAAACTTGCAAGGTTGAGTTGCTAAAGGGAATTAACTGAAACTAGGGTATCCAAACAAGGCATGGCATGTGGAATTAGAACAATCTATCCCCGTGGACTAAATAAAATTTCACTTCAAAATTCCAACAAATATCACAGGAAGAAGTCCAGTGCGTACAACGGCCGAAACGTCGTGCATATGGCAATAAAGACGAGGAGAACAGTCTGAACGATGTAAACAATGTAAATAGCTCATCTCAGAAATATAAACAGATCTTGAAGAAAAACAGAGCGTACAAAGATCGAAACATCGTGAATATGGCAATACAGATGAGGACAACAATCCGAGAGATGTAAATAGTGTAAATAGTTACATTACCTCATCTCAGAAATATAGACATATCTTGAAGAAGGCCGGGGCTTACAATAGCCAAAACGTCATGAATGTGACAATACAGTTGAGGACAACAGTCCGAACGATGTAAATAGAGTAAATAGTTACAATACAGAAATGTAGACAGATGTTCAATTATATATATTTTTAAGTATTTCACCCGAAGCAAGGCGGGAGCGTCACTAGTACGCAAGGGACTACAGAGAGTGAAAGTAAAGAAAAAGACTGGGTATAGGGGGAGGGGTTGAGGAAAGGATAAAACGAAGAACAGAGATCAAGGCAACCGAAGATGTCGATTGACATTACATTGAAATTTTTGGAGATTCTAGTTATCGGGGAAGCATGTAAGAGGAAGGAAGTTCTACTGTCGGGAAGTGCGGGAGATGAAACTTTTGGAGAAGAAGTGGCTGTTACATTTAACTGTTTAGACAATAAATGGATGATGCCAACCTAGTATCACGCTTAAATTTATGCAGTCGGGGCACCAGTGAAAATAGATCGTCAGAGCAATTGTCACAAAAATGTTTATACTTAGCGATATTTAAGTAATCGATGGATTTTTTTTTATCCAGATAAATATAATGTTTATAACAAGAAGAAATATTGCGTAATTGAAAAATAATTATTTTGCAATCCTCAAGATAACGCTTTCTATAACAACTGATACCAATTTCTAAAACACTAATAGGTTTAGGAACATAATATTTTTGTCCTGATCCGAAATTAATTTACTTGATATAATTCTAATGATTTTTTGCTAATTCTTTGTTACGTTGATTGTCCGTTCTTCCACTTAATGGCACACGCAACAGTTACTTCCTGCCAAATTCATTAATTTACCGAAATAGTAGCCCACATTATAACCTCTGTTTTTCGGAAAAACACTGGAACAAGGAATGTAATATTTATACTCAGAATTATACTAGAAACCTCGAAACAAATGCAGAATGATGCATACCTATAGATGCATCGTAAGAATTGTTGAAACTGCTAAGTAACCATGACATATTTGGGAAGGATTTTAAAATAAATCAAAACATATACTGGGACCAAGTCACCTGCATACAGACAGAAAATGATTTCAGTAAATACACGAAAATAGGAAGGGCTTTAAGGCAAGGGTATGTCTTCTCGCCACACTTATTCAACCTATGCAGCGAGGCGATTCTGAGAGAATTAGAAATCCTACCAAGATTCATTAATGACGGCTGCAATCGTTAAGCTATGTAAATAACACATTGCTGGTAGCAGACACTGAAAGAAAACTACAATAAACTCCTGCATAAGGTAGTGTAGGAAAGCAAGAAGAAAGGATTAAACATCAACTGCAAGATGACAAAATGCATGGTTGTTAGCAAAAGGGGCACCCGAAGATGCTAATTACAAAATGGAGATACCAAAATCAGAAAAGTACAATTTAAATATCTGGGAATTTAAGAGAGGACGAAAGGTGGGACACCGAAATCTGCATTTACTTCCCTTAACTACATCCCTACAACAACCTCATTGGGCACCTCGGGTGGTTTTAATGGTTAGCAAGCTTGTCTCGCTAGAACAATTATGACTGAGTAGTGAGTTTGATCTTTACTGGGTGCCCCATATTTTGGTCTTTTGCCACTTCCAAGGTACGCTTGGAAAATCACTACATCAACCTCATTTGATAACCCTCTACACTGTGTGCCTCTTGAGCCTAGTTTTGCATGAAAAGTTAGTAAAGACAATAGCTCGGGGGATAATCTGGACTAAGTTGAACTATATACGGTCATTACATTTTTTTATCATTTCACACCCAACCAAGGCAATAAAGTCTTTAAGATGCAAGGGGTTACTGAGTGTTAAGAATATAAGAAAAAATCTACCATTAAGGAGAGAGGACAATAAAAAACAAAAATTAAGAAGAAAGAAGATAATGATTGGCAATGCATTTAAATTTTTGAAAATCAAATTTGACTGGGAAGCAAGAAGCCGGAAAAGAATTCCACAAGCGAGGTGCCCGATAGAAGAAACTGTTAGCATAGAACTTACGGTTAGCCATTTCGACAGTAAAACGATGACACCTTTCCGCCATTCTAGTTATGCGCTTAAATTCATTAAGTCTCGGCACCACAGCGAAAATTTCAAACTGTTAGCATACAACTTACAGTTACATCTATCCGTTTCAAGTGTAAAAGGATGCGACCTTCCCGCCAATCGAGTAATGAGTTTCAATTCATAAAGTCTACGTACCATAGCGAAAGTTCATCAGAACAATTAGCAAGAAAGTATTTGTAGAAAATGCACAGAGAAACAACGATACGACGGCGGGAAGGTGATTGAAGCGGATATACCAGATCAGGACCAATAATATTGCAGATTTTTCTTTGGATTTTTTTTCAAGAATTTTATAATATATAATAAGGGTACCAAACCAAATGTGACATCAACATTCAATGCCTAGACGAGTGATATTCCGGAAGGAAGTTTATCAAGGTTACTCCATCGGTACATTAAATGTTAGCCTTAAAAACGAGTTACCGTCAGCTCTACCACTGGGCCTTTTCTTCGCCCATTACTCGAATTGGTATTAGAAAAACAATATTCAAGGTGTAAAATATGGATATTTAATGTGGCCAGGATTAATTGCTTTTCTTGTGCAGCGAGCAGTTGCAGACGCGAAAGTTGGCAGACTTTAACAGGATATCGTTGTTAAATGCTTATCTTGATGTTCATGCCATATTGAGTTTGTGTATTCTGTGTTCCCCTCCAGTGATTTTGCACGGGGAGGGCCAAATGCCGGTAGTTGAATTCGAACTAGAATTTTAGCTTATTAGATGCTTTTTTTAAGCATTTCACCGCAAGCAACCTAGGAGTGCTACTAGCAAGCAGTGGGGGTGGGTAGAGAGAGTGAAAGTGAGAGAAAAAACAGGGTCAAGGAAGGATTGAGAAAAGGATAAAAGAAGAACGGCAAACAGGGCAATAGACGATGGCCGTTGACACTCCATTTAAATTTTTTGAAGATCGTAGTTATCAGGGAAGTAAGAGGAACGGAGTTCCACAGTTGGGAAGTGCGAGAAAAGAAACTGTTGGAGTAGAAGTGGCGGTTACATTTAACTATTTCAACAGTAAAAGGGTGGGACCTATATGCCAATCTAGTGTCACGCTTAAATTCAAGTAGTCGGATCACCAGGAAAAAAAGCTCATCAAAGCAGTTTCCATGAAAATATTTTTAGAAAAGACAAAGGGAAGCCGCATCATGTCTTCGAGAAAGTGATTGAAGTCGAGATGCTATGTCAGGATCGATTACATTGCAGATCATTCTTTGGATTTTGCCGAGAACCTCGAGATGAACAGCGGGGACACCAGACAAGATATGGCAACAGTATTCAATGCACGGACGAATGGTAAATTTGTAGATTTGTAAGATGTACTCTGACGAGAAAAACCTTCTGGTATGTCACAGAGAACCAACTTTCCTTGCAGTAGATGCAGCTATTGATTCATTTTAGTTGCTTCACTCCAAGTCAGTCGAAAACTTGAGGCCAAGAAGGCTCAATGAGACTCTCCCACGGTGTCGAGCATCAACCATGCTGATGGTGGGGAAGGAACTTCTATGTGGTGGTTAAATTAGAGCAGCTTAGTTTTGGACGCATTAAAATTTGCAAGACATCTTTTCGCAATCAAGGCAATAAAGCCACTAAGACGCAAGTAATTACTGACAACGTTAGAAACTGAGAAAACGTTATCGAAGAGACAGGACAATAAAAGAACAGTTTGAAGAAAGATAGAGGCTGACGATTGCCTTTGCATTTGAATTTTAGAAGATAGGAGTTATCAAGAAAGCATAGACGAGAAGAGCAAATGAAGAAATAGAACTAGCACTTCACATGAATCAATTACTAAGAAAACTCACTGTGTCGTGCTTGACAATTTTTTTCTCTCGAATCTATCTATAAATCTACCATTCTTAGATATGCATCTTCAGTCAGTTATGTGATACACGCCTGTATCTTTCGATAGATGACTGACGAAACATATTATTTCCCGCAATAGGTTGCCGTTTCTTTCTGCGGTAGACTAGTTGCCTTCCAAGGCTATAGAATCCGCTGGGGGGGGGGGATAAGAAGATTCATACCTTTCCCAAGTACATAAGTGAATGTAATGGATTCGATTGTAATTCGAACTCGGCTCTCCGATTCCTCAATCCGAGCCGCTATCCATTAGATTTATAGATATCTATAAATTAGATCTTAGATTTATAGATATCTATATATCTATATAAATCCATTACTCCACCCTGCCTCTTAGATTTATAGATATCCATAAATTAGATCTTAGATTTATAGATATCTATATATAAATCTATCTTAGATTTGTAGATATCTATAAATCTACCATGCTTAGAATATTGCTGCCACATATCGTCCCGCTGTATATATTACAGATCTTTGAAAAAATCCAAAGAATCAGCAATATTATTGGTCCTGATCCGTCGTCTCGGCTTCAATTACTTTCCTATCACCGTACTGTTTCTATAAATACTTTCATGGCAATTGTTCAGATGAACACTTTGCTATGGTACCTAGACTTCTATATAATAAATAATATAATTTCAATGTGTCAGTGGGTCACACTTTTTCAACGTTACTCATAGAGGCCGTAGCCCAACATATACCATGTTGGAATCATTCTGACTACTGAGCAAATTAAAAACATTCCGGGCCTAATTCGAACCCGCAATCCTGAACTTTTAGATCCCCAAATTTTCAATGCTGCGACTGTTTACGTTCATTTTTTTTTTACGTGATTCTTTGGCGACGAATTTTTTGCACGATAGAATTTTTTTAACTTGGAAATAAATCTGGAAATAATGGAAATTAATTGCAAAATCCAGCGAAGAATTAAAATAATTGTTTGTACGGAAAGTAAGGAACTACGTACAGCAATTATTCTTTTTTGTTTGTGTGTGTGTGTGTGTGTGTGTGTGTGTGTGTGTGTGTGTGTGTGTGTGTGTGTGTGTGTGTGTTTTGTTTTTTTTCTTCGTTTTTAAATTTATCTATTTTTTCTCTCCCCCCACTCAAAGACATTTTGTCCCAATGATTCTCCCTTATTTGATAGTTTAGTAAGAAATCCCGGTTCGAAAAAAAAAAAAAAACTGGAAAAATGGAAAATTGAATGTCTTTGGCTAGATGCGAAAGTGTCTCGTCAGTATTCTAATGATGTTGTGACAGTATCTTTTTGCTTGATATATTGTCTGAATTTGGAATTGTTCCAGCCGCTTCTTTCTCCTGTTCTAAATCTTATTGAAAGCATATCTCCCAAGCCCAGTACTTGGTGAGGGCGGAGGATTGGCCGTTGATCCCCCCCACCAGGTCGACGCTTGGGCATAAGGTAAACCGTACATTCAGTTACCATCATGAGGAAGAAAACAGACAACCACTTGCTGGCCCGTGTGAGTATATTTCGCTCTAGCAGAAACCCATTTACATTTTTCTTTGTTTTTTGGGGTTTTTTTTTTTTGGTGGGGGGGTTTCTTCGTTTTTAAATTTATCTATTTTTTCTCTCCCCCCACTCAAAGACATTTTGTCCCAATGATTCTCCCTTATTTGATAGTTTAGTAAGAAATCCCGGTTCGAAAGAAAAACAAAAACAGGAAAAATGGAAAATTAAATGTCTTTGGCTAGATGCGATAATAAATCCGGGTAACCTTATTTTCAATTTCTTTTTAGAATAGACAATGGGACTTAAGTTAAAACTTAATGTGATAGGGTATAGCCAAGTGTGATCCAGGTCTCCTTACCTGTTATCTCCCCACCCAATCCTTCCCTCTGTTTGTGTCGCCCTTTTTGTGTTATCTGTAATAGGAGTAGGTAGTCTCTTCTACCGCCCGGTCAACACTCCTCCCCCTTCTATTGGACATGAGTAGAGGCTTACACCTTGTTTCTTGTCTAGGAAGGGGTTCCCGGTACTCTTTCTCTCTCCGGCCTCTGTATTAGTGCAGCTCTGTTTCTCCCGTGATGTGTGCAGTCTGTGGCATCACCTCTTCATTCTGAGGGTACACGGCTGACAGTTCTCTGGTTGCGGTTTCCGACTGGTAGTTAGGAGCCCTAACTCTTGCGTAGCGTCTTGAGCAGCCGCTCTGATCAACAGTTGTATAATACCAGGGTGTTTGTAGTGCCATGTCGCGCATGGAAAGGTGTCCCTGCAGTCACCTCCGGTGGGCAGCCCTGAGGCCACATAAAGATGCAGATTTTGCCAACTCCTCCCTGCCCACGTCACGGTCGAAACTGTCTGTTTCTTTTACTTCGGGCCTTCTCATCTTACAAACAAAATTCAACATGAGTTACATAAACCGAAAGATTAACCCTAAAGCAGACACTCAAAAAACACCTAAGCCCCTCAATATAAATACATTGAGTCAATTGCCTCGTCCACTGCAAGGAAAGTTGGGTCCCTGAGCCGCGCCAGGAAATTTTTCTCCCCGGAGTCGATCCTCCAGATCTACAAATCAACAATTCGCCCTTGCATGGAGTATTGCTGCCATATATGGTCTGGTGCCCCTTCTGTTTGCCTCGGGGTTCTTGATAGGCTCCAGAGGCGGATATGCAATGTAGTTGGCCCTGACCTGGCGTCTCGTCTACAGTCACTTTCTCGCAGACGCGCCGTCGCCTCCCTCTGTCTGTTCTACAAATACTTTCATGGAAATTGCTCCGAGGAGCTGCATTCGCTGGTTCCCAGACGTCATAAGTTCCAGCGCCTTACGAGGCTGGCATCCCGCTCTCACCCCTTCACTGTCGAAACTCCTAAATGTAGCCGTCTCTGCTACTCTAATAGCTTCATGTCTCGCACCTCTCGCCTGTGGAACTTCCTTCCCTTTTCCTGTTTCCCTGTGAGCTATAATCTCCAGCTATTCAAGTGTAATGTTAATCGACATCTCCAGTTGCCTTGATCTATCCACTACCCTCACGCTTTCTTCTATCACTCCTATCTGATCTTGCTCTAAATTTTCTGTAACCCCTTGCGTCCTAGTGGCTTCCCGCCTTGCTTGGGGTGAAATGCTTAAAAAGAAAAAAAAAATTAATTCGTGGCAGAAAAATTAGCGTTGAACAGAGCGATAGGGCAACTTTTAAGCTAGTTATGAATAATAAACGCTTTACTAGACTGGCGACGAAATCTCATCAATTTGCAGTCGAGTTGGCTAGATGTAACCATAGTTTCTATGCTAAGATTTTTCTTTACTCGCACGTCTCGCTTGTGGAACTCCTTTCTGGCTCAATGCTTTGCAGTCAATATTTATCTTTAAAAATTTAAATCGCTGAATGAATTCCTGAATACCCTTCCGCTGTTCTTGCTCCTTAGTAATATTTCTGTTTTCGAATTCTTCCACACCCAGTAACCCCTTGTGTCTCAGTGGGTTTACTGCCTTGCTTGGAGTGAACGTGATTAAAATATATAAAATCATGGTGGGATCCTAGCTACTAATGGTACGCTTCCATTCATGAATTTGATGTTCCACAGAATAAAGCTCATCAGAACGAAAATATTTTATATTGAAAATATTTTTTTAAATTATTAAATATAATACATATAATTAAGATAACAGATATAATATATATTATTAAATATATTATACATAATTAAGATAAAAGATATAATATATATTAGTAAATATAATATATATAATTAAGATGAAAGATATAATATATATTAGTAAATATAATATATATATAATTAAGATAAAAGATATATATATTAGTAAATATAATATATATAATTAAGATAAAAGATTTAATATATATTAGTAAATATAATATATATAATTAAGATAAAATAAACATAAACAAATAAACAATAAAAAAACAAATAAACAATAACATAAATAAATAAACATCATATAAACAAGAAAGATAAACAAAAATATTTTTATATTGAAAATATTTTTTAAAAATAAACAAACAGGTAATCTATGATATGGCGACAGGAAAGTAAATGAATCTGTGATACCAAGCTAGGACCGACAATATTGCAGATTCTTCTTTGAATTTCGTCAAGAATCGCTACGGAAGTACTAGGCCATATTTGACAGTAGTACTCAATGCTTTGGTAAATAGTAGATTTATGAAGTCTAGTGCGGCACAGTGAACCACCTTTCAGGGCAGCTGGCCTAGCAATTGATTCGATATAGTCGTTCA
>OZ010582.1:55650974-55705974 GCA_963932145.1 Acanthosepion lycidas | reverse complement strand
ATTGTTAAAATTAAGATTTTAAAATTTAGGAATTTAATTACTCATTTCTTTTTACTTTCATATTTGTGATCAAATAATAGATATATAATTATGAATTTTTTTTAATTAATTATGTTTTCAAAGTAAACATAATATAGTGTCTACCAAAAGCAGTTATTTCTTTTCTTTGACTTAATAAATCTTCATTTTTTAGAAACTTAATAATATATAACTTTTCATTTAGGCACAAAGTTCTCGTTTTTTGTTTTGTTTTTTTTAATAATTTCCATTTTACTGTGGGTGTTTTATTTGTTTCTTTTAAATGTCAAAAATATTTGGATAAGCATGTTTGGTTACGATAAACATTATTTTTGAAGGAAGACAGCTTAATTTAAAATTATTTTTAGTGCTACCAATATAAAGTTTTTTTTAATATTAGGATTATAATATAGATTTTTTTCGAAAGCTATTCAACATCACTTGGGAATGGAAAAAAATAATTTTGAGTTTGATTTAAAGTTTACTGTGTAGTTCCGAAACATGGTAATTTTTTTGTCGCGATGAACACATATTTTTAAATAATAATAGATGAGGTATTATGTGTACACTATTTACATTATTCAGACTATTGTCTTCATCTTTGTCGCCTTATTTATCACAGGGTTTCAAGGACACATGGCACCGTGGAAAAAGACGTTAGTTAGATCCAGTGACAGGACACAAAGAGTGTGAGTTCAGTACCTGTTTAAGCCAGTGGAGAACTTGGGGAGGGGAATTAAGCAAGAAATAACTGATAACTGACATCCATTAGACATGGCACGTGGAAATAGAACAGTCTACCCCAGTGAGCGAAATAAAGAGTTCAGTTCGATATTCCAACCACCTGAAGAAGGCCGGAGCGTACAACGGCCGAAACGTTTTGATAAATATGGTGGCAAAGATTAGGACAATAGTCCGAATAATGGAAACAGAATACTATAATCTCTCTCTCTTTCTCTCTCTCTCTCTCTCTCTCTCTCTCTCTATATATATATATATATATATATATATATATATATATATATATATATATATATTGTATGAATACAAATATAAAATTTGTCACATAGATAGAGTTTCCTAAATTTACATTTTTTGATTATTCAGTGCACTCGTCTTATATACCGTCAGTTATTGCATGTCGAATATTTCATCCCCATGCTCTACTGATGAGCTGTGTTGCAGAGAAATAGTCTCTCTCTGGATGACTACACTGCGTGCCAAATTATTATCGAGATAACTTTTTTTCTAATATTTCAAAAACCATCCAATCAATTCACACAAAATTTTCACACAATGTTGGCAACACAAACCTGCGCAATCACTGAAATTTTCTGATCTGCGCAGTGTAAACAAACTGGCGCCATATTTGCTATCAGCAAGGTGATTTGAGCGTGCCAAATTATTAGAAAAGTGTAAGAATTTAGTGAAAAGATGGGCCGTAAAAGCAGTTTAAGTGATGCTGAAAAGAAAACTATCACCTCAGAACTCTCAAAAGGTAAATCTACCCTAGAAATTTCTAAAATTATAGGGAGGTGTCATCAAACAGTGAAAAAGTTCACTGCCGACCCTACACAAGTACGCAAAAGGGCAGATAAAGGCAAGCCGAGGGTTATTTCATGTCGTCTCATGTCACGTCTTAAACGAGAGGCCACAAAGAACCCTGGACTTACCAGTCAAGGGCTTTTCAGTTGCATTGGGTATCCTACTGTGTCTAAAAGTACTCGGTGTCAGTATCTGAGGGAAATAGCAACAACATTCAAACCTGTATCGAAGCCTCCATTGACGAGAAATCACATTCAAAATCGATTGAAATGGGCCAAGGACAATATGAAGATTGATTTCTCTAAAGTTTTGTTCACAGACGAAACTCAAGCAACACTTGATGGGCCAGATAGATGGTGCAAAGGCTGGGTAATGAACGGACAGAATCGGCATGAGCGTTTGAGACACCAACAAGGCGGTAGAGGCATAATGATCTGGGGTGGTATTATTGGAAAAACATTAGTGGGCCCATGGAGAGTACCAGATGGCGTCAAAATGACTGCTGATGCATACATAGCGTTTATGAAGGAGCATCTTGAACTGTGGATGAAAAGGCAAAGAGTTGACTTCAGAAGGGCCAATGTTTTTATGCAAGATAATGCTCCCTCACATGCTGCTCACAAGACTACTGAATATTTGAAACAGTTATGCTTCGATGAACCTCGAAAAATGAAGTGGCCAGCAAATTCTCCGGATTTGAACCCAATCGAGAACCTTTGGAGCATCATGAAGCGAAGACTATACGCCAACGGACGACAATTCAGGAGCAACGCTGAGTTGTGGGAAGCAATTCTTGACATATCTCGCGGCATTACAGCTGATGACATCCTACAATTAACAAATTCTATGGATCGTCGACTCCTTCAAGTAATTTCAAAACAGGAAAAGCACATTCCCTATTAATTTGTTTATAACTGTGCCTTTGTTTGTATCTGTTATTATTTGTTTGATTATCTTATTTATTAGATCTTTTGATCATAAACATTCACGTGGAACATTAATAAATGTTTTGTTTACTCAATTCTGGGAATTTGACTAAACCTTTCTAATGATTTGGCACGCTCAAATCACTGTATTGATAAAAAATATGGCGCCAGTTTGTTTACATTGCGCAGATCAGTACGGAAATTTCAGTGATAGCCCAGGTCAGTGTTGTCAACATTGTTTGAAAATTTAGTGTTTTTGAAATATTAGAAAAAGTTATCTCGATAATAATTTGGCACGCAGTATATATATATATATATATATATATATATACATATATATATATATATATATATATATATATATATATATATATATAGTCATATATAGTATATATATATATATATATATATTTATCTATCTATATATATATATATATATATATATTGAACGATGTTATTGTCCTTAAAAACCTTCAGTAGTTTGGGGTTTTGCAACCTCTTATTGTCAGTAGTACGATAAAATGGAGCTTCAGCTGTCGGTACAAATCACAAAGTTCAATAATGATCGATATCTTTAAAATCAACTGGAATGAATATTTCAAAAATATTCAGAAACCCGGTTTTAACAAGTTTATAACCAGTTTCGCAGCAAAAGCGATTTATTGCAATGCCTCAGAGCTCGCAAAAGTTTTGGAAGAATCACTGAAAAAAAATGCCTTGAGAGTGCGTTAATCTTACAATTCCCAACATTAAACCTAAGACCAGGTTTGTACGAAGGTTTTTAACGTCGATTTAATGATAATCGATCCCCACTAAATAATGTAGTGCTCGATACAAAAGTAGAGCATAAATATAATTATTTATTTAAAAATATTATTCCAACACGCTACATAAGAGTTCACATGTTTCAAAACAAGAGCCGAAAACTTCAATATATTTATTTGAATTAAATTGAATTAAAGTAAGCTCTGTCCCATCTTCAAGCGAAATTTTTTTTTGGAATAACTTATCTCTGAAATTTACGTGTTTTAATAGCAGATACATTCAATCGCGCTGGCCGTTACCATGGAAATTTTTATTTCAATAATGAAACATGAGAACTCTTATGTAGCGTGTTGGAATCATATTTTTAAATAAATAATTATATATATATATATATATATATATATATATATATATATATATAGGGTGTAACTGCAAAATTGTCTAAATCGTGCAACTGCATAATTGTCCATTCCTCACAATGTTTAATATCTAAAAAAAACACTAAACTAATTAAGTTTCCTTTTCCAAAGTTTTCAGATAAGACGTTTAGCCACCTTGACACCATTTGTCGTAACACTCATTGATAAACTCTCTGTTTTATTCGTCTAGAAAGAAAAAAGTTTAAAATCATTTTGTGTCAGTTCCACTATGTTTTCCCGACAGAGCACTGGTGAGAGAAAAAAATCATTCAGGCCTTTAGTAATGGTGTCAATATTCATACTCTGCCTTTCATCTTCAAAGTCCATTCAAGAACCATCAAGAGAACGGTGAATAAGTTTTAAAAAGAGGGAACAGTAGAGATTAAATCTGGATCAGGAGGTCACAACAGCAAAGGGATCATCATTTCAATTTAGATATAAGTACATTCTTATTGTCTAAAGAAAGTCCAATAATGTAATAAAAAAAACTCGAAGAATTCCAGTAAGATATCTTTAATCATTTCTAAGATACTATGGTTCGAAGCTTAATCTAACAATTGGACAATTTTGCTGTTACACAATTTGGACAATTTTGTTGATAGCCTCGGTGCACAAACTTACACACGTGTGTGTGTGTGTGTGTGTGTGTGTGTGTCTGTATTTGTAGGTGTGTGTTCATTCAAGAAAAATTATTGTGTATGTGCTTCAGAGGTTATTTTACTGCTACTCCACTATTTTTTTTTTATAAATGCTGCTTTTCTTCAGGAGGTAGCTAATCATAGCTCTTCACAGATTTAATTGTTTTTTTTATCTGTGAATTACCATAACTTTTTGCGAAAGTGTTTTTGTTTTTGCCATCTCCATGGTATTAATTCATATACGAAAAAAATCATTAGAACCAAAGAAAAGAGTGATGAACTCCTATATAACATCAGTTCTCCTATATGGCAATGCTTCTTCATATCAACAAAGATAAAGAAACGGTTTTGATGCAATAGAAAAGGTAAGTTCTACAAAAGATGCTGAGAATAACATTGACGGAAAATGTGAGTAACGAGGAAACAAACAGGAAGCTTATAGACTCAGCAAGGGACGGCTGAAGTTTCTGGGAAACTACAGCGGATCTAGTAGTGGCGATCCATTCAGAAATGAGGGTGGGAGTTCTGGAAGCCCTATTTTTGAAGAAACCTGTAAAGGGAGCTTCCAGAATGTAAAACCTGGAGCTGTTCACGGTCAGCTTTTGAGTACCGAAAGATCGTCCTATGAAATGAAGGAGTACTTACGATTTGATATCAAATTCATCAGTGATCAACGAAGGGTCAGAAGTGCCCAAGAGAGATAACACGTTTTTTGTAGGCTAAGGTATGAGAAAGAAGTCTAGGAGGTTTTCCCGATGAGCCGTTGTTAGGAACACGTGCGCGATAGAGGCGTGCCATAAATTGCGGCGTACAAGTCGACCTGGCGTAAAAGTCGGCCTTATAATTTTTAGCAGAAAATTCTGCGTTAGGTCTATTCTTACTGTATAGGTCGACCTCCAAACATACGTACTTACCAATGGCCCAAAACTTAGGCCTAACGGTAAATGAAGTTAGGCAACAGTACAGGTTAACCTGTGCCATAACGAGATAAGAACACACCACTTTTCTGTATATTAATATACTAACCCTAATATATTCCTCTATGCGTTGTATAGCAAACAACCTACAACACACACCGGTAGGTACCGTATATTGTATCGGTATAACTTAGCGAGCATTCAAAATTCGTCAGGTCTACTACTAAACCCTTAAAAGTCAATATCAACTCCTATAAAATATTAATACTGTAGATTACACACCACACCAGGTAATTCTTTTTTATAGTACTACTCTGTATCAGCTGTTATTATGGGTGTATAGTAATTGTTACAGCTCAGCAGTAAAAGTTTGCATTTTTTACCCACCACATAAGTCGATCGCTAGTTTTAGAAAGATATTTTTAGGCTTGAAAACTCGGCTTGTATGCAGCAATTTACGGCATTTATATATATATATATATATATATATATATATATATATATATATATATATATATGCAGCATTTTACAGATACATCTGTATGTGTGTATATATATATATATATATATATATATATGGTGCGATGGATAAATTGTCGTCTAAATTGTGCCAAAATCAGAATAATACTAACATCTCATTTTAATAAATATATTTACCAAAATTACACAAAAATTAATAAATATTAAAGAGTAAAATTATTCAATAATAATCATCATTGGCTTCAACCACGGCCTCCAGACAACTTCAGAATTTCCTGTATCTCTTTTGGACGGTCTCCTTGTTTAAGTTGGTGAATGCTGGCATAATGCTTGACTTCAGTTCATCTTTGGAGTTATAAGGAGTTTTGTTGGTCTCTCGCTCAACTGTCAATAGGGTAAGAGTCTGGAGAGTTAGGTGGCCAGATACAAGTGGTGATGTGGTCGCAGAAATGGCCTGACAGCCATGACTGGTATTCCTGCTTGTGTGACATAGTGCGGGGTTCTGTTGCCAGTCATAGAGTCTTCCAGCAGCCACACTCTTTGTAAGTGTTTGATACTGAATATCGTTTTCGGAACTGGGTTTAAATTTAAAATCCATCGGACGTTAACGACCACGGTATTAGAATTACCAGTACTTTGGTCTTGATGCTTGGTAATTATAATATTTTTATTGCTTCTTTCATATTCTTTATCCAAACACTGGTCAATCTCTCACTCCAGTCACATGGCCCTCACTATAAGTGAGAGATGTGTTGAAAAAAGCTCTGTTACAAAATTATTGAAAGTGGAAAGCAACGTGAGCTTTTCACCACCCACTATTCATTTGGAGTTTATCAGATTATCTTCTCACAAATTATGCTTATATGTTATCCCTGATGATGTCCAAATGATTATCGAAACCATTTTGAAGAATTTCTTTCTCATCCTGAATCAACTAAACCTAAGAAAACGCTTTGATGCTTACGGCCATATCACGTTTAAAACCGCTTCGCGTTCAATTACCGAAGTTAAGCAAAGTTGCAACTGGCCAATACCTAAATGGGTGCCGTTCGGGAATAGTAGATGCTGTAAGCTTGGATGCGTGGGTGGTATAATGGATAAAGGATCGGAATGAAAATTCGCAGAGTTCGAATTCCAATCAGGTTCGTTATATTTACTTACGTGCAAACCTCCTTGGGAAAGGTACGGATCCAGAACTTCTTTTCCTAATTATGGGTTAAACAATAAGACATGTATCAGAAAGTTATTATTATATCCAAAAATTCTTACAATCCCAAAATACAGGGTATTCCAAAAGTCGTGGGCACATTTTAAAATTGAATATCTCGAATACTATTAGGGATATAAAAACGCGCCTGGCATATTCTGAAAGAATTTAATCTCAAGTTTTAGATGGAATGTTCAAAGATGATCAATGTGAGCACCGTTGGTCACGTGGCACACATCAAATCCGTCGTCTTCCTACTTCTCTTGTATTGCAATGCAAAAGTCATGATGAGCTGGTTTATCAGTCTCCTGCAACTGTTGGGTTAACTGTAGCTTTTAAGATGTCATGTTCAGTCGTCTTTTTTAGACACACCAAACAGTTGTTGTAGGAAGCTGAAGTTCCTCACTGGCTCTTCTGATCGATTTACGGGGGCTCCGCTTCGAACTCGCTCAACCGTATCATCTGAAGATTAGGGGCGTCCCATCCTCTTAGCTGGGCACAAACACCCATCCTTCATGAATTTACCAATATGGACTTCCTTTCTGGTACCTCTTTTCGGGATTTTGTGAGAAATGATCGTTGAACAAGTATCCATTATTCAGTTTTTGCAAATTCAAGGACGCACGATGCCTTTTCTGGTTGAGTGAACGCCATTACTGGATCTGAAAAAATATGAAAAAATCATTAGCATTACAAAAAACTTAATGAATTTAGCTTTAAAATGGTGCCAGTTTCATCTTACTACCGTTCATAGTTCAGCAGATATGAGGACTTGAAATATTCTCAAGACTTCTGAAAATTCCTGTATATTCCAGCTTTAAATAACCTTAAAAATATTGAGGGGAGGACATTAGCTTATGAAAGCCGGGTTTAAGTGGCCGTCGAAAAGTAATTCTAGTGGTTCACTTACACGTAAATACCCTATAAAAGTTATGAATATATCTCTTTCCCCCAGTTATGGGTTAAATAGTAGGACTTGTATATGAAAATAAATTGAATGCAATATTGAAAAAAAAAACAAAGAATTATAATTATAAACCAAATTATGTTTCGGTTTTAAATAATTCACTTAGCAACCTAAGCCGTAAGAAACAAATCAAGCAATCGTCACAAATCTTTTCGCTTCAAAACCTGCGCAATTATACTCGAAAGGTTCCGAAAAGGTGACTGATAAGTGGCAAGATGTCATTGCGCAAAAAGTTTAATATGTAATTAAATAAAATATTATTAACATTTCATGTGTATGCTTCAAAGCAATCGTCAGGTCTCACGATTTCGCTTAAGCATGAAACAGATGAATGCTGACCTCAATGTTCACTTTTATATTTACATACGTGCTACCTTGATATTCAGCACTTTAACGCAATATAGCATATCTTATACTTATATTTTTAACACATATATATATATATACATGTTGATTCATGCGCAAGTTTACGGGGGTACGCACGCACAGTACAAAACAAAAATGGACATTTTCAGGTATGATGAGGGGAGAGGGAGTATCTGTCTATTATCGCCAACACTAAGATCAAACCTAGGCAGAAATTTCTCAACAGTCCAAAAACGAGATCAAGTCTCACTACAAATGCAGAAAATGAACAATGAAACATTAAAAGAACATAAGGAAAATGTATTCCTTTAAAAATTGATTCCTTTTATTTGTCTGAAGAAGATCACGTGACTGGAAACCCGTGTTGCGAAAATATGAAGAATAAAATAAAGAATATTATATACACTAAAACAAATCTACATTATAACCAAAAACGTTTGCGGCTTCTCTCTTTTTAAAATATACATTTTTCTCTCGTTAGAAGAATTATTACCTTGTCCCTATATATATATATATATATATATATATATATATATGTGTGTGTGTGTGTGTGTGTGTGTGTGTGTGTGTGTGTGTGTGTGTGTGTGTGTGTGTGTTCAAAAATAATTTTGATTAAAAATAACTGACTAGTTTTCTCATTCTTATTTTTAATTTTTTTCTTTTTCTTTTTTGTTTTGTATTTCTCCAATCTTTGAATAAGGTGCTGAGTATTTTGTGCCCGACGTTGTTGATAAAATGTCCGAAGTTCATATTTCGAACAGTTTGCCCACAGCTTCGGGCACAATACTGAACACTTCATAGAAAAATACTATAAAAAACAGACTTAGATAGATAGATAGGAACAGACTAACATAGTTATAAACAGACTAAGATAGATAGAAACAGATTGAGATAGATAGATAGATAGATAGATAGATAGATAGATAGATAGATAGATAGATAGATAGATAGATAGAAAGAAACAGACTAACATAGTTATAAACAGACTAAGATAGATAGATAGATAGATAGATAGATAGATAGATAGATAGATATTAGGTTGGTGCAAAAATAATGTATTTTTAACGACAAAAACCGAAATTATTTTTGCACCAACCTAATAGATAGGTAGGTATTGGTTTAAACAGCGAAACTCCATTATATACAGGAGGGTTAAGTGAGGAATCATGACTAAAACTGAAATTTATTACTAAAACATGGAAAAGAGATGAAAGCAACAAACCGAAATATATACAGGTTTTGCAGTGTGAAATTTTTTCATTTTGTTTATTTAAAGAAGTTACCAACGTATTATTCTGAACAAGTAGTGGTCGAAAAGGATCCTTTAACGAATGCGTTTTTTGTATATTTAAGGCAAATATACAAACTACGTTTTCTTTTGTTTATGTTTATATATATATGTGTGTGTGTGTGTGTGTGTGTGTGTGTGTGTGTGTGTGTGTGTGTGTGTGCGTGTTTGCGTGATTCTTCGTCATATAATTTCATGGATACCTGCCGAAAGGCGTTGGTCTATCTCGTAAGCTAGACCAGCGAGTTCGATCTCTACTGCCGGATTTTTCTTGCGGATTAAACAAAGTCGGTTAGATCTTAAGCCTACTTAAACCTGTGATTCTATATTCAAATACTAGACCGTATCTGTACGTAGATTAGGAGATTATGGCAGCAAGGTAAGCCACATAAATCGCGCCAGGAAGTGACGAGTTTGAAAAAAAGGGGGAGGTAAAGATGCCTATTTGAAAAATGAAGACGTTTAAATGTCGCAAATGTTGAGGGGAGAAACGACTTGTAAATAAAACGAGAAAATGAAATCACCGCGAAAAGCGAACTGAACTAAAGTATGTAAAATCAAAATGAAATGAAAAACAGAAAGAAAGAAAGAAAGAAAGAAAGAAAGAAAGAAAGAAAGAAAGAAAGAAAGAGAAAGAGAGAGAGAGAGCGAGTCAGGAGGGTAAAAAAAAAAAGATGAAAGATTTGTTGCCAGCATCGAAACCAAAAATAGAATCTATTAGAGGTATGCAAAACATCCGTGCGAAGCCAGAGAAACTCAATCTGGGACGGTAGTCAGCCATATATGTAACTGTATTTGCAAAGGGAGGCCCGCCTGTAAACATATACATTGGTCGGCAGGCATCCACTACCCCGTTATCAGATGGTACTTCCTTATAGAGAAATACCCCACCGACCCTCATCTCGGCCAGAGCTAGCATCACACTTCTGAGCTGCCGATATCACCAATGTTACGAGTAATGAGAGAGTGAGAGGGGGAAAGGAGTGTGGAGTTTGAACAACGTAAATAAAAGTGAGGGTGGGTGAGATTTTGGAAAGCACCTTGTGTATACGACCGTGCAAGTGCGCTGTCTGGTTTCGCTTTTGTGTGTGTGAGTGAGTGAGAGTGAGTGTGAGTGTGAGTGTGCGTGTGTGTTCGTTAAAGAGATGTGCGTGTGTGAACGAGAAGCTGACAAAGAAAGATATGTTTGTGTGTATGTATGCGTATTATATATGAGATTAATTAATATATATATATATAGAGAGAGAGAGAGAAAGAGAGAGAGACAGAGAGACAGTCTCATAGATAGATAGATAGATAGATAGATAGATAGATAGATAGATAGATACGAGTAGACTGAATTTGAAAGATATAAACCACGAAGATAGATAGATAGATAGATAGATAGATAGATAGATAGATAGATAGATATGAGTAGAGTGAAATAGAAAGATATTAACAGAGAAGAAGATGGATATGAGTAGACTGAAATCGAACGATTGTAATTATTGATGAAATTAACGATCCTTTAAACCCATAAATGTTATTGGTGCTTTGTAATTTTGATTTTGAAAACGTGTTGTTATTTTTTATGGTAAGGTTAGCTGTTTAAAATTTTTTTGTAATCGATTATTAATTTAATTTTCATGTTTTAGTCGACTGAGATTATATATATATATATATATATATATATATATATATATATATATATATATATATATTAATAAATATATATTAATTATATATATATATATATATATATATATATATATAAAATTAATATAAACGTAGTACGCACTGTTTGAAATAAAAATGAAAATTAGGCGTCTATTTCAAATACGAGCACTAACTATAATAATGTTTGGAATAATACAAATGTAGAATTATTGATTGATTGATTCGAGTCGATTTATATGGCTTATCACACCTTTTCCAAGTTATTTAAAGCCAGGAAATATTTTTAGATTCTAAGATTTCTTTGAGATATTAATGATTTAGCTATACAGTCCTTATTAATTAACCGATACCTGGTGGGAGATGAGGTGTATTTATACCTTTCCCAAGAGTACTTGCGCCGAAGTGAATATAACGAACCCAATTGGAATTTGAACTCCGTTCACCGATTACACGACGCGTGCATTCCAAGCTGACAACGCCTGGTATTGCAAAGCGGTCAAACGTCTTGATACCAGACTCAGCATTGCTTAACATCGGTTACTGTACGGGAATCGGTGTTTCAACGTGATGTGACCGTAAGCCTCTGAGATTTCATCTCATCACAGGCAATGAACAGTTTCGTTTCTCTAGATTTATCTTTATATATCTGAAAGTGAAAGTATTCGATTTCACATTCTCCCGGAAAAAACATCCTGGGTCTTAGCATCAGTGTAGGAAACAGGACAGCCAGGGACGTAAAAATGGAGGAGGTACTGAAATCTTTACGTCTGTGTACACAGTAATAAACGGAATAGAAACTGAATCAGATATTAAGAGATAAAGGATAACTGTGGAAACAATGAAAAGATAGGATTGTTGAACGGCTAATCAATGTCGGATTTCCTCAAATCTGATTATTGCTATCAAGATTTAGATAAGAATGGTGAAGCACGGACTGTTGCTTTGAATATCATTTAAAGCATTTGACAAGTTTTGGCAATTCATAATTTCTCAGTTTCATATCCGAATATCGTTTAAAGCGATAGGAAGTATATCCGATTAATAAATCACAAAATCCATTACTTCTTTAGAAATTGCTTTGTTTACATTTCTGATACGAAAGTGGGCAGTGATGAATTTTCGGGAATCTCAACATGAAGGATGTGCTTAAAAGGCCTTGCATCAGCCTTGCATAGTCGAGGACATTCTTCGTGACCGAATAAAAACTATGTCGGACGAAGGAGATTTCTCCTGAAAAGAGCGACGCAGGTTGAAATTCTTGGGTGTGTGGGGGGGAACTAATTTTTCTTTAATTTTCAAATATTCACTGTTTAAAAATAAATGGAGCGTCTGTTCAAACATCCACTAAAATAATGTTTAAAATGATATATACATACATACACCCACCAACACACACGTGTGTGTGTGTGTGTGTGTGTGTGTGTGTGTGTGTGTGTGTGTGTGTATTTAGGCAACAATCCTTCTTTCATACAAATTTCATTGAATACGACAGACAAGGTGCTTCTATTTAGTTTTTTATTCAATTTCTCATGCGATCTAAAAATTTCTTTCTTTTCTGACCATAGCTCAATTAGATCTCATTTAAATATTCATGGAGACCTACCGAACACTATTTGTAACATACTTGTTGACAACACAAATATAATATTATCGTCTGCATGCAAAAAAAGGTTAAAAATAATGAAAGCCTTATAAATAAAAATAAAAAACAACACTTTAATAATATCGACTATGAACATGGACACAATATCTTGACCGTGTTTTGAAAAATGTATGCGTTATATAAATACATACATGCAACAAACTACTTCTTATTTAACAGTTAAAATATTTAATCCTTTGAAAATGGCTAAATGTATAGCCGAAAGCGCTCGGAAAAAAAGAACATTTGGACAGTTTGTTTTTTTTTTTTATATAATTTATCATCTGAAAAGAAACAATTATTAGATCGCATGAGAAATTTTATTAAAAAAAAATAAATAAAAGCATCTTGTCTTTCGTATTCAATGAAATTTGCATATATATATATATATATATATATATATATATATATATATATATATATAATGGATTAAGTCCGACAATTATTAGGTTGGTGCATAAATAATGACGGCTTTTGACGTTAAAAAATACGTCAAAAACCGTCATTATTTTGGCACCAACCTAATAAGATATTTTCTGTTATACGTATACGTTATATTATAGATACAATATTTAAGTAAATTCTGTTTTTTTTTTGTTTTTTTTTTAAATTAAACAATATTAATTACATTTACTGGCTTACGTGTCCATGAAAGCTCTCTCCAACAGGAATAGAACCTGTATTCCTATACGGAAACTGTCGTTTGATATGCCGTGCTATACCAACTTAGCTGCAGAGTTGCTTCTATCTATAAAAATAACTTATAAACAGAATATATATATATATATATATATATATATATATATATATATATATATATAGAGAGAGAGAGAGAGAGAGAGAGAGAGAGACATGAAGCTATTGGAGTAGAAGAGACGGCTACATTTAGGAGTTTCGACAGTGAAGGGGTGAGAGCGGGATGCCAGTCTCGTAGGGCGCTTGAACTCATGACGACTGGGAACCAGGAAATGCAGCTCCTCGGAGCAATTTATGAAGTTCGGCTGATTATGATGTAGTGATGTTAAAACTGTGAAATCTGGCAACTCTTCTTATTAATAACTGCATTGTTTATTTCCAGGTAACCTGACATTTGATTGTTTAAAGATTACTTACATAGTAACAAGTAGCGACTTCACTTGAAAATGGACAAAATCTGGCATTGTGACGCCATAAAATATTTGCAGAAAAGAGATTTAGACCCCAATGACATTCATGCTAACATAATTGCTTCATTAAAAGATAAGGCTGCAGCTTTATCAACTGTGCGAAAGTGGGCAGCTTAATTTAGGAGGAGAAAGGAGAGTCTTGAAGATGACCCAAGTACTCAACGTCCTTCAATTGCCATCACAGCAGAAAACATCGATTTTGTTCCCCCACAAGGTGGTTGATGACTGGCGTTTGACTATAAATCAAATATCTAACGCTATTGAGATATATCGTGAAACAGTTGCGAATATTCTGTACTATATATGCCATGTACACTCAATACATAGTTTATGGAGCCACATATCCTATCCCAGCAACGCGACGATAAACAGGAGCAAAGGCTGGATGAAATACAATCAGATACAGCCTTGCAGCCTCGCGTCCATTACCATTTATGCGGTCGTATGTAAAAATCATATCTGACTGCTCACGTTATGAATATCCGGCCATTGGTAAACTTTAAAGACAGACTAGCCATAAATGTACACGAAGGACGAATGTAATTTAGTCTTCATAGCAACACAGCGCGATGTACCGTGAACTTTATTTAAACTTAAACTCAAAAACGAAGGATTTAAGGACATATGTTTTCGGGGACTTTTGTCCTTGTTTTGCTGTGAGTGATCCGCTCCCAAAATTTGTAAAAATATTTTTGAAACACACTGTATATATATTTGGAAAATATATGACAAAGTGGAAAAACTTTCCGTGTCACGCGTTTCCTCCCTTAGAACTTCATCTCACAAAAGTGATGAAGTCGTAAAGAACAAAATACGTCACTCGAAAAGTTTTCCGCTTTCTCATAGATTTACTTAAAATTGTACTTGATATAAAAACATTTATGTATCGTTTTGTCATGTATATATATATATATATATATATATATATATATATATATATATATGCTCCCTGAAAATCCGGTTGAGATCTCTTAAGAAAAGTGTATTTTTAAAAAAAAAAAAGTGGGGGGGGGGGTCATACCGCTATTAACGCATTACTCTTCAACCGAATTGAATTGAGCTCCCCGGGCCAGTGATGTGTTTCGCATAGAAAGCGTTAAAATTTCCCTTCTTCTCTGCCGTCCGACGATAGCCTAGGAGTAGAATCTCTAACTGATACCAGATCTGTCGGCTTTCGATATGGGCTTGAAGCAATCGAATTTCTACCCACACTGAAGAGCTATCATACAGCGAAACAATCTGTGTGTGAATGACAATATATATATATGTGTGTGTGTGTGTGTGTGTGTGTGTGTGTGTGTGTGTGTGTTGTCACACATGAAATGCCGCATTTTTTTGGACGGTTGTTGATCTGGTCGTCTAATGAAATAACCTCCTTAGTATATAAAAAAAAATCTTGACTTATTTCTGATACTTTTTCTTTCTTCTTTCCTAATAATTTTTCTTTCAATCTATTGTTACCAATAAAACTGGGTAAATTCTGCCTCTATCGCATTTCGAAATATCCGAGCGGCCTTTGGTAATGGTATTGTTGAAATCAGAACAGTACAGAGATGGTTTCAGAAGTTTTCTTTACGAGACTATAGTCTTGGAAATAAACCAAGGGGAAGACCATGATGTGTTATCAGACATTATCAAATGAATGGTTTGATTGATCAAAATCCGAGAACTACAGTTTGGAAACTTGTAGAACTCGAAACATCTCGCACTTGGTACTTAAAAGCAATTGGAAAAGTAAAGAAACTGGATAGTCTTTTTTTGGATGAACTGAATGAGACTAAAAAAACGTTCCTTTAAAATGTGTTTACTGTTGTTTTCCCGGCTGGAAAAAGAACCATTTTTGCATCGAATCAATACATGCGATGAGAAATGTCTACTCTTTGACAACAGTAAAAGAATAGACTTCTAGTTAGATGCAAGTAAATCACCAAAACAATGCTCAAAACCTCCACTACACCATAAAATTAATGTTTACACAATGGTGGTCTTTCAAAGGGGTTATTCATTATTCATTCTTGCCTCAAAGGAAAGCAATAACAGCAACCTCGTATTGTGAAGGAATAGAATGTATGCACGAAAAATTGAAAAAAAAAAAACGTCCTAGACTTGTGAATAGAGTTGGCCCAATTTTGCTGCACGACAACACACGACCGCTCGTTTCTCAAACAACTCTCCACATGCTACATAGCCTGAATTATGACATTTTGACTCATCCTCCATATTCACTTGATATATCTCCTTCAGATTATCACTTTTTTAAGCATTTTGAGTTTTCCATGCGCAATAAAACATTCTCCCCGAAGGGAGAGGTAATCAAAGCATTTGAACTGTTTATCACATCAAGGGATTATAAATTTTTTAAAGATGGGATCAAGAATTTAGAGGTACGTTGGAGAACAGCCATTCATCAACATGGTACCTATTTCAACTAAATAGATTAGTTATTTGACATTCCAGAAACGTTTTATCGCTTTCCTATAAAGTGCATCATCTCATGTGTGACAACTTCCTATATACATTTTATAGATATTTTAATATGGCAAAAAGAAAAATCATTTTATGATTAAATTTTGCTCTCGTCAAAATATCCTCCTTTAGCCTTGATTACTTTAGCACAAATTTTTGGTATTCGTTGCAAAAGTTTCTCAAAGTATAAATTTGATAATTGATTCTATTCTTTTTTCAATGACCCTCATTTTTTCATTTTTTTTTTTTTTTTTTTTCACTCTTCTGTCAAGTTTTTTCCATGCTAATTCTGTGGGTGGCTTCAAACATTTCAACTGTGATGTGATATGACTAAATGCTCACGCCATACAATTCCTATGAGACACTTCAAGTAGACAGTTACTGAATTAGTTTCTTGTATGAATGTAACACGGTGACTTAAGAAATACGGATCATAAGGATATGTAGGAAAGATAACGTTTAATCTAAAATTGAAGTCGGCTCAGCCACAGAATAGCATTTATTGCAAAAAAAATTCTTTGTGGAATTTCATTCAAATAATATACGAAGGGAACTGGGATAATTCATGTCATAACATGGCAGTCTGTGGAACTAAAAAATGTAGATCGCCTGGGCATTTACCATAGAAATAGCGATAGGCTAGCAAAATTTCATCTATGAGAAAATGGCGGTCAAGTTGAAAATAATTCATCACTAACAAATGGGAGGATCGGTAAGTGAAATAACAAAATGAAAGCAAAAAGAAACTCCTTCGCTTCGTGTTTGGATATTTTAGAAAAAAATCTTCGGACTAATAATGGTATTATCGACGGGCTCTTATACAGGGTGCGAGGGTAAAATTGTCGCCATTTTACATTTTAATATCGCGCATGGAATTTATTTGTTTTTGATTATGTCTACTGCACAGTATTGTAGGGTCAGTTTGTGATAATTAGAACATGAAGCAATTCACAGTAATTTGGAAACGGCATGCCATAGGGCTTGGCATTCGCACCGGAAGCTCCAATTCGAACATGTCAGAGTGTTTGGATGTCACTCTGAGGACAATGTAGAGGGATCCAGAAACAGTAAGATGAGTCTGGTAGTGATTACGAAGGTGTTAAGAGTGATTATTTGTGATGGCGACGTTATGCTTCCATTCGTGTTTCCACGGAATCTCCGACTTAATACGGACGCCTATATCAAGAGTTCTGGGTCAAGAGGGTGGCTGCTAGAAGACCCTATGTCTGGCAACAAGACTGCACCATACCACACAAGCAGGAGAACCAGTCATGGCTGTCAGACCATTTCTGCGACAACATCATCACTTATATCTGGCAAACTAACTCCCTAGACTGCAACCCCCTTGGTTATGTGTAGGACGCAGTTGAGCGAGACACCAACAAAGCACCTTGTAAGACCAAAGATGAACTGGAGACAAAGATTACGGCAGCATTAACCAATTTAAACAAAGAGACCGCCCAGAAGAGTTGCAAGAGAATCCGAAAAAGTCCGCAATGGCGATTTTATTGAATAAATTTACTTTTCTGTATTTCAAGATATTATTGTGTAATTTTGAGATATATCTTCTTAAAATGAGATTTCATTGTTATTTTCATTTCTACGTAATTTAGACAACAAATTATCAATCACACCATATATATATATATATATATATATATATATATATATATATATATATATATATATATGCATGGGAAGAAATGCAGAATAAACTGGTTACGATTTTACACTGAAAAATGTTGAAGATACAGGGACGGTTACTTTTAACTTTAAATTTAATTCTTTGGTGTAGAGATAGACCTTCTTAAAATGAGATGTCAGAGTTATTTTCATTTCCACGTAATTTAGACAACAGATTATCAATCGCACCATATATATATATATATATATATATATATATATATATATATATATATATATATATATATATATATATATGGTAAGGGAAGAAATGCAGAATACACTGGTTACGATTTGGGCGTAGACATAGACCTCTAAATGAATACCCTAACCGAACCACATTCAGTTTTCTCTTGCTTCCTTGTTTTATTATTTCTTTTAGGATTTTTTTTATATCACTGTTTTCAGCCATTTTTCGACAACAGTCAGCACAATGTAATTATCTTTAACTTTATTTAAAATAAATCTTTTAAACATAAAATATTAACTGATTTATGTTAATCGGATTTGAAACAATTTTTTTTTTATTTTAGTTTAAAATATCGCAGAAATGCATTTTTAACACAGAAGTAGGTGTTTTAATTAGGCATTGATAGACCTATTGACAACCGGAAGTTTATATAAATTTTCTACGCAGACATTTCTGTAAATATTACTTCCGGTAATATAATTTTTTTTACCGGAAGTAAACTACAAGAAAACGAAGTGCACGGTCACCAGTAAGAGGATGAGCCCGAAATGTGATCTCAAGTTCGGGAACACTAGAATCCAGCAGACGCGGAAGTTTAAATACCTGTGAAGCGTCTTGACAGTAGACGGTAAGTGCAACAGTGAGATCTGTACGCATAATGGAAGGCCAAGGGACACATTCCAAAAGTTGGGCAGAGTTCTGCGAGACACGAGGATATATTTGGTAACAAAGAAAAGAATACTGAACTGTTACGTGTCATCTGTCCTTCTTTAAGACAGAGAATGTTGGACGATGAAGAAGCGACTCGAGGCGATAGAGATGTGGTTCTACAGAAGGATGCTAAGGATATCATGGACCGAGCGTGTGAGCAACGATGGAATCTTATACAGGTTGCAAACAAGGAGGAAGCTTATATTTAATATCAGGAAGAGACAGCTGAAGTTTCTGGGACACATAATGAGGAAGGCAGGCTTGGAGAATCTGATACTCACGGGTCGAATAGAGGGAAAGAGAGACAAGAAAAATACCTGGCGGACTTAAGCAAGTGCATGACAGAACGTGGTCATGGGGAGGAAGCAGAGTGAAGGAACTTGTTGAGAGCTCAAAGGGATAGAGGGAGGTGGAGAGCCATGATCGCCTGCGTCCTGAAACGACATGGCATATAAAAAGAAAGAATATAATTTTTTATATCATTTTTTAAAATTTAGGAAATATATATACTCCTTTATATAATGTGCTATTATATTTTACGTACTTTGGTTTTAAATTTTCTAGAGTTACCATTCTTATTTTCTGATAATAATTTCTATTAGGTTGGTGCAAAAATAATGACGGTTTTGACGTATTTTTTAACGTCAAAAGCCGTCATTATTTTTGCACACACCTAATATTACAAACATTTTTTTAAAAAAACTTTTATAAACACAAATAATTCAAAATTCTTTTTAAAATACTGGTGGTCGCTGAATTTTCATTTATGATTAGCAAATATAGTTTTTACTTAACAGTAATATCGTTCCAGTTCTCCCTAAACTTTATAACAAATGCCTAGTTGCTTCCTGCTTTTCAGCTTATTGAAAGACCTCCTCTGGAGTTCCTGTTTTTAAGAACTCTGGAGAAATGTAGCTCTGAAATGATTTAGCAAAGAAATAGACAGTGACAGCTAGATAGATAGATAGATAGATAGATAGATAGATAGATAGATAGATAGATAGATAGATAGATAGATTTGGAGAGCGACAGAGATAGATAGATAGATAGATAGATAGATAGATAGATAGATAGATAGATAGATAGATAGATGTAAAATGATGGGTTATATCTAAGTTGTATAACCAAGTCGATGAAAAAAAGCTTGAGATTGTCTCGCAGATAAGAAGCCTAAGCCTGTTTCATTAAGGATAAGATAACCGCAATTGATTGATAACCCCGGAGATAAGTCAGCCAGCATGAACCTTATTAAGCCTTCGTATACAGTTGCATCACGTACAATCTAACGCGCATGCTTTTTTCACTACATAACCATCAACTGACACTCGTGGATAAAGCTAAAATAGGCGATGATACAATCAAGAGACAGCAGATATATAATAACTGAGTTTTATGTACAATATTTTTTGCTTCTTTTTATTTCTGTGTTAATTGAACCTAAATGCAATTCATAGATATACGCTTAGCGTAGCAATTCTCCTCGCGCGAAGTGCGCGTAGCGTGTCGAGTTCAAATTCCAGTCGCCTCCCTATAATTCTCCCCACTTTTCCCCACCAGGTATGGGCCATTATTAGAGCAAAGGAGAATGCTGAATCCCAGACCGGTTAATGGTGGTTCGTTTTGAATTTATCCCATGCAAGGCAGCAAAGTCACTAAGACACATACGGTGTAGAAGAATTAGAAAATAGAAAACATTACTTCGAAGCGATAACAATAAACGAGTAATCGTGAAGACTGTAGATAACGATTGACATTGAGATTTTTGAAGATCAAAGTTGACAGGAAAGCGGGAAGCGTAGAGCGGGAAGCGTTTTTCACAAGCGAAAAGTGCAAGGGAAGAAACTGTCAACATAGGACTTACGGTTACATCTATCCAATTCAACTGTAAAATGATGAGACCTTACTGCCAATCTAGTACTGCAGTTAAATTCATAAGTTGTAAGCATCATAGTGAAGAGGTTATCCGAACAATTACCATGAAAATATTTATAGAAAAGGCACATGTAGGCAATTACACGGCGGTGAGAAAGTGACTGAAGCCGAGACGACATGTCAACACCAATAATATTGCTGATTTTCCTATCCATTAAAATCCTACTTGTTAGGCTATCTATCAAGTGGGGGGATACTAGGGGCATACACTCTACCGTATGTAACCAGGGTTAACAACAGCAATCTATAGCATTCCAATGAGACGACTTAATTACATAGGTTTAGGAATTTACTGTTAAAACAATCTGAAAGGCATGAACCCAAACCTACCTATTATCCATCGGTATGTTCCAAAGACGTTGTCGACTTCGTGGCATGTCAAAAATCTTTGTAATGGCTTCTATTTAATTAATTGTGCATCCAATACAAAGGTCAAGGGTCACTCAAGGTAGAGGGATACTAAATGAAGTTTATGCTCATAAGATGAGGAGTTAGTATTTATTCGTCTCTCACCAAGGTCACTTTAAAGGGGTGATCCAAGGGCGTACATATGGGCCAAGTCCAAATACTCTGGCATCGATATTCGACCGACCTTTGGGACAATGACCACTTTGTTGCAAGGAGGGAGGCGCTGCCACAGGTTTGGAACCCTTGGGATTAGGCATCCCTCATTTATTTCCTGTGTTCTGTCCGAATACAGAAACAGAATTTTGATATAAAATGAGCTTGAAGATCAGTTTGAGGAAAGATATCGCTTAACCCAAGACTTAAGATTATAGTGATCGGAGAAGCATCCGCTCGGCTGTCTGTTTTATGAAGTTGAATTTCCTTCTTAGAAATAGAATACAAAGGCAATGGATCTAAGCTGTCAACACTCTTTTCTTTGTTTTTAATAATTTCTTATCTCTTAATAGAGAATGTGGCAGAAATACCTCCCACATTTTAACCTGTCACCGGTCTGTTGCTAGTAAACTTAGGCAAGTGGCAATGATGTTTTCATCTCGCTAATGTCTTACCATTTTTTTGATATCCTTAGTTACTATCATGGCTTGGACCGGTGCACACGTTACGTTTACTAGTTTTCTCGTCAGAATCCATCTTGGACATTTATAAATCTATATTTCGTCCGTGCATCTGGGTTTATTACAACAGTTTCCATGGAAATATTTGTAGAGAAGACAGAGGTCACGTCGGTGAGAAAATGAATGAACTTGAGATGCCTGGATGTCAGGATCAATTACATTAGAGATCCTTCTTTGGATATTGTCAAGAGTCTCGACATGTACAGCAGGAGCACCGAACTAGTTGTGGCAACAGTATTCAATGCACGGACGAATGGTAGAGCTATAAGCGTTCAAAAGGGATTCTTATGGGAAAACATTTTCTGGCACGACACAGTGATGCAACTTTCCTTATAGTAGATAAATCTATTGATTCGATATAGTCGCTCCAATTCATGTCAGTGAAAAACGTTGTAGACGATCCCTAAAGTTTTCCATCACCCGAAAATTCGTAGGCTTCGAGTTGACCTTATTTTAAGTGCTGAACCCGTGGCCTTGATATTTTCAACCCATTCCGACGTAACATGAAATGAGCCCGAAAAGGTCTCTATGTTGCAATTACAGATACAACAGTCTTTGAATAAAATCCAATAACAAACGTACCAGTCCTTGGTATTTTTGGCAACCTTTAAAATGTGACAGATATTGCTGCCACACTATGTACTTTCGCTTTTCTTATGTCCTATCCATCATATAATGTCCTCATCAATCAGCTTGCGAAAACCCCTGGAAGAGTTGAGAGATACTACGCGTTTCATCCCAACCAGGTTGATTATAGTCGAGATTATCAAGCCAATGCGAACGATCCTTTCTTTAGTTGTATAGTAGGGCTACATACAGTTTTGAATTCAGACTTAATTTCCCCTAGATTGGTTGCCACGAAAGGCTATAGAACCTAATCTGTCCTGCTATTTACCCATAGCTTGTAGGGGGAGTAGAAGAGGATCCATACCCTTCCCAAAGCACGTTAATGAATGTAATGAATCCGACTATATTTTAATCATTTCGCCCAAGCAAGGCGATGAAGCCACTTAGACACAAAGTGTAACAGTGCGGGAATGAAATTAAGAAAACTTTGCTGATAAGAAAAAGAAAAAAAAAGAACAGAATTCAAGGAGAGAGAACTGTATGATTGCCGTTGCATTTAAATTTTTGAAGTTGACAAGAAAAGCAAGAAGATGGAAGAGTGTTCAACAGGTTAACAGTTCGTGAGAAGAAATCACCAAAGTACAATTGGCGCTAACAGTTAGCAATGTTAACAGTTTGTTTGTTTAACAGCATATCGTCATTGGAAAAAAGTAGATTCAGTCCTAACGGGTGGATATCATTGTTAAGTGATTATAAACGGTCTTAGCGATTTTCCGCTTTAAGCGTTGTTAACCATTGGATTCCTTCCCAGGGAGAAAAGGATACATGCCTTTTCAATGGATATCATTGTTAAGTCATTATAAACGGTCTTAGCTAGATTTTAAACTCGATCCGCGATTTTTCGATTTAAGCGTTATTAACCATTGGAGGGAGAAATGGATACATGCCTTTTCAATAGATATTATGGAATGACTGCTGGATTTTTTCTTTGTTTAACGGCCTAATAAACACTTTATGGGTCATTTAATACCGAAATATAATGTTCTTGGGAGCTTTGATGCAATAAAAATATGATATATGTTATTTTGCTTTCACAATTGAATACGTGATAGATGATTGGTTGGTTGATTTTGATTACTTATATGGTTTACTTAAGGCCGATATTTAAATATTTCCAATGTCCCGATCAGAGGTCATGCTTCTGGATGTAATTTATCGTCATACCCAGCAATTAAGAGATAGTTCCACGCTCCTCTGAACTTCCAATCTCCAGATCAGAGGCCTTGCTGACAGATGCAGTTTATCTTAAACCCAGGAATAGCAATTAAGGGGAGGTTCCACCCCTCTTCCGAACATCCAACCTCCCGATCAGTGGCCTTGCTGCCGGAAGTAGTTTATCGTCCTGCCTAGGACTAGCAATTAAGAGGTATTTCCACGCTCTTCAAAACCTCCTATCTCCAGATCAGAGGCCATGCTGCCAGATGTAGTTCATCGTCATACCCAGGAATCAACAATAAAATGTTCAGATCGAGTTACCATTCTAGCCCTACGCTTAAATTCATGAAGTAAAAACAGCGAATTCACCAGAACAATTTCCATGTAATTATTCATATAAAAGGCTCTGGAAATTTAAGTTACCGTAGTCGGAAACTGATTGAACCCGAGATGCTCGGTCAGAACAAATAACATCGTAGATTCTTGTTTGAATTTGTCTAAAATATCTAGATACATGTCAGACGCACCAGACCATATTTTATATGGGTAAGAATAATAGTATAAAACAGTAGTTCTCAACAGAGGTCCATATGGACTATGAGGGGGTCCATGTAACATTACTGAGGGTCGACACAAAAGTTGAGAACCACTGATCTAGAACGACATAATGAACCAACTTTCTTAACAGCAGACTTAGCAATGGTCTCAATATAATCGTTCCAATTTATCTTAAAGGAAAACGTTAGACCGAGAAAACAAAATAAGTTACTCTTCTCAAGGCTAACACCGACCACGTTGATAGTAGACAAAAAAATCTCTCGAATATGCGGGCATTCTTCTGGATTTGCTGCTGATAACCCAGTAACTATAATGGTTACGACATGGACGACAAAACAATTCTAGATCGAAGCTATTTATCGAGGAAAGTACTAGAAAAAGACGACCGAGGAAAACCCGCAGGGAAGATGTCAACAAGCCCTCAGAAAACTGCTTTTGAAAGAAGGGGTAACCAGGTATAGTAAACTGGAGAACCGAAGCGGGTTGTCAAAATGGCTAACCCTTGTATCAAGATAAAAAGGCAATAAACCGGATAATAAATCAGTGATTATTTTTATATTAAAGCCTAAGAGCCAATCAAGGTAGAGGGTTACTTTGTGGCGTTATATGAGCGTAAGAAATACAAAGAATAAATTCCACGGGGATATGCAGGGAGATAACCGCTAACCCTTGTCTTGAGAGGTCAAGACTGTAGTGATTTAGAAACATCTTGCCAGGACTACAAAGCTCGTTATTAGGAAGAATCTGTCCAAATGGAACTTACTTCTTACTAAGGAAATGCAGAGGGAATGGAGATGATTCGTTCCCAGGTACATAGCTTGGATGGTCTTATCTGTGAAGGTCACGATTATTGAACTATGTCATATTGCTTACCAGAACATTGATTCACACTTGTGTACGCGGAATGGTTTCTCCTAGGTGTAAAGGTCAGGGCTGGTGGGACTAAGGAATATAGTTCGTCAAAACTCATGCCAGGGAAATAACCGATAGTGCATCGAGGGGATTGCGACGTCTCGTCTGTTGGAAAGGGATTGTATTGTGGAAAATAATTCATCATCCACAAGTCCGCGTAGACGCCTTTGAACTCAGTCAAGACAGGCAAGTGATAGTTCCGGCCCAGATAGTGTAGCAATATTCGGTCTTTGATCTGATCTGTCGATTGGTTTTGGATGGTTTACGGCATATCAACCTCAATGGGTTATTTAATGCCGACAATAATTTTAGGACATGTTTGTACGAATAGAATATGTATTGTTTGTAAGAAATCATTTTGAAGATCAGGTCTCATTGATGCATTTTTGTAAAGAGGGATTTTGTCGAGAGTCTGGTTTCGTTTCGTTTCGTTTCGTTTCGTTTCGTTTGGTTTACGGCATATCAACCTCAATGGGTTATTTAATGCCGACAAAATTTTCTTTGTAATATTTTTTTCCAAAAATCTGTTTCCGGTAATATTTTTTCCTTCAAAAAATTTATTCCTGGTAATAATTTTCCTTCGCTGGTAATATTTGTTTTTCAAAAATCTGTTGCTGGTAATATTTTAAAAATGTATTGCTTGTAATAATTTTTTTACAAAGTATAAAAACCTATTTTTACACTTTCATAGTGTTTTGACCACAGTTTCAGGGTTAACTATTTGCCCATAGCTGGAAACCTAACAGGTGCTACTACCCCGGGTCAGGGCGGACCTGAGAACACCATCAATTAAGAGGTTGTTCCACGCTCCTCGAAACCTCCTGATCAGAGGCCTTGCTGTCGGGCGTAGTTTATCGTCTTACCCAGGGCGCGGATGTAGTTAATCGTCATACCCAGGACGGTTGGGCACTTGTAAAGCAGTATAGGGTATAAGCAAGGAGGGGAAGATATTTACTGGATCAGTACAATAAACTGACGATTTTTCCAGCATCTTTAACAATAGATCGGATATATGACTTCCACTTGGAGTCTAAGGTGAGCTTTAGTAACAATAGACGTTCAAGGGAAGCGTTTTCCTTGAGAGAACGCCCATACATCATGATAGGTGAAAGTTCGATGTCTCCTCAGTGGTGGTTGAGCTTTACTAGTTTGGTTTTGGTGGTACTGAATTTTACAAGTCAGTACAAATATAAAAAAAGTGGCACCTTTTAAAAGAACAAAGTAACACGAATAGAGAAAACGAAAACAGAGAAATACGAAACAGAGAAATATGAAATAGAGAAAACAATTCCGTTTTATTCAATCCGGATCCCAAAAGCCATAGAGTGTCAGCCATAAAAATAGGTGGGAAAAAAATAAAATCTACGAGACTATTATGCATAATAAATTTTATTTTTTAAGTATTTCTGGAAATATTTCTTCTTTCTTACGGGGTGTTTCGCCACATCTTTTACAGTCTTTCGTTTGACACTTCCCTTCAAGAAATTTTATCTGTGCTTCATCTTGTATAAGTTTATAACTCAAGCAACAACGTTTTCATTTTACAAAAGCTGTAAATTGTGACTTGGAATTCTAAAAATGTATAACACCTTTTAAGAATGGGCGTGTAAATTTCAGGTATCATTAAAATCAGTTTTATGCTAAATTTAAACATGGAAGTACACAAAATCTAATATCCCGTCTTTATATATATATATATATATATATATATATATATATATATATATATATATATATAATTTTTATTATTATTATTATTATTATTATTATTATTAATTAAATAATATCAAACACTTAAAATACCATAGGTAATAATTTTTATTTCATGAGAGCTCTAAAAAACAGCTCTCAATCTGCAAGACATACAAACAAATCGCAATTTAATTTATTTTTATCTGTTTATATTTCTAAGATGAGGTATTATGTACACTACTTACATTATTCCGGACTATTGTCCTCATCTTTGTCGCTATATTTTGGCGCTTTATTTATTTATCACAACGTTTCGACCGTTGTACGCTCCGCCCTTCTTCAAGTGGTTGGAATGTCGAACTGAACCCTTTATTTTGCTCACTGCGATAGACTGTTCTATTTCCACGTGCCATGTCTAATGGATGTCGGTCATCAGTTATCTCCTGTTAATTCCCCTCGCTAAGTTCTCGACCACCTTAACACTTTAGGGCATGTCAATGGATCTAACTAACGCCTTCATCCACTGCGCTATGTGTCCTTGAGGACTTGAGAATTTTTTTTTCACTTCATTTGTGATTTGTTTGTAGGTCTTAAAGATTGCTACAGACATCCTCAGGTATGGAAATAGATTTTGTTCTTGTTTTTACTCTCAGTAATAAGAGGACAACGAAAACAGAGATATAATCCGAAAAAAACCTATGAGAATTGTGTTATTGTTTTTCCATACCTGAGGATGTCTGTAGGAACAGACGAAAGCTTGTAAAAATAAAAAAGACCTTAAGCAACTGAAATTTATAAACGACGATCATATCATTCATGTACAGGTTCGGGGTTTATGCATCTTATTTGAATTGTTAGCGATGATGGATTCTCTCCAATTAAATCATTAACCTCTGTATTTGTTTTTTGTATGAATGACTCATGAATTTATATATATATATATATATATATATATATATATATATATATATATATATATATATATATTGAAATAAATTTTGCAATCTAGCCAAATTCATCTGTATTCTTTTCTTTTTCTTTCCATCATCTTTGTTTTTAAATATCCCATATTGTGATAACAGAAAATCTGCCAAGAATGGTGAAGCGTTGTAAGAATTTGGACATAAATCTACTGTGGATGAATTAAAAAAGAAAATAATTCACTAAAACGAAAATGTCTAGAAAGTGCTTTAATCGCTAATTCAGCCACAGTAAATTTACGTCCAGTTTCTTACAACGTTTCCCTATTCTTGGCAGATTTTCTGTAATCACAATGTGGGATATTTAAAAACAAAGATGATGAAAAGAAAAAGAATATAGATGAATTTGGCTAGATTGCAATATATATATATATATATATATATATATATATATATATATATATATATATAAGATATCTCCCCATTCAGAGTTGATGTTAATAAAATAGTGCTCGATGTAATATAACAGTGCTATTAAGTGTATATTAATAAATATACCTATAATCTCTGTCAAAAAATATAATCCCGCCTGTCTTAATATTTTTATGGATTTAAAATAGATTTTTAATAATAAATTATTTTTATTTTTATTTATAGATTTCTTTTTTATATGGTTTTAGGTCCGTTTATAGTTTTTATTTAAGAAAAAACAGTAATTCCCGTTTATTTTTAATATAAATCATAAATTCCGACTTTGAAAAAAATAATTGTATACACACACACAAACACGCACACACACACACATAATAAAATAAAGAATATTATATACACTAAAACAAATCCACATTATAACCAAAAACGTTTGCGGCTTCTCTCTTTTTAAAATATTCATTTTTCTCTCGTTGGAAGAATTATAACTTTGTCCCTATATATATATATGTGTGTGTGTATGTGTGTGTGTGTGTGTGTGAAGAAATATAGTTTTAATATATGTTATATATATATATATAGGATAAAGTGTTCAATATCATAGAGCGTATGTAAATATAGATATAAAAGAAGTCAACACTCAGAGGCGACAGACTAGACGCAATCGTCAGGCCACCTGACGATTGCGTCTAACATGAAACAGCCTTTCGCCTCTGAGTGTTGACTTCTATGTTCACTTTTATATCTATATTTATATATATGCATATATAGTTTTAGATCTGTCTATTTTAATATATATTTGGTGAAGTACCACTAATACCGGTTTATTTGAAATATAAAATAAAATATTAATCCCCGTTTATTTTAAATATAAAATATATATTCTGTCTATTTTCTATACAATATGTATTTTTTAGATAAAACCCTACAATAATCCCGGTATAATATATAGACTGCGAGAGCATTGCATTAACCAATTATTTTTATTAAAATGTAACAGTCAGTCTTTACAACGCACCTGAAGATTGCGTTGTGCATGAAACTTCTAATCGTGCTACTTGTGAGGGATAATATGTACCTTTATTAATATAGATGTGTATGTGTGTGTGGTCAAAGGAAAAGAATATGGTTCAAACCACCGTACACTAAAAACGTAAAAACAAACATAAAAATATTTATTAAACTCATACACAACACTTTGCCAATCAAATACTCTCCACGAGATACTCAACAAAACACAGTAAAAATTAATTACAGTTGCACCGAGAACATGACACAAATAATAAAAAAATACAACCAGAAAACATGCAATAAACCACCGCACAAAACAATCCCACGCGTAAATGAAGAGCAAAGAACGAATGTCCTTTAACTGGAAGTTGCTTACAAAACAATGTAATATATTAAGCTACTGTAAAATCAGCAGATTATGAAGAAAACGTATACATAAGAGTACCTGATGGATCCTGGAAACAAAAGAACTACGTAAACAAAACATCCTTTACAAATAGTAAATAAGCTTACAGCAAAATGATGTCTAAACATATTTGGCAAATTAAAAAAAAAAAAAAATCGCCCAAAAATAACATGGACGATAATGAAAAGATTATCAGCTTACAATCATAAATCCCAAACTCTGCCTGGAGCAGAAAATATCTATAATTACCATGTTTGATGGATGTCAGCTATCAATTATATCCTGTTAATTTTCCCTCTGAAAGTTCTCCACTGCCTTAACCGGGTGTTGAACTCACATTCTTTGGGTCTTGTCACTTGATCTAACCAACGCCTTTATCCACTGTGCCATGTGTCCTTGACATCCATCAAACATAGCACGTGGAACTAGAACAGTCTACACCAGTGAGCGAAATAAAGGGTTCAGTTCGACTTTCCAACCACCTGAAGAAGGCCGGAGCGTGCAACGACCGAAACGTTGTGATAAATATGGCGACAAAGATGAGGACAATAGTCCGAGTAATGTAAATAATGTACATAATACCTCATCTCAGAAATATAGACAGAATCCTACATATTGTTTTATTTTCTTCAAAATTATTTTGTTTAAACGCTAGTTTTATGGATACTCATATTCTTGCGGGGGATGCTTTTGAGGCGGTCACGTGTTATACGCGACTGGATGACCTGGATATCACTTCTATTTTTTGAAGACTTTTAACACGCCGTCTTCACTGCTAAACAGTCTAAGATTGATAGCAGGGGACCGGTATTTCACCAATAATGTGGAGCAAAAAAAAATTAATAAATGAGAGGGGGGAGGGTAAAAAATCAAGTAGGGCGTTTGCCGGCACACCGACTATTCTTCTTCCTCACTCGCCTCATGGAAATCAATTCCGGGGCTCTATTTCATAGCCACCACGCTGGGCACTTTTCAATTGAAAGTCGCGTCTCCTTCTTCTTTTTCCTGTAAAACCACTCGTCAGACTAGCAAATGTAATCCGTCCAAAAATCGTGCCCCCCGTCGCTCTGAGCATCACGCTTTTTATGTTTCCACAAGCAGGCCTGGATTTGCATATGTGCAAATCCCGTCTCGTAGAGACGAGAGAAGCACTATTCTTTTTAACATGACACGACCGTGCTCCTTTCGATCTCGGGGTAAGGCATCTCTTTCGTCACAACATCTATTACTACTACATAACGCTTCCCTAATAATGAGCTGTGTACGACTATGTGATTTGAAACGATTTTTTCTATCGACTAGGTTCTTGTAAATTAAGGGTTAATAAATGTTTATTAATTGCACTCTACTTCACGAGATTACATGTAAGGCGTCTACTTAAAAAGGTAGGGGTGTGTCCGATATAGATAACTGTTTTTTTTTTTTGACAAGTAATACAATCTTGTACTGGGTATTGGAATTGGTACAATATATATATATATATATATATATATATATATATATATATATATATATATATTATAAAAATTTAAAAAAATAAGATTGTATTTCAGCAAAAATGTGCCATAACTAAGCTAGCATAAGTACTCCGATTGGGGTAAAGAAAAATAAATAAATGAATAGTAAATACTTTTTTGAGTTGAGGAGAAGTCAGAACTGTAGATTATAGTAGACTTTAGAAGGAACCGGAAACCCAATCCTAAACAGGAAACAAGGGATAAACCTCTTCTCGCTTGCTGAACTCTTTTCTGCCTTCTCGTTTCCCCTGTCAACTACAAATGCAATGTCAATCGGTATCTTCTGTCTTTTTAATTCATATTATTTTGCATTAATCAAGTCTTTCCTTTATATGTATGAATATTTAATAAACCTCTTCTTCGTTGTTTCTTTTACCTAGTTTTCATTTCTTTCAATGAGCTCTCTAACTACAGCCTTCCTAATGACATTACAATGTCCTAAAAAAGAAATTACTTATGACTCAACCTATTATACCAAAGAAGTATAGAGAGTAGAAATTATTCCTACGGAGATTTTTAAAAAATCATATGAATGAATATAATATTATTCAACATTTTAAGAATGATTTCTGAAATATTATTAGCTGGATCCCCATCCAAATATATGACTAAATGAAAAAAAATCAGATTTGTTTTGTTTTTGTTTTTTGTTTTTTTTTTGTTTTTGTTTTTGTTTTTTTTTTCTGAAATGGGTACTGTTATCAGTTATTAGCTTATATATTGTTAAGGAGACATCTCAGGATGTTACAGAAATCGTTTTGATAATTATCGGCACTCAAAAGATTCAGGTCAGCCCGTCCTGACAAACTGGGTGAGCGGAGCGGAACTTACAAGGAACGGTTCAGCCGATTCTGACAAAGAGGGTCAGCTGAGCGGAGTAAACCTCACAAGAAGCGGGATAGTCGATCCTGATAAAGAGGGTCAGCTGAGCGGAGTGGACTTCACATGAAACAGGTCAGCCGATCCTTACAAATAGGATCAGCTGAGTGGAGCGGACCACATAAGGAACAGGTCAAACCGAGTGGACAACACAAAATCAGGCCAACCGATCCTGACAAAAAGTGTCAGCTAAGAGCCCTGGGTTCTTGATGAATTGCACTTCTAGACGAAAGCTGGTAGAACAAATACTGCCTGTTCTATAAGACACTAGTTCCTTGCAACCTAAAAGAGTGGATCGCTCCCTTGCTACGCAAAAAGAAAGGACACACCAGTTAAACTCTTTGGCCTCTTAACTCGCATCATTTTTAATCTCTTGCCTTCAGTCGGTACTTACGGGAAGGTTGCAAGGGAATAAAATTTATCGATTGCTACAATTTGTTTTGTGTGTGTGGGGGGGGGGTTCTTGGGTAATGATCAAATTATTTTTTCCTGCTATTAGGCTTTCGTCTGGAAGAAGCTGCACCCGATGAACTAACCCGGTGTGTGGCGTGAGCTGCAACACTTCAAGAACTTTATTTATTCCACCATCAAATCTTTAGCGCTACTTCGTACTTTATAGATATAGTCCTCACTTGCTCGTCTTGTCTTGATAGAGTTTAAAAACGTCTAAGTGGCCTTGTGCAAGATGAATTATTTGACATCTTTCCCGCAAACAAAACGTCGCAAGCCTCTCACTATTCTATTACAAGTGCCCTGACGAGTTACATCGCTGGTTCCATTAGCCCTGATCTTTGCAGCTGGGAAACGCTATGACAAGTACACAAGGAAGAATCATTCTTATTCTCTTCATATTTTATTAACAAGAAATTCTACTCGGACTGCTTCGTCCCAAGGATTTCTGCCTAGTGGAACAGACTTCCGGAGGGATGTTTTCCTGATTCCTATAATTTTGACCTCTTCAATTCTAGGGTTAGCCGTTATCTTTCCTACATAACCTCATGAATTGTACTTCTTTTCATACAACACCATATAGCCACCCTCTCGCTTGAGTGACTCTCTAAGCAAACATTAGTAAAAAATAAAAAAAATATTTTTTTTTAATCGTTATATCTGTTCAGGACGTAGACGATCATTAACCTCCACAGATACCTTTTCTTTATTATCTGTTATTGTCAGGCCTGCTTGGAAACAATAGTGGATTGCCTTCTCCTTACATTCCCCACGGTTTTAGAATTCAGTATTGTCCTTCTCCTAAACTGCTTACAGCCAAGGCTTGAAAGTCCAGTCTACTCTGTTACTTAGCCCTCAGCTATAATGTTTAAGAAAATGCAACATAGGCGCTCTCGGCAGCAATCACTGTGATCCTCACTGCACACCAAATATTATTTATTTTATTTTAAAAGTATTTTAGAATTATAAAAGTTTTACTTATATTAGTAAATAAAAATATTGATATTATTTTATTCGATATATTAATTAAAAATCGAATGAATTATTTTAGTTCTTAACCGATATCTTCCCGACTGATTCCTTCTGTGTGTGTGTGTCTGTGTGTTTTTTATTCCCATATCTTACAACCATTTTGTTTAATGTTCGTATTTACTGGTTTTTAGATGAAAATATTCACTTACAAAATTATACTTTATTTTTACTGTTGAGATATCTGGGAGGTATTTTGTTTTCAAACATATTTCTGTGAAATATTCACTTTCATAATTTTACGTTATAAATGTTAATTAGATATCTGGAAGGTGTCATGTTCTCAAACATATTTCAGTGAAATATTCACTTTCAAAATTATTATTATTGATTATATATATATATATATGTGTGTGTGTGTGCGCGCGCGCGCAAGTATACAAAAAAATAGGAAGGAACACGTAAAGTAGATAATCCGGAGTTCCTTAGTATTTTTGTTTTTATTTTTAAGAAGACAGTGCTCCATACAGAAATAGAGCTTTTATTATAATATTTTTAAAAAAATACGATTCCTTCGCTACATAAGAGTTCTCATGTTTCAAAAAAGAGATCCGAAACCATCGATATAATTATTAAAAGTAAGTTGAATCAAGGTTTTGGGTCCCGTTTCATCCTCAAGCGAAAATTTAGGAATAAGCTATATTGTGGTTTGCGCGTGTTTATAAGTATGGTCCATTGCAACATTAATTACTATAGAAACGGCTAAGGCGGCCATCTTGGTTAGGTGGTCAGACTGATAATTCTTATCTACAGATTCGTCACCTTCGGAAAGGTTATGCTAAAGTAGAGTGGGGTATCTTTTTCAAAGCTAATGGTGGCGGTCACCGTCTCGTTAGTTTACAGCGGAAGATATTTCATGGCGCGACGGCAGGTCGTTAAGTGTCGAGAGGATTTTGTTTTATTGTTATCTATCTGTTAATCTCTTTATTTATTTGTTTATTCCAATGGCTGTTCCGTATACAAACGAGTTGTACTGAACTACAATTTGTTTATATATATATATATATATATATATATATATATATATATATATATATATACACATATATATATATATATATATACATATATATATATATATATATATATATATATATATATATATATATTGGCTAATCTTAAATTAGATAATCTCTTATAGGATCAAATTGTGAATAATATCCCATTAATAAGCGGACTTATATTTTACTTATACGACCTGTTTATGGCATTCTGTGCAAGACCATTATGCAAGAGACCGTTAAAGGTGGACTTAGGAGAAGACGCCAATGCAAATAATGGTTAGACAATGTCAAACAATGGACCTGTATGACTGTACCAAAATTCCTGATGACCGCCGTTGATATACCGCTGTGGAGGGGATTCATTATGGCTTCTGCCTTCGGAACCTCCCAACGATGACAAATGTCAAGGAGATGATGATGATGATGATGATGATGATGATGATGATGATGATGATGCATAACTAAACGATTTGACCGGATCCTAAGAATATCGTTTAAGCTGGTCCATTTTGCAAATACGTTTGGTGATCGCTGCTTTGAAGAATAATAAAAAATACAAAACAAAGGCAAAAGCAATATAATAATAATAATAATAATAATAATAATAATAATAATAATAATAATAATAATAATAAAACATTCTTTGCTTAATCATTAATTGGATAATAGTATGGCTTCTGCTTCTCTTGATAAGATTTAAAATTAAAAACAAAAAATTCGCAGAGGTGAAGATGGGTAGAAATCAAAACCATATGGGAAATAACGCCATTACGGTGTCTTTCGTACACTGGTCATCTGTGGCATGGGGACTAAAACTAAGAGAAAATATCTGAAATCTATTAAAAATGAAACGGGAGCTCTTCAAGATTAACTTATCCCGTTAACTTTTGATAATCGGTGGGGCCCATTTCCTGGGGGAAGGCAACAAAGTAATCCAAACAAAATAAGCCTTCTTCATGTTCAACGAATAAAGTTAATTATGGAAAATCATGAATTGCAATCTATCTAAATTTATGAGTGGGAGCCCGGCATCAAGTGTAGATCAATATCACACGCACACACACACGCTCGCACACACACACGCTCGCACACACACACGCTCGCACACACACACACACATAAATGTACTATATTTTCGGTTTATACGTTATTATTTTTAATAGATACGATGACAATAACACACACACACACACACATACATATATATATATATATATATATATATATATATATATATATATATATATATTAATTTCAATAAAGGTGCAATTAATTTACAGATTCATGAATCATTCATACAAAAAACAACTACAAAGGTTAATGATTTAATTGCCGAGAATCCATCGTCGCGAACAATTCAAATAATATACAAAAACCCCGGACCTGTTTATGAATGAAAATATCCTTGTTTCATAAATTTCAGTTGCATATGGTCTTATTATTTTTACAAGCTTTCGTCTGTTCCTACAGACATACTCAGGTATGAAATAGATTTTGTTCTTGTTTTTACTGCACTTTCCAAAACAATAACACATTTCTCATAGCATTTTTCGGATGACATCTCTATTTTCGTTGTCCTCTTATTACTGTGAAGTAAAAACAAGAACAAAATCTATTTCCATACCTGAGGATGTCTGTAGGAACAGACGAAAGCTTGTAAAAATAATAAGACCTTATGCAACTGAAATTTATAAAACAAGGATCTTTTCATTCATAAACAGGTTCGGGATTTTTGTATATTATTTGGATTGTTCGCGACGATGGATTCTCGCCAATTAAATCATTAACCTTTGTATTTATTTTTTTGTATGAATGATTCATGAATTTATATATATATATATATATATATATATATATATATATATATATATATGTGTGTGTGTGTGTGTGTGTGTGTGTGTGTGTGTATGTGTGTATATATATATATATATATATATATATATATATATATATATATATATATATATATAATTGTAAGCGTGGGTTGTGTGTGTACGTATTTTTGAAGATCTGAATGTATTAGCATAGTGTCAAATATGTATGTTTAAAGGCACACATACACACGTGTGTGTGTGTGTGTGTAAACAAACGCACGACGTTAGGTATGATAGAAAGGAAGGAAGAAGAAGAAGCAGAAGAAGAAGAAAAAATGCAAGGTTATTATAAAACTAGCGATGGGGAGTTAATTAAAATGTACACTTTATTTAGCTAATGTCATATGTGCTTAAGAGAAATTTCTTAATATGTATGCAAGGACTCAAGACCTCGATTTTCTGGTTCAAAAAGTTTCTTTGGATCGGAAAATGTCATTATTGCATTGTTGGAAGCGAGTGCAAATATTGTTGTGGTCGTTGTAAGGCTTTGCCTTTTAAAAAAAAATCCGGCTAGCAATCGGGTTCCTGTTGTTTCTTTCTTTTAAATTCTACACATGGTCAGCAAGGACGTACTAAAGGTACTTTCAAAAGTAGATGGTACAATCATAGGTTGTCATTCAAGCCAGTAAGTCTTAGGTGCTCTTCGATGTTTATATATATGTGAACTGTGTATTAACGTGAAGATCCTAATGATAAAGCATAAAAATGCTGATAAATTACTAAACCAACATAACGAGATGATCTTTAAATGCAGACGTAGAAATCATGTCAATTTACCTCACTACATGTAAAAATACGATGGTAAATATTGGCTTATTTTTAGATATGAGGATGATCGTATGCACACGTGCGCGGGTACACAATTGTAGGTATATAAATGTGTATATGAACATGGATATGGATATGTATATATATACATATATATATATATATATATATATATATATATATATATATATATATATATATATATGATATATATATATATATATATATATATATATATATATATATATATATGTATTTGCGAATATATATGTATTTGCGAATTTATATATGTGATATATGTGAATATATGTGTAGGATATAGTTGTATGCATATATATGTATACATGGGTGTATGTTTTTATATATAGAGAGTTCTAATGGAAGGACAGAATGTTTTTTATTACCTTTTAATCTTACTTTCTCTTTAAATAATTTCTAATTAAACTTGAAAGATTGGAACTTTTGCTCATCTGGAGATAATCTCAATATAAATTAATCCCTTAGATTTAAATTAAAATATGTTACTTCTTAACCATTATTCATGATGTTAAAAATATTAAAATTAAAAATATTTTTAAAAATTTAAACACTTAATTCACCACCTAACGTTAACTGTAAAATTTAAGTAAAAATTTAAATATGAACAAATATGATTGCGTGTGGAGATTTGTAAATGTATATGTAAATATTTGTATATGTATATGCATATATACCGATGTATATCGATACATGTATATGTGGTTATATGCGTAATTGCACATGTACATGAATGTATGTGTATGTATTTTTTACGTAAATATGTATGTGGTGTATGTATGAAAAAAGAGTATTTTTTTACTATTACCTTCAAATCTTACTCCATCTTGATTTGAAACCTAAACTTTAAGAAATAGTACCATCTAACAATATCTATAAATTAAATTCATGAATTAGACTCTAACTGATAAAGATTTTACCTGAACAGTCATTCACAATATTAAAATATTATTAGTAGTAAATTTTTATTTTTTTATTATTGTTGTTTATTAATATAGTATTGGACTTATATTAAATCCGTAATTTATTTGTGGAGAAGTTGAATATTTAAATTGCTAACAAGCATAAATTTTCTTTTCTTTGTAGAGTTTTTAAACATTTAAATTACTATCAAACGTTAAAATCTGTTTTTATCTAAATTGCTAAAGCTATACCACCCGTCTTCTTCCTCCAAAAACCCTACGTACATCTCTTATCTCTTTACTTCCCCCTTTTTTCTTTTTCCTTTTTTTTTCTCCTTTTCCTTTCTCCATATCATTTCCGTTGAGTTCACCGAATAGGTAAATGTCTGAACCTTACCCCATCCTTCCTCAATATTAAGTATTATAATAAAAAGTAATATAAAAATAAATTTTAAAACTCTCCCTTCCCTCTCTAAACTGGACCATGTCTCTCATACCATTCCTCACCACCCTCTATGTCAAATTATATAAGCTTAATACTGCCCGTCAAAAGTGTAAATTTTAAATTCATTTTTCGTTTCAGCTTTTGAAAGTGAAGTCTGAAGATCCAGAGAAAAATAAAATTCTCTGGTGAAATAAATTATTACAAATGGAGCCATAAAGTGGTCTGTTTTTCTTTAAATTAAATTATTCACTCTGAATTAACATTGAGCTCGCAGGATTTCATCACCCTTGGGATTATCCATACGGATCACCATGATTTTCGTTACTTATATATATATATATATATATATATATATATATATATATGAACACTGCTGTCGGAGTAAACAGGCGTGTTTTTTGTTTTTTGTTGTTTTTTGGGGGGCTCAAAGAAAGCAATATCACGTTTAAAGGAAAGTCTTGATTGTTTTACTTTTAATCATTCATTATTCTTATATTTTTCTTTGTTTATTATATTATATTATATTATAATATTTTTAAAGTTATTATTTATTTACAGTATTTAATATACGTATTTTTATAATCTTTTGTTCATTATCTGTCTATATTTCTGAGATGAGGTATTATGTACATTATTTACATTATTCGGACTATTGTCCTCATCTCTGTCGCCATATTTATTACAACGTTTCGCCCGTTGCACGCTCCGGCCTTCTTCAAACATGACACGTGGAACTAGAACAGTCTACCCCAGTGAGCGAAATAAAGGGCTCAGTTCGACATTCCAACAACCTGAAGAAGGCCGGAGCGTACAACGGCCGAAACGTTGTAATAAATATGGCGACAAAGATGAGGACAATAGTCCGAATAATGTAAATAATGTCTTTTGTTCATATTTGTTTATCTTTAAGACAAGTCGTGGCATACAACGATTTTTCTTTTTCTTTCTTTCTTCTTTCTTTCTTTTCATTTAAAAAAATGTTTAGCAAGTGTAAGGATATCTCGCTAAGAACATTTAATGCATTGTATTTGTTAAATTTATTATAGTGGCATAATTCTAATCTATTTATATTTAAGTGTAAGATTTATTTCTCTGTTGTCTTTTGCGAAAGTAGTCGTAATTTTCGGAATCAGAGGAAAGCATTTTTGTAATGTTTCTTTTGTTTCTCTTTGACTAGTGGCTCATTATCGCTGATTTCTTTATCTACTATGATTTATATTCAAAGATTATTTTATTAACATATGGTATGAATTTTATTCATTTACATTTTCTTATTTATTAATTGCAAAGTAACGTAATTTCAATTTTGTTGAAAAAGCGTTCTAAGTTGTAACGTTATTTTCTTTCGTTTTTTACTACTAGTCAGTTTTGTATTATTATTCATCTTTCAAATATTTTAAAAACAATAGTAACAACAACAATTATTATTATTATTATTATTATTATTATTATTGTATTAATAATAATAATAAAATATTCTCATATAATTGATAATAATTTTATACGTTATTATTAATATTATTATTTTAAAAGTATAGGAATATATTGGCACATTGATGACGATCTGTTTACTCCGACATCCTGTGTAAAATATGTATATATCCTCCGGAGCTATGTAAATTACCAGGTTGAGAACTGGCGCGAGCTAGCTGCCCTTGATGAGGGTGAAAGGAGTCTCTCTGAGCTTTGGTTAGCAATCCTTTTAGTGTTGGTTTCACGATAAAAAGATTTCAGATGGGAAGGAAAACTCATGACAGCTTAACCCGGTCATTATATTGCATGTGTCTTCCGAGAGGCGTGTACTGGCTGATAATGACTGTGATCTGGAGAGGTTAAATTCCGCGATAATAATACATTAGGACTGTCGTTCGGAGTTTCCGTGGCAAGTCTTTTGCACCATTACCTTTTTATCGACAGATCCAAAAAGTTTGGATGGTCTGACACAAGCCTTCACCACTTGAAACAAATCACTGTGTTGGTTTTCAGACTAGATCTAATTAGTTCCAAAGATATCCGGATACTACGGAAATCTCTACGAAACAACATCAATTTCATCTTGGCACTTGGAATGTACGAACTCTACAGGACAACAACTCAGCACGAGAAAGAAAAACAGTTCTGGTCGCATTGGAGATAATGAAGTACAACATTGATATAGCTGCACTGAGAAGTAAGCATCAGTCGACTACATGAAACGAGAAAGCAAAATAAGACATCTAACAGGGTTCCTGCTGCACTTGGATGCAATACATTTTCCTGTACTGTTTGTGGTTTTTGTGCAATTCTCGATCCGTTCTTAAAAGTCATGCCCGTCATCAGCATGCAGATAATTAGTTCGTGGTCGTCGGAACCTCATACATCGAATTCGATGGGAGAATCCGTCATATATATATATATATATATATATATATATATATATATATATATATGTATGTATTTATGTGTGTTCGTGTGTGTGTAAAGGAAAAAAGACAATAGGAAAACTGTCTAATATGGAGTTTTTCAAGGCAAAAAAAGAAATGAATTAATTGAAACAAAATATCTATAAAGTAGAAGAATTTAGAAACGCTATTGTATATTCATATGGTCAACTGAAAAATTACGTCAATTACTTCACGTTTGAAGAGAATTTCTTCGCATATAGAAATATTGTCGTATTTTTGTTTTGACGGATTCAACCGTTTTCTTTTGATTTCTTAATATATTTGTTGTGTACATTGGCTTGGGAGAGTAGTGATTCTGTTAGGAAAGGTGATATTGAGAAAAAACCTGGGCGTAGATTAATATTTGGATAATATTCTTCTAAAATCGAAATCGTGGTTGAATTTATTTCTATGTACGAACAAATGCACTAGCCATACATAGAAATAAATTCAACCACAATTTTGATTTTACAAATTCTCCACTATTAAAAGTTAAAATTCCCGAAAGACTGGGTTGTATATTAATATTTTTGTTTTATTTTTTTAATAAGCTCGATTAGTTTCTGCCAGCATGGCCACTATCAGGAGAAAAATTCATGCTTGTTAGTAGCAGTGAACTACGGGTATGTACATTGGGAAAAATTTCAAATTATTTACAAGGAAAGAGGGATCAATATCGGAGATTGAGCATTTGTAGATATAGACAGAGTGGACAGTGGAATCAACAATCCATGGTGACTGTCAGTTTCATGCTTTAAAGAGTGAAATTGACAGTCACCATGCAGTTTTTATCCCTATGTCCAAGTATATATCTATCAATAATAATAATAATAATAATAATAATAATAATAATAATAATAATTATTATTATTATTATTATTATTATTATTATTATTATTGAAAAAATTTAAAAACCCATTGTCGGTAATAAATTTATTTCGATGATTATAGGCATACTGATCTCATCAGACCGGCTACATTTTACGAAATGGAATCAACATATCTAGACAGACAGATATATAAAGATAAAAAATAAGAAATAAAAAAAATTACAATTAAAAGACAATAAAAAATACAAGATAAAACAATAGCAAAAATAAACTGACCTACAAAAGTTTTCTCAGGTAACTTACATTTAGGACAGAGAACAAATTAACATAACGGGTAAGGGAAGGTAGAGAGATAGCAAGGTCAAATTTAAAACAACAATATGTCAAATAAAGTTCACAAAAGGAGGCAGTTAAAGTGGTGTCTCTTTCGACGGCATTATCATCAAAATCACCATTTATACAAGTTTCTTCTGAATTACTAATACCTCCAAACAGGCAGTTGATTCAGGTTCTACAGTTGCAACAAAAATAAAACCGTAAACAAAATTACCCCGACACAAAAAATAGGTGACTGGTTGATTCGTGCATGGTGCGCGAACACCGTTCATATTTTTCCCATCTTAGTCTTTCCTGGGGGTATAAAAGCTCCCATTTTCGCTTTACAGATGCCAACAGCCTGGCGATTGCTTAAAGGCATGAAACTTCTAGTAGTATACACCTGAGAGGTGATCCTTTGCTTAGTATTGTATGGGGTTGAGCACTTTTCTTTTTGATATGCATACACCGCAGACTCTTTTTATCGAGCTTCTGATATATATATATATATATATATATATATATATATATATGTGTGTGTGTGTGTGTGTGTGTGTGTGTGTGTGTGTGTGTGTGTGTGTGTTATGTCTGTGTATTTAATGCCAAATGAAATGCTAGCTTGAAAGGCAATCTTCGTTCCCACGGCATAAGTATTCCACGGTAAGTTGTACCCAGGGATAACACAGAACGTCGTGGATGTCGTATATGCCTATTTCTCGACAAAAAAAAAATCTGGAGATGGGAGTTATTTCTGAGCTCTTAAAAAAGCCATGTAACAGTTATCCTAAGAAAGTGGGCATGCTCGAAATCGTGTAGACATGCATCGTAAATATTGAGGAAACAATAGTATATATATATATATGTACTAGCAGCATGGCCCGGCGTTGCCCGTGCTTGATTCAAAAATCGTACGACTCATACAGCAATCGCTATCACTTGACTTCAAATATTTTTGCCCTTCCTTGACTTTAAAGGAGTGCCCTTTGCCGTGCTCATGTTGCTACATGACTTACTTCTTGCCTATCTCACACTGCGAATTTTTTCTAAGCTCTATACTAAACATTAAATCTGTTACGAAAAAAGAACTAAACAAAATGAACACAAAACGATCAGCTTTAAAAAAGAATCGTAACTGGAAAAACTGAATGAAGTAAGAATGTTAACTACAAATACTTTTTCACACCAAACCTAGTTCTGCGGAATCAGAATCAACGTTGAGTTTAAGCAAGCGAATGAGCCAATTGAAGTAAAGTGTCATGCAGATTTCAATTTTTCCCACTTATGACGAATGCAGCTATCGATTTTTTTGTATGTTAGCATGCTAGTTAACATTCGTGTCAGTCAGCTGTTGACTCTCACGCTGGACAATAGAATCTTCCTGCCTATTCACACACACACATCCTGCTTTTTATTTCGATATATATATATATATATATATATATATATATATATATATATATATATATATATATATAACACTACTAAACTTATAACTTATAAATGTAAGCAGCTATACTCGTCCGGTAAAACCTTAGGTGTTTTAGTTTGTAAATGAACTATCTAATACCCAAGGGAAAAAAGGTTATAAAAAAAAACAAAAAAAACATTTATTTCTGGCGTAAATAATCGTCTAGAATCTAAGTTCAGAGTCCAAAGAAAAAAACTTCCGATACGAGTAAAGTAAAATAACTAACTTTGTTGTCCTACTGCTTTTTTTTTATTTTTATTTTGGTCACATGGTTATGTTTTTGTGTTGTAGGCTATATATTTTCTGTTATTATAACACCTCTTTAGCCACTCCGCCCTGACGATTCACGTAGGTGAAGCCTAGGTAGATTTGTCTGGCTCTTTAGGTTTACTTATATATATATATATATATATATATATATATATATATATATATATATATATATATATATATATATATATATATATATATATATATATATATATATATATATATATATATATATATATATATATATATATATATATATACAGGGAGGAAGAGGAACTTCATATTATGAGAATGTGATGTAACATAGATAATGCTTGACTCTAAAAAGGTTAAAATTGGAGTAATCGGGAAGCATCCCCCCAGAATCCTGTTCCGCAATGCAGCGTTTCTAGTGACGTAGATGTGGATGTTCATATGGTGAAGATATGTAGGATAGATAACAGTGACCCTTAACTTGAAGTGATTAAGATCTCGGAAGTCTACTCGACAATGCAACAAATCTGTGGAAGGAAGCTGATTGAGTGGACTTCCTCCTTACCAATGGAAGATAAAGGGAATGAAGATGATTCGTCTCAGTGTACGAGACCTAGCTGGCCCTGGTTGTGAAGATTTGGACTTGTGGAATCAAGGAATGCAGTTCGCTGGATGAAAATAGTGATGTTCGAAAATGATTCTACAAAAATAGATATTAGACAAAACGCAACTCTCCCGTATGATAAGAATTAATAAAAAGAAAAAAGCAAGAACGGGTCCCATTTTTCTTTACATAATGGCAAGGTTCCCATCGATAATCAAAAAGTTAATCATGAGATTTTTACAAGTGCTGAACGCAAAGTCAAAGTGAGTTGGTCTACGCATGCGCGGTTGAAGTGAATCATTCGGTATCTTTCCAGAACGTAAATGTCTAGGCCGAATTTAGCGACAAGTCTGTATGGAAGCCGAGTTCAAATTCATTATTAATGCAACCTAATAAGTTAATCTAATATTACGCAATTCTTCAGTGTTTCTTTTCTAGTATTTGGCTGATCACCAGACTGAGATAGATTTCTGGCGACACAAATCTGTTTTACAATATGGAAGAAAAGACAAACATGCTTCATCATAAAAACGAACAAACACCAAGATGATTAGTTCTGTATTGACTATAGAAGGCGAAGTCTTACATCAGACCTGTTTGATAGGTAATTTTTAATTGCTATATCTATCCAGATTATTAAGCGATCATAGCCCTCCACCATATCTATTTAGGCGATTATAGCTCTCCACAGGTTTCTTTTATTTATCATCTTTGAATTGACATAAATCTTGAGAAAAATAATGCTGCTTTTTCTCGTTACCTTCTCCACGGTTTTAAACTCAAATATTCCTATGCGCCATATCTTTTTCGGGCGTAGACGATAATGGCTGGCCACAGATTCCTTTTCTTTATTATCTCTGAATTGACATAACATCCTGAGAAAGATAATGCTGTTGTTATCCCTTTTGTCTCTGTGTGGTTTTTAATCTAGTGCAGACCTTTATGTCATGTCCATACAAGAAGTAGACGATCATGGCTCTCCGCAGATTCCTTTTAATTATAATTGGTTTATTCTCCATATATTCTTTAACTTCTTACCTTACGGTTTGGAATTCAGAATTTGTCCTTGTCTTTGGCTGGTTACCATCCAGTGTTAGAGATCTTAGTCTACCCTGCTCTTATCTATAAGCATAATTATGCTATATGTTGTACTAATTTATCTCTATTTATAAAAAGCAGGATGTGTGTATATGTGTGTATGTGTGTGTATCGAATGCACGACCGCAAATTTCGACGGATTTGCACCAAAATTTACATGCACATGCTCCAAATTAGTGGAAAGGCCGAGACCGACTTTGCATTTCGCAACTCCCATCGATAGTGGAAATAATCGATTTTTTCATGCTTCTACGACAGTTTTCATGTAGTTTGCGGCCGTTTTCTACTGGCCAGAGTGAGTGCCTATAGCTGGCTGCCACGAATAGGCAGGGAGATTCTATTGGCTAGCGTGAGAGCCAACAGCTGACGGACACGAATGTTAACTAGCATGATAGCATGCAAAAAAATCGATAGCTGCATTCGTCATAAGTGGGAAAAATTCAAATCTGCATGGCACTTTACTCCAATTGGCACATTCGCTTGTTTAAACTCAATGTTGATTCTGATTCTGCAGAACTGGGTTTGGTGTGAAAAAGTATTTGTTGTTAACATTCTTTTCTCATTCGGTTTTTCCAGTTACGAGTCCTTTTTTAAAGCTGATCGTTTTGTGTTCATTTTGTTTAGTTCTTTTTTCGTAACAGATTTAATGTTTAGTATAGAGCTTAGAAAAAAATCGCAGTGCGAGATAGGCAAGAAGTAAGTCATATAGCAACATCAGCACGGCAAAGGGCACTCCATTAAAGGCAAGGAGGGGCAAAAATATTTTAAGTCAAGAGTAGCGATTGCTGTATGAGTCGTGCGATTTTTGAATCAAGCACGGGGAACGCCGGGCCATGCTACTGGTTTTTAATATAGTATAACTCCAGGATTTAGACGATCTTGTCACTGTACAGATGTCTCTTCTTTATTATCTGCAAATTGCCATGACATTTTGGAAAAAATACTTCGATGGTTTCCAATTGCCTTATATGTGATTTCTTATTCAAAGTAGTTCTTTCTGCCACACCCCTTCAAGACATAGGCGATCATGGCTCTCCGCAGGTTCCTTTTATCTATTATCTGTCAATTATTGGAAAAGATAACAGAATGGTTTCTCGTTTTCTTCTCCAATATTTTGAACTCAGAGTAGTCCCGTATGCCACGTCCCTTCAGGATATAGGCGATCATGGTTTTCTACAGGTACCTATGTTATTTTTGTTTTTGTTTTTTTTGTTGTTGTTTTTGTTATTGTTATTGTTAGCTTTCCATGCTGCTGTGGCCTTGACAGAAATAAAGTCACAAAGAGAGGAATTGAGTTAAACAAATATATTAACAGAAACAGTAATACAAACATATACAAACGAGAGTGTTTCAGCAAGAATATTCAGTCCGGCTGTCAGAGCTGATTGCTGGAAACTTCCCTCTCCAAAAGGCAGTACCAGCTCCTATTTATAGCTGGGAGAGTCTATACGTGCGTGGGTAAATTACTATGACACATACATTCCTGAGAAAAATAGTTGAATGTTTTCCTTTTCCTTCTTTACTGTTTAAATGCATGGTTTTCGGCTCTTAGACTGTTTGCCACCCGAAGCTAATGAGACCCATTCTATCATGTTATTATATGTCTACAATTATATTATATACAGAATCCATATCTTTTTATTGCCATGTCCCTTCGGGACGTAGATATTCCTGACTCTTAAAAGATTCATTTTCTTTTTTTATTTATGAATTATCATGATTTGGGGGAAAATATAATAGAGTGCTTTCCTGTTACATTTTCCACTATTTTAATTGAAATCAGTCTTTCCTCTTGACTGGCTATTACAAAGGCTAGAAAGCCCTGTTTGTCCTAAAAATAAAGTTAATGGTGTTGTTTGTGTATATCAACGTCAGTTTGATAGTGGTCGTGTGGTATGGGCTATTTTTGCTTTTGACCGCTTTGTACGCGCACCCCTACGTTAAAGTTGACCAAACTACTTATGGAGATCGGCAGATACCGATAAGTTGAACAAGACTAACCATTGGTTAGCTTTTAAAAACGTTCTTTTAACGGTTTAATCACAAAGATTATACGTGATTACGAAAGGATATTATTGAAAATAAAAATAAAAAACACAGGTCTAAATTGTTTAATCAAACTGGTTTAAATGGAAATATGCTGCCAAAATATACGGAATATATATATATATATATATATATATATTAATAATTACACATATACCTACATTTACAGTACGACATGTTTCATGGTTTACCCATTCATCAGGTACAAAAAGTTATGAAATGTTCAATAGGGTTATTTTTTAAAATCTTGCGTCTCATGCGAGCAATGCTATATTATATGTGGATTCAAAGTTCAAGATTATTATGAATGTAATATTGTATAAATTGAAACTATAAAGTGTAAATATCGAAAAATAAAAGGTATTTAGTAAATTTATTAGGGATATTGATCCGTTGATTGCATATTGAGACAACAGATAATATTATTGTAATACGGACTAACAAAAGCTGGTAATTAACAAATAAAAAGCTTGGGTAGTCAAAAATTAATATAAGGTAAAGAAAAGTAAAAAAAAATATATAAACAATAATAAAAAATAATAGCACAAATTAAAAAATTAAAAAAGTATCTCTTTATTTAGCTCATTTCTACCTACCTATCTTCCCACCCTCCCTTTTACTCTCTCTTGCTCTCTCTCTCTCTCTATATATATATATATATATATATATATATATATGTGTGTGTGTGTGTGTGTGTGTTAATAAATATATATAATATCTTACATTAATTGTCCAACTTCGAGTTTCACCCCAAAACATTTTTTTCGCTTACTTTTTTTATAAAATAAATAAAAATCATAAATTGCATTTATTCTTATTTATAAAATAAATATAATAATTCCATTATTTGAAAATTGCTTCGGCATGAAACTCGGAGTTGTGCAATTAATGTAAGATATTATGTATATTTCTTAATATATATGCTAAATAGCTCTGTTACTTAACCTTGAGCACTGGATTTTCTTACACTATAGAGTTTATATGTATTTGTATACGGTCGCTAACTCATATACCTACCTATATTTACCCATTCGATTATATATATATATAGAGAGAGAGATAGATAGATAGATAGATATGTAAAATTGCCGGCTACACTTTACCGTGCACACACCTTCTGCAAGAGCGCCTAGCCAATCTCCGTTAGAAACACCTGCTTAGCCACATTTGTGTTTGTTTGACAGCCACAAAACCCAACTACGATTTATACTGTAACTATACTGATGGTACCTCAGTTACACTTTCTGAGAGAGGGCATTATTTGTTGTGATAAACATTTTTTTTTCAACAGTATGTTCAAAACCCACGATGACTTGATACCAGAACATTATGGTTTCCGAACTGTTCTGTCTTCTTCATTCTTGGCTCAAACCGTTGTATGGTCAGCGTTTTTTTTTTTTTTTTTGCGCTTCTGTGGGATATTGAAGCAGTAGACCCACCAGAATGTCACAGTTCATCACTTAGGTTTGTGACGTCATTAATTGAATTTTGGGAGCACTCCTTTTCTCGGCTTCTCTTACCGTCGATATTCTTTGATAGTATCAATTTTTCAAAGTTTCTAATGTTATTTTCTATTCCGTTTGATCCCTTTTTGAACTTGCGCTGTTCCAATGTGCCTTCGGATATCTGTGCAACATTTTTTCATCATCTGCTACTAAACAAATCCAATAGATTAACTTCCTCCCCCGTTAATTGATATTTACGTCCCCATTGTGTAATTTACACCTTGTTCTGTACCTTTTTTGCTCACAACTATGCAGAAAAATAACCTAGAAGACTAGCTTGTTACCTATTGCTCTAAAGTAGGTACTCCCTACATACACGTGTTCTGAAAGAGTTGTGTGTGTGCGTGTACGTGTGTGTGTGTGAGCGTGTGTGTGTGCTAGTGCTTATAGCAATGTTTGTGTATGCGTACAGCTAGGATGCGTCCATGCGTCTTTTGGTTTCAAATAATTAACTGTATGGAGAGGCGAATAGAAAAAGGAAACTTTGTGTCCTCTATACCATTAATATATACTTTTGTGTTGCTTGAAGACTTTGCAAAAACGACAATTAAAAAAAAATCGGTATCGAATGTATCCAGTGAATGCTGCACAAATTTCTCAAAGACGAAGAGGCCTTCCAAAAGCTAAGCAAAATAATATCAGGAAAATTACACTATAAACAAAGGAAAGATACACGTGTTGCGGGATCAAGTCCAAAATGAAAGAGAATTTTATAAGTTATAATTTTTTAGTTGTTGTGCTTTAATTTTTAAGGAAAATTCTACTTTTTTTTTTAGAGTGAACTCATCCTGAAAGAATTAGAAGTCCTACCGGGATTCGTTATTAGCGACCACAATCTTAACAATATAAGATATACAAATGACACAGTGTTGATAACAGAGACAGAAGGTAACCTGCGGGAACTCCTACAAAAGGTAGACAATCGCTTCACTGTACAGCTTGAATAAGTCCGGTGAGAAGCAACTTCCTTGTTTTACGCCCGTTTCTATCTTTTGTGCATTTAATGAATTCCTTTTCTATCTCTATACAGGCGGTTTGCTGACAGTACATGTTCTGCATTATTGCAGTATCCTTCCCAAATATCTCAAGGTTGTTCCTTATATGGATGCTACTTCATTTCAGCCCCTGTGACTGATCTAAACGATTTATAATACTTTGAATAAACAGGATATCAATATTTGTATAGACTGTAAACAACATAAAAATCTGTAATCCTCAATATTCATATGAAGAGGAGAAATACATTGAGAGTACTTTCAAGCTCCACCAACACTCTAATTATTTCATATTCCACGCATAACACGTAAAATATTCAGAAAAGCGGTCCTTCCTGAAAAACAAAAACAAAAAAAATCAGACTATGTTATTATACTCACCGACTCTATCGCAACTACAATTAAAAGTAATGTAAGCTTAAATTTGTTACAACTACTTCTAAAACAATGTATAACTTAATTAATACAAAACAAAATAATAAGCTAAAATTTGAAGGAGGTATTTAGTCTATCACATGTAATAACTGCCACAAGTAATACATAGGAGAAACCTCAAGAAATTTGAATAAAAGATTATATGAACACAAAAACAATACAAACAATGCACAATAATTTCGATTTAAAAAAGCTATTTTAAGTAAAAGAGAAAGCAATTTACTAAGACTAAAGTGTATACAAAACGTTTTTATCGCTAGATTATTCACAGTAAATCTACACCCAAGTTCTTACATCGCTTCATCTTTCTTGGAAGTTCGTCTATAATCACAATGGGTGACATTTAATAACAAAAGTTGTAAAAGCATAAAGAAAAAGAAACAAAATAAAATTGGCTAGACTATATACGCAAAATATATCTTTAAAAAATAATTTTATAGATTTTAAACTTTTCTCCTTCGTACACATCTTTAGTTACATCAACGGAAACACCTTTATAGGCTGATGAAGTCCTAAAGGCTGAAATGCGGAGCACAAAAAAATTTTCTACTTTGTCATTAATCTTCCTCATATCAAGTGTACATTTATTGCATTTTTACAATAACATTTTTACAATTGAAATGGCTAGATATAACTGTAGGTTCTATGCTAACAGTTTCTTCTATCACACTTCTTGCAAATGGAACTCTCTTCCGGCTTCTTACTTTCCAGTCGACTTTGATCTTCAAAAATGTAAATGCAATCTCAATCGTTATCTTCTGTCTTAATTAATTTTCTTTTATTGGTCCCACTCTTCAATGATGTGTTTCTACAGGTCTTATCATTTTACAGTTGAAATCGCTAGATGTAACCGTAAGTTCTATGTTAACAGTTTCTTCTATCACACTTCTTTCATGTGGAACTCTCTTCCGGCTTCTTGCTTTCAAGTCAACTTTGATCTTCAAAAATGTAAATGCAATCTCAATCATTATCTTCTGTCTTCTTAAGTATTCTTCTTTTATTGTTTTCTCTTCTTAATAGTAGTTTTTTTCTGCTATTCTCTAACACTCAGGAATCCCTTGCGTCATTGTGACTTTATTGCATTGTTTGGGTGTAAAATGATTTAAAAAAGTCGATTGGATATACATTTTTTTCATGAAAAATATAGGGTAAAACTGAAAAATAAAAATAGAGATCCACTGTGTTTGTAAACTTATCCTTTATTTGCACTGCGCTTATCAAAATAAAAAAAAAAGATAGAATGACAGAGAAAAGGAAGGACAACATTGAATCCACTAGGTAAAAAGATTTTGTCAAGAGGGCACTCTGACATACGGCTGCTTAATAGAGAAAAATAGACATAGGACAAATGCATTCAAATACCAACGTAGCCAAGAGGGAAGACAGACGTGCTATAAAAAGCGGCTCAGCGCCTTTCGCTATCGACGCAAGATTACCGTGGGTACGTCAACCACTGTTACTTATCATGATAACATCTTTTGCTTTTTGTTGTTTAATTCAATAGAGATTTTATTTTCACCCATTTACATACAGGGTAACTGCCTGACAGTAATTACTTATATACATACGCATTTGACAAAGGATAACTACTCGACTCATATACATATATATATGTTTGTGTATGTCTGTAAAATTTTTGTACGACAGCACTTAAATATGGCTTTGAAAATGACGGAAAGGACTCTTTCTAAAGAACAAAAAACAAAACAAAAGAACAAATCCGTGTAAATATTTTCACGTTTTATAACCACTAGGAGTTTATTTACACAAATTTGTTTTTGTTGTTATTGTTGTTGTTGTTGTTGTTGTCTAATAAAATATTTATTTTAGCCGTGGCTTTTAATAACCATCCGTGTTACTCTTTTTCAGTCGAACCGTTTTCATTATTGTCGTTCCAATGAATCTGGCTGAAAAAGCGTAGAACGAAAAAAAGTTCCTTTAAAAGAACGCGTTGCGTCATTTTAAAAGTCGTTAATCTACTTTGTGGCGTTCGGAATTCAAGGAGAGACGACACGTCCATCCAAAGTTCCGTCTCTCTTTGAATTCTGAACGCCCCAAATTCATCTACAAAGTCAAATGCACGTGAAACAAATGAAAATCACTCAATACAAAAGTAAAAATACCTGATTTCCTTTCTTCTTTTTTTCCTATCTCAGTCCCTAATGAACCTTAAAGGTTTGTCCTTAAAGGGTAGGTGTGAATTGTGTGCCACTTACGTCTTGCCCTTCATACTTTACTGCTTGGCTTTACTTCCTCTTTGCAGGGCCCGTATGGAGGTGATCGAGCGTTTGTTGACAACCCTCTTGTGGGGTGGTCGAAAACATTGGGTCCTTAAATAAGCCTGTTACCAGCGTCCGTGTAATGGAGGGCTGGCATTGCCACACCTGAAGAGTCATCACCATGCCTCAAGGTTGACTTTCTTACGTCGCGTTTTGACGGAGGGCTCATTTTGGGCGCGGAGTGTTAGGGACGCATTCCTTAGCCTGACTTTCACTCCTCCCATTTCTTGGTGTAAGCGTCGTCGCTGTCGTGGAAGGTTGTCGAGTTTCCTCAGCGAGTGGCGGTCGGCCTTGAAGGTCATTCCTCTGTCCAGTGACCTTTCTCGGCCTCGGAGACGATGGTATCGTGAATTAGTGGAGGGAATCATGAAGGATCTTCTGCGTCTATTGTTCAGAATAAATACCCTCTGATGGACCTTTAATAAAAGTCAAGCAGATTGATAAACGTTTCCTTGTTCTTTATCCTAACATTATGTTGTATTCCAATCCATATTTGATCTACTTTTGACCCAAACAAATATGATAATGATTATATATATATATATATATATATATATATATATATATCAATTATTTTAAGACATTTTTATGTTTAATATTCTTTTTCTATGAAAATTTCTCGGACATTCAGGCCGGTAAATGTTATTTAATACTGTTTATTATAAACAAAGCATTTACTTAAATATTTTATCTATAAAATGAATGTTAAACATAAAATGTCTTAAAATAATTGTCGGACTTCTTCCATTTCATAATATATATATATATATATATATATATATATATATATATATATATATATATAAATTGTGTGTATTTAGGCAGCATTTTTTCATTGATACATGTTTCATTAAATAATATAGATAAGTTTTGTCTATTTATTTTAAGCAAAATCCTTTCATAATGTTTGATAAGCTTAATAACATTGAAAGACGAAAGAAAATCACTATGTTGATACATGTTTGATTCTTAATCCTTTCTAAGTTTTCAGCTTACATAAGCCATCATCGCAGATTAAAGATGGTAATTTTGCAACAATGATAGTTTGTTTGCATGGAAGATTGCTATCCAACGATAATTTCGTGCATATGAAACGCAGGAAGTAAATATTGCATTGGGATTAATGAGGTCACACATGACCACGTGAGAGTGAAAATGAAGAGAAGTGTTAAGTATGGAATGCTCTTGGTATAAACCAGTAACTTCTGTTATCAACTGTAAGCATTTAAGTATATTTGTGGAGTTTTCATAATTTATTTTGTTCAGGTTAGTTTTCAATATATTTACATGAAACAGTTGAAACATAACCTGAACAAAATAAATTATGAAAACTCCACAAATATACTTAAATGAATAAATTATATATATATATATATATATATATATATATATATATATATATATATAATTTTTTATAAATGAGAGGGGAGTTGACGAATTCTTAAAAAAGAGAGGGGAGTTGACGAATCTTTAAAAAGAGAGGGAAGTTGACGAATTTTTTAAAAAGAGATGGGAATTGACAATTTTTTTTAAAAATAGTGGGCAGTTGACGAATTTTAAAAAAAAAGGATGTTGTTGAATTTAAAAAATGAGAGAGAAGTTGAATTTTTAAAAAAGAAAGGTGTGTTGACGAAATTGTAAGCAATTCAACCATTCGCAGAGCCATTTCCACTGAATATTAAAAAAGCGCCCGTAATAAACTTTCTATTATTCTATGTATCATTTTCCTCCAGAACCTGAGAGGTTATGGTTCTCCATAACTTCCACTCTCTTGTAACTCTCAACAATGCCCGGTCCCCTTTCTTCCATTACATTTACCGTAAGTCGAGTTTTCAAGCCTAAAAAATATTTTCAAAACTAGGGGTCCACTTATATGACGGGTATAAAATGCAAACCATTATCACAGAGTTATAAACAAGTGGGACATCACTCCTAACAATTACCGTACACCATTTACCGTACCTCTAGCAGGCTGCCACAAATATATCCCACTAAAACTTGTATTTGGTGAGCATATTTGGCATATTAACACAGAAATCAATACAAAATAATAAAATAGTAACAGAAAGTGTGTATTATAT
>OZ010582.1:55625974-55645974 GCA_963932145.1 Acanthosepion lycidas | reverse complement strand
ATAAACTGTTTTAGAGAATGAAACATATACCATCCCCAAGGAGTTTGAAATCCTCTCCGCTCCTGAAAGAAAAGATAAGAATTAAAACTGAAAGTTTATTTACCGTAAGTATTGAAAAAGTACACTCAAATTGATCATGTCAAAAATACAACGGAAGTTTCGTTTCAACCAAGTCGTATTAGTCATCATTTTATCTCACGAGATAAAGGTAGCGCCATATTTGGTCAAAATTCAGTCCTTTGATGGAGAGATTGTAATGACATCTCCAGGAAGCAAGCCTGGGCGATGATGTATAAAGGCCGTTGACTACTCAAACTACATGGCCCCAATTCTAGGCCATACCGTGTCGACAAATCCAAAGGAATGCAAGGCATTACATTTGGGTACAGCATGGTTGCAGGAGTTGCCGAAAATCTGCCAGTGTTAACAGTCAACCGCCTTCGGGGCTCCACTCCCGGTTTTCTGGATGGTTTTACTTCCATAGCTTTTTCCATGTTTGGATATGACTGCAAAGTTTAAAATCAGAGTTTTGCTTTCCCTACATGGACTGCCTTCATATATACATAGTGCGATGTCGCCATTTTTATATTTTTTTAACTTTAAAGTTGTCTGGTTTTCTTTAAATTAAATTATTCGGTCTGATTTATCATTGAGCTCTCCGGATTTCATCCTCCTTTGGATTATCCATACGGATTACCAAGATTTTCATTACTTATATATATATATATATATATATATATATATATATATATATATATATATATATATATATATATATATATACTTTCCGCTGAAATTTATAACATATTTTTATAATAATATTTTTAGGAAAAAAATCAAAGGTTACATTTTTATAGCGGAATATGTCTTCCAAAAGTTAAGCAAATTATTAATGGATAGGAAAAACTCATTAGAAACTAATCAGTGAGCTTAAATATTTAATATCGACCTTCCACTTTTGCTGGCAATTCTGGTCAATTTCCTCACAAAGACAGACTTCATGCAATAGGGAATTTGTTTTACAGAAGCATGATGTAAATACCATCGATGGGACATGTGAGAAACGAAGATGGTTTAAGGAAAATGAAAAGAAAGACAACAATTTTACTCAGGATCAGAAAGCGCTAGCTGAAATTAGTAGTTCGGGATTTTTCACTCACGGGACGTGTTGAATTCAGGAAGGTCAAACGGAAACAGTGAGTAACCTAAGTATATTGTGTAAACGGATAGCTGAGCAGTGATTGGAAGGGATTATTGAGGTGACTCATAATACTTATTACAAATATATACAAATAAGTACTTGTAAAAAAAAAAGAAAAAAATTAACTGACAATGCTTTATCTAATAAAAAATGAAGATGAAAGTAAATACTGGTCAAAAATTAATAATAATGGCTGACAATGATTCATCTATTAAAAAAAAAAAAGATGAAATTAAATATTAGTCATTGTTATCCTCATTGCCATATTTATTCTTCTTCTTTGGAATTTCGGGCCGAGCACTTCATTTCATCCAGCGGGATAGATTGTTCTAGTACCACATGCCAGACTCATCTCTTCAAGTTTTTTTTTATTCACCACTGCCTGGTATTGAACTCACAACCCATTGGGTTTAGTCACTGGTTCTAACCAACAGACAGACAGTCCTTGAGGATATCCGGGTATGAATTTCTGCGACTTATGTCTCAGCATTCATATTTTTACCAGTGCTCATTTTGCAATTTTTCCGTTATTATTATTTCATATTTTTTACCCGGGCTTATATTGCAATTTTCGTTGTTATCCATTGCTTTTCTCTAGCCCTCCTTATAATTGGTTCCCATATTGTATTCATTTTCATGCTTGGTCGGCTCAGGAGATTTTTGTGGTTTAGAATATGCGCTGAGAGTTAAAGGGGAAATAACTGAGACATCCGGAAGAGGCATGGCACGTGGAAGTAGAACAAACTACCCCGGTGGACGAAATAAAGTTCGAAATACAACGGCCGAAACGTTGTAAATATGACAATGAAAATGAGGATAACAGTCCGAATAATGTAAATAATAAGAAAACCTCATTTCAGAGATATAGACGGTTAATAACAAAAGTTGATGAAAGATAATGTTTGCCCAAAATGAATATTAAAGTTTTATAATGCTTCATCCGATACAAATAGAAATTAAAAATGAAATCCCTAAATAAATAATAATTGCTGATAATGCTCTATAAAATGAAAAGCGAGATAAAAAAATAAAAATGAAAGTAAATAGACTTCAAAACAATAATAATGCTGGCTAAAAATTATATTATCTCATAAAAACGTCAAAATTATGATTAAAGCTAATAATTATCATGACAATGTTAAGAAGTGGGAAATACACAGTTTTTAAACGACATTCTTATAATTTTAAACGTTATTTTAGTGGATACCCGTGTTTGAAATAGACGCCCTTTTTCTTAAATGTCTATCTGCCTGCTCACTCGAGAAAATTTAATAAAGAAAATGTGCGTAGTTCATCCTAAAAAGGAGGATGCAGGTGGTTTTTTGTTGTTGTTTTTTTTTTTTAAATAAAGCGTTGGGAGGTCAATTGATAAAAATCGCTTGATGATACCATAAGTTTGAAACCAAGATAGCAGATTCAATTGATCTCCTAATTTTGAAAGTTAAAAGTTCTATATGTTTTTGTTTTTTTTCAGTTTTTCACACGTGTATTGAGCACTTTTTAATATTACAGTTCCCCTTATATATATATATATATATATATATATATATATATATATATATATATATATATATGCAGAAATATAGTTTTAAAGTGTGCTATATTTATGGGATAAAGTGTTCAATATCAGAAATATAGCGTATGTAAATAAAAATATAAAAGTGAACATTGGAGTCAACAGTCAGAGGCGACAGGCTGTTTCATGCTAGACGCAATCGTCAGGCCGCGTCTAGTATGAAACAGCCTGTCACCTCTGAGTATTGACTTCAATGTTCACTTATATATATATATATATATATATATATATATATATATATATATATATATATATATATATAGGGAGAGAGAGAGAGAGAGGTGGACACTGAAGTCAACATCCGGAGGCTACAGTCACTGCGTTTACCATGAAACAGACTGTCGCCTTTGGGTGTTGACTTCAATGTACATTTTTATATTTACGTACGTTCTATTCCTTATAATGAGCACTTTAACCCACAAATACACCATACCTTAATACAATATTTTATCATACATACATACATATATATATATATATATATATATATATATATATATATATATATATATATATATTGCTGTAGATTTGATAATGCATAATTCGTAGATTATGCAATAAAAGACTATCTAACAAGCATTTCAGACATCATGCATTCATCTTCTCCATGAGAATAGCGACTGACTCTTTTTCGGCAGGGTTAGACTTAAACTCGATGGCGCCATCGGCTACTGGCTCACTTCATGAATCTCTGCACTCATTCACCTATTGCACGGCAGCAACAAACTCACTTCCGGCGCGTTGAATAATCCAGATCATCAATCATTTTCATTTTCAAGAATGATTAAAAAAACATTTGAATATTGCACTCAAATAGTCTTTTACTGTGGTTGGATAGTCAGTAAATGTTGGTTAATTTCCTTTTGTATTGAGTTCACTCCTCTCGAGTTACCTTGATTTTATATCCCTTTGCCAGACTAATTACAGCATACTAGATTAGATAGTACACTCAATATCGCACCAGATCCACAAGGGTGCCAGGTGTTGTGTTAAGCCGAAGTAAACAAATCTAGATTCCCGTGACCGCGACACATTTACAAAGGAAATGCGCTTGAAACGCCAGTTTCCGTTCGATCACTGAAGTTAGGCAGTGTCAAGATCGGTCAGTACTTAGATGGAAGATCCCTTAGAAACACAGGTACTGTAAGAAACCTGTTACAATCTGGAATATGCTTCGGCATTATATAACCGACAAAGCAGGAGAAAAAAAAAACAAATCAGTCAAGCGAACACCTAGGAAAGCGTGGGAGCATTGTACTTAGTTATATAAACACCCGCCCAAGTTAAGAAATGGGCCGTCTCCCAGATATTAAAGACGAGAACGTAAGGTCCACGTCCACATAAGACCTACAGTTGCCAAACACGCACGAACACACACACACACACACACGTACATGCACTGGCCGATGAGATTTGAATCTGAAGTTGAATAAAATGTAGTGTTAAAAATGAGAGACCAATTTCAAGTTAACATTAATCATTGTCATTTTCATTACATTGTTAACAAGAGTTACCTACCGCATTTAGCAGTCTACTATTACCGAATAGATAATATAGACATTATAAACAGACATGTATCACGAAATCATTTTTTTTTAATTCTTACAATCTACAAATTATTCTGGCATTAATTAACCTACAAAGGGTTAATAGGCCATAGAGAACAAATCAATGAATCAATTGTCTTATGTGATTTGACATTTATCATTAGGCCGAGGTCGTTTTAAATTCTACAACCTATAGTTTAGGAATATGAGAAGAATAAATTGTTAAAGGTAAGCAAAATTTGTCTTTAAACTGTGGTTTGAAATATGTGGTAACATTGTTATTAATATAAATAAAAATAAAATATAAAATAATAATAATAATAATAATAATAATAATAATAATAATAATAATAATGAAAATTCTAAACAAAATAAAATAAAATTTAAACTTCGTTCAAAATAAATTACATAAATTAAAAAAAATAAAAATAATAAAATTACTCCCAGCATGCAACAGGGACACACGGATATCCCGCGAAGAGGCGTGATATTCATTCTCTTCGCCCAAGGACTGTCGGGATGACAACACGTGTGTAAGTTCCCACCCATAGTACTTGTGATATTACGGAGTGATTTACTCCCTTTTATAACATGAACATTATCGTAGTTGTAACGTAAAACACACAAACACAAATACATTAAATAAATTGTATGAATTTACCATACAATTTACCATGTTTTTCTTGTTTTTTGTATACATTTCTTTGTACTGTTTTTCCTCGTGAACACTAGCCCAATTTTAAAAACACATAGTGTGAGTGAATATACCTCCACAACTTTATGGTGTTCACTGACGTGTACAAGAAAAAATTACACCATAAATTCATAAAATGTTTTTTATTACAAGAGCTTTCAGGAAATTGGGAATTCTCAAATCCATTAACTGTTATAGGTTTTTCAGATATTGATGAGTTTCCTTGAAAGCCTTTCGTCTATACTGGGATGGAGACTTAACAACATTATATTAGTATTTTCTTTTTTTAGTCACATGTACAAGCGATTTCTTCGTGTTGGTGAAGTAATATAATATATTATATAATCATATACTATATATAATATATTATATATATATATATATATATATATATATGATATATAATTAGATAATATATTATATATAATATAGGTTATATATGTAATATATTATGTAATATATGTATAAGATATTAAAGATTTAAACAAAATGGACGTCATGTTATACCTTACGTACCTTTCGACCAACACTTTTTTCAAAGGTATACGTTGGTAAATTGGAAAACAACCAAAGACACACTCAATATAACGAATGAGGAGGGAAATTTGGAACGCGATTAAAAAACAGATAAATTTTAATTACAAATTAAAATTCAAAAGGGGGTGAAAATAGCAAATTCCACAAAAGTATAAAAAGAAAAAAGGACACTCACAGTCCCTCCAACAAGCGTAAGTAGCGTACAAAATGCTCTTTCTGTCTGCACAGGCTAGGCTGATGAAATTTTATAGATACTGCCTCTAGAACTCGGAGGTGGTATATCGAGCGAGCAATGTGTAATATTGAGAACTAAGTGTCTTCATAATTGGTCGCTAAAACATGGCTGTCGAGAAAATGCTGTCCAATAGCGTAATCATGGACATATTATATAATATATTATATGTTGTGGACGAGGGGAGGATTTTTCTATTTCTTCTTCTCGTTCGAATCCCTCGTCGCCAATTTGTTGTGGACGACGGGGGAGAATTTTTTGTTGTTTGTTCTTCCCGTGTGAGTTCGAATCTTCGTCGCCAATCTGTTGTGGATTCCGGGATGAAATCAGGTCTCAAATGAATGACAAACGCAGGAATGAAATATAGCAAATAAATGTATTGACGTAATAATACACTTGGTAATACGGTTAGTAGATCCAGAAATGCGGTTAGTAACAATAATAATATATATACAGTCTGGGAAATTCAATATCGAAGTATGACTTCCTTCTGAGTCTCCGTGCTCGCCACTGTGACTCCTACAAAGCGGTTACCGCACACTCTCACACTCTCACTCCCGGGTATTCACCGGCAGCAGTACAAGTATACACCGGGCGAGTCCACTTGTATAAAAAGGGGTGGACCCCTTAACATTATATATTATCATATCATATAATATATTATATAATAAATATATAATATATTATATAATCGTATAATGTGATTTTTGTTTCTTAGTACTTACTCATTATGATTTTGGAAAGTCAACCTATAAAAGATCCGAGGAGCAGTTACTGTGGCCGTCTATTTAAATTTATAAACTACTTTTCTTAAAACAGTTTCTTAGGAAATCATATTTCTCGACCGTTAGCACACTGTCGAATACTGATGGGAGTTGTTATACAATGTTCTTCATCATGACGGTCGTCTCTGGGTATAGAATCCAGAGGTTAGCAGTGAATATTTCGAAGACAGTAGGAAAGCGTTGTTCAGGTTAGCAGTGGATATTTCGATAAAAGTAGCAGAGCATAGTTCGTCCATTCGATTCTCTTCGCCTGACAAGCTAGACTGGACATTCGGGTACAGTGAACAAAATGGCCGCCTTTATACACGACAGATTGTATGTTGTACGTCTTCTGATTGGTTAACCTTCTACTGGTGGACTATAAAGTGAGTTGAGTCATTTTGACTGGCTTACTAGTTACATACATATACCAAGAAGAAAAAGAAAAACTCTTCGCGGGGCCGGAAGACATTTGTAAGGTAGAGGGGGAAGAGCATAAAAAGAGCCAGTCCGGCCGGAAAAGGGTCCAACTAGGACTTTTGTACAAGAAAGTCTCGGTAGGGGGGAAATCAGTGGAAGATCCCCGCAACTTTCCGGGTGCCCCGGGGGTGCTTACATGCATAAGGGATACCGGTGGCCCGTTAAAGGTATGGAGTCACATAACGGAGGCAAAAGAAGCCTTCAACAACATCAGAATGGCGGAAATTGATTCCCCATACCTAAGAAAAATGCGCCAATACTGTGCTGGGAGGGTCCCTGTTATTCTCCACCCCTCACTATATAGGTGCCTTAAATTAATGTACCCCACGGACGTCGGCGGGATTGTCCTAGATGGACATATGACGTCAGAGCTAGGTGTAGGGAGCCTAGGACATTCCGTCGGGGTCCTAACTGACTCTATGTGAGTAGGTTAATTCTGTCTCTTATTTTACAGGTCTTAGAAGATGTCAACCAAGATAGCGACTCTGAATGTGAGGGGCTTAAGGGATCGGGGTAAGGCTGCCCGCCTGCTCGGGGACCTTATGTCCCTGGACGTGGATGTTGCCGCGATCGAGGAGACCCACTTTGTTTGCAGTTCCGATGCGTGTGTGCTGGAAGACGACTTTGTCGTCTATTCAGCATATGGGGACCGTTCTGCCAGAGGAGTTTCTTTGCTTGTCAGGCGTACTCTCGATGCGAAGGTGGACCTTGTGCATACCGATGCCGAGGGCCGGTTGATCGTGGCCGATATTGCCGTGAAAAGTGGTTCGTTCCGAGTCGTTGCGGTTTATGCGCCCAACGACCGGGAGGAGCGGGTCTCGTTTTTTCGGCGGTTGGGGCCGTTCCTGGTTGATTCAACGCGCCTAGTTTTCATGGGGGACTGGAATGCCATCCTGGACCCCAAGTTAGACAGGGGGCGGGGAGCTAGCGGGAGAAGGGGCGATCGTAGCCTGGTTGATCTGATCGACGATTATGGTCTCGTCGATAGATACCGGGTCGATCATCCCGGGGGGAAAATGTGGACGTGGGCTCTTAATTGGCCTTTTGACAAGGTAGTTAGCTACCTTGACAGAATGTTAGTTAGAAGAGCCGACATAGATCTGTTAGATTGCCCTACGTTCCACTGGGTAGGCTACTCGGACCACAAACTTATTTGTGCCCGGGTGGCGTTAGACTGTAGGCCTAGAATGGCTGGCTACTGGAAGTTCAATCTGTCCTTACTGGACAGGGAGGACTTTCGGGAACAGCTAATTAGACTAGTGCAGCGGGAGCTAGTGGGGGCGGTTATCGGGAATAAGTGGTGGGAACGCCTTAAATGTAGGATTAGGTCCTTCACCACTGATTTCGGCAAACGGCTGGCTCTAGATAGAGCTGATAAGGTGAAGACGCTTAAGTCTAGTTATTCCCGGGCGGTGGCTGGGGGGAATCCCCTAGATATAGCCTTAGCTAAGGAGGCCCTGGATCGTTCGAATAGCGAGCGGTACATGGGCCAGGTAATTAGACATAAGTTAGGCAAGATGTCTTCCGAAGCTGTGAATTTGGGCGCAGATCTGCGCAGGGAAGAGGTCCGTCGAGGTGGCGATCGTTACATTCGTGAAGTCGAATCCCCGGAGGGGCGTACTCTTCGGGCCACTGACGACATGTGCGATGCGTTTCGGCGCCATTTCGAGAGCCGGTTTACCAAGGAGCCTGGTCTCCGTGAGGAGGAGTTTCGTAGCTATTTGGCTGACTTTCCTCGGCTTTCGCCGACTGAAGCGGCTAGCTGCGAGGGAGAGATCACGGAGGGCGAAGTCTACGCGGTTTTGAAGAAGGTCGGCAGAGGCAAGTCGCCCGGTCTGGATGGTTTGCCCTATGAATTGTACTTGAGGCTGTCGCACATCTTTGTTCCGATTTTGACTGCAGTGTTCAACAACTGGTTTCGGTCGGGGTCCATCCCCAACCGGATCACCAGGGGCGTGATCACTCTGTTGAAAAAGGGCAAAGGTGGTGGGGGAAGCTAGACGACTACAGGCCCATAACTCTGCTAAACACAGAGTTAAAGATTATGGCCAAGATCCTGCAGGAGCGTTTGCAGTCAGTTGCCGAGTCTCTGTTGGGACCTGAGCAGACTTGTTCTGTGAGGGGCCGAACAATTCAGAGCAACCTGCATCTGATCCGCACGATCATAGAGGGTGTAAAAGACGACGAGCAAGCCGCGCTGATCAATTTGGATCAGTCCAAGGCATTTGATAGGGTCGACCATCGCTACCTTGCTACTGTCCTGCAGGCCGCTGGATTCGCACCCAACTTCTGCCGCTGGATTAGCCTCCTGTATCGCTCCCCCAGTGCTGTGTTACAGGTGAACGGAAGGTTGTCGGACGCGTTCGTGCTGTCTAGGTCGGTTCGTCAGGGTTGTCCGCTGTTGCCTCTCCTTTATGCTTTGGCGTTGGAGCCTCTCCTTCGCCGGCTGAAGGACGAGACCGGCAGTCCGGCCCTACGCGGAATCGCCGTTCCTGGAGGGGCTCGAGCCAGGGTTTCCGCGTACGCCGATGACGTATCTGCATTCGTGTCGTCCCGGGACGACATCGAGGCGGTACAGAAGGCGCTTGACCGGTACGAGAAGGTGACAGGGGCCAAGATAAACCGCGACAAGTCTTCCGGCTTGCGGTTAGGTGCCTGGAAGGGGGTCGCTCTTCCGGGCCGCTTCGGTTGGACGGATGGACCTGTCCGCATTCTTGGAGTGTGGTTTGGACCGGACCTCCAGCTGGAGAAGAATTGGTCTGAAGTACTTGCAAAGGTCGATTCTGCCGGCAAGACTTGGAATCGACGGCGGTTGTCCGTGAAGGGCAGGGCGGAGGTGTGTGCTACATACATTTTCCCCCTGATTCTTTATCGATTGTCTGTACTTCTTCTCTGTGAGACCCATTGGAAGGCGCTCGAGCGATCGCTATCCTCCATTTTATGGAGGGGACGCGTGAACAGGGTCGACAGACGAGTCTGCACTAAACGTCCGTGTCATGGGGGGCTGGGAATGCCGCACCTCTTGAGTCACGTCCGTGCCTCTAGGTTGACTTTCCTACGCCGCGCATTGACTGAGAGAGATCCGATTCTGGAGGGGATTGTTAGGGACGCCTTCCCTAGCCTTACCATCAGTCCCCCCATCTCGAGGGTTGAGCGCCGTCGTAAACCCCGGGACGAGTCGGATTTCATCCGCGAGTGTCAGTCGGCCTTGAAGGCCATTCCCCGGTCCAGTGACCTGTCACGGCCTAGGAAGGTCTTCTATCGTGGATTAGTGGAGGGGCCCGCGAAGGATTCCCTACGTGATACGCTCGACTTGTCGGAGGAGGAGTATCGCTCCTACTGGTCTTGGGCGCCAGCGGCGGATTACCTCAGTAACCCTGAGTTTTCGCTTACCTGGCGATTGGCTCGGAATCGGCTGCCTCTCAACGACAAGGCTTTCATATGGGGTTTGGCGGATTTGCCAGACTGTGAACGGTGTGGTCTTGGCTTAGAAGAAACGGCTCCGCACGCCTTCTACCATTGCCCCCGGGTCCGCCCCTTATGGGACCATGTCGGCGAGCTGACGGCTCGTCTCGCTCCCGAACAGCTTGTGTCCATTGATCGCGCATACGCGTGTGACAATGTGTCGCCCCCGTATTCCGGGGTGAAACGAATGGTGTTTCTGACGCTGCTGGCCACGGCTCGAATGGTGATTTGGACGACGCGAAAGGAGGAAGTCTTGCGGGGCAACCGTCTTTCTCATCAGCATCTAATCCAATTCTTTGAGCATCAGCTCAAGATGAAGATTAGATCTGATAGAAAACGATTGCATTCGACAGTCTTTAGCGAAAGGTGGGTAAAAGAGGCGAGCTTGGTTCGTGTGACCGGGGCTAGCCTTTATTTTCTCTTCTAGGTCAACCTATTGCACATTGGGATGGCTTCCTGTGGAACCCTCCCCTTGGTTAGGTTAGACAAGCTTCAGTGTACCTAGTTCATGTGAGTAAGTGTTGTTCCTGGCCTGTATCCCGGCCGCTCTTTGGTTATGATCCAAGTCGATATTCCCAACCTCCCCAGTTTGTTTCGGCCCCCTTTTATCTCGACTGGGTCAGCTTTATATTTTCCCATTCCCGCATAATATTTTAGTTGCCTCTTGATTTTGTCCCCTGGGCAGAATACAGCGGCCTCTCTATTTTGAGGGTTGGACGGTCCCCTACTAACATCTGTTATGTTTAGTTTGTATTTTGTGTTTATATTTATTTGATTATTGGCTTCATCTCCCTCCCCTCTCATTCTATCATTATTAAAATTTTATGTATTTTATGTATTATCATCAAATTTTTATGGTGTGGGGCGCGTTTTTGCTAGGTTCCCCTTGAGAGGATGCGGTATTATGGTGGTTGGAGGATTGTTTGGTGATGGACGAGTTCTTGTGGTGAATGGGTAAATTGTATTGTATGAATGGGTCGTGAATCTGATTAGCTAGGTATAGGATAGTTAGTTTGGACCAGCCTTTTCCCCTCCCCTTCATCGGCCACGTGCCACAATTGTAAATCTTTTACAATAAATCTCCTAGTTACATACATATACACAAAAAACTGTAACATCCCTCTTATTTTGGGTATATTATGGAATCTTCCTTCAAAATATTAGTAAAGTCAATATTAATATATAACAAATACTTTAGTATTCCAAAAATCTTTTTTTTAGCATTCATAAAATACATTTTATTATTTTATTTATTTATTTATTTTTTATTTTTTTATTTTTTATTTTTTATTTAAGAAAATTAATATTCACAAAAATTAGTCATATCACTTCGTCCACAGTTAAGTATTCAATTTAATAAACATTAGCAATATTATAAGTTTGGGTTGTGATCACAACAAAAAAGTGGAAAGAATTGTTACTTTATCCATAGTTGGGACCCATTAAAACAATCACTATCACTCCGGGTCAGGGTGATTCTGAGAGTCATTAAAAAGTGAAAAATTGTTATTTTATCCATAGCTGGGACCCATTAAAACAGTTACTATCACTCCGGGTCAGAGTGATCCTGAGAGTCATTAGAAGAGGTTTGGGCTAAAAGTAGGACTATTTACATTTATACCCCGAAACTAAGGACTCCCATTCATGCCAAAAACTGAACTGACGTTTCTTAAGACAATAACTAATGGATGCAGTTTTACGTCTTGCCCAGGACTAATAAGGACCTAGAGCGACTTAATGGATGCAGTTTTACGTCTTGCCCAGGACTAATAAGGACCTTATAAGTCAGTACCAAATATGGCAGAAGTGAAAGCCTGTAATTTTAATTTCGTAATTGGTTTTGCAAATAAATCCGCCATATTATTTGCCGATTGAACGTATTCAATTTGTACTGTTTTCTTTTGTAGTTGGTCCCTAACAAATTGATATTTAATATCGATATGCTTTAATCTTCGATGTATTATTAGATTTCTAGCCAAAGCAATACTGGTTTAATTGTCGCAGTAAATAATTATTGGCTCACTTATTACCAGTATTATAATTGTTTTATTAGTAATTTAAGAAAAATAGACTCTTGTGTTGCTTTTGACAATGCAATATATTCAGCTTCACAAGTAGAAAGTGAAATCATCCCTTGATTCTTCCATTTCCAGCTGATTATACTCTCAAGATCTGGTGAGTTGGCCCAATCAGCATCAGAAAATCCTTCCAATTTTAATGCTTTATCTGATGGTCGAAATACTAGGCACTGACTCTTAGTTCCCTTTAGATAACGTAACACTTGCTTAGCTCTTGTTAAAATGCATAGTCCCCGATTTATTTAAGTGTTGGGACAACTTAGTAACCGTATAGCAGATACCTGGCCTGGTTGATGTCATCACGTAAATAATACTTCCGACCAATGTTCTGTATTCTTTCTCACACGCCGCTATACCATCTTCCTTGTTCATAATTGTGTTTAAATCCATTTCACACGGAGTAGTTCTTGTTTTACAATTTTGCATGCTGAATTTAGATAAGAGCCTTTCAATGTATCTAGATTGATTCATTGTAATAGTGTTGCCTTCAAATTCGAATTGTATACCAAGAAACCATGATAGTCATCCCAAATCGGTCATTTTAAACCTTATTTCTAGGGAATCCTTGATTTTTAATAGAGCAGCCTCACACTTTGATGCAATTAACATATCGTCGACCCAAATAACCAGAATTACCAATATTTCATTATTAAATGTCCTCATGTACAGACATGGGTCAACTTGGGAGGATTAAAATTATTGTCCAATTAAATAAGAATGGATTAAATTATTCCATGTTCTTCCGCTCTGTTTGAGTCCATATAGTAACTTTTGTTCATAATTATCAGCTTCTTCAAAACCTTCCATGTATATTTCATAGTCGATGGCAGCGTTCAAAAATAAGCTCTTTTAACATTCATATGGTGTATATCCATACCATAATGTGCGCTCCTTTGCATCAAAATTCTAATTAAGACTTAATGTTTCTACATAAGTAGTCCCCCCTTTATAATCTTCCCCATATATCTACGAAAATCTTTTAGCTCCTAAACGAGCCTTGTACACTGGCGATACATCCTCAGTTCGCTTTACAGTATAAACCCAACGGCTGCCGATAATATTTTTATCATCCGGGGCCTTTTTAATTCAAAAGTGTCCTTTGATACTAAAGATTTAATTTAATTTTTTTTTTTTTTTTTTTTTTGCATGGCAGCTATCCACCGTTTGGAATTGATAGAATGTATAGCTTCTTGATAGTTCTTTGGGATACCTTGTACCGAATAGCAACAGGCGATGTTACAAATATTACATTGACCCATTTCAAAATAGTCTGGCTTTCTTCTATTTCTTGTCAATAACGCGGAATTTGCACCCCCCATTCCCATCATCAGTTACACTTTCTTTTAACTCAAGATTTGCGTCTGATTTTTTTCCTCGTCTAACTTTGCGGAATTTGCCCCCCCCCCTTCCCTCATCAGTTGTATTTAACTCATAAACCCACAGATTTTTGGGTAACTTGGATTCTGTTAGCAAACATCTAGCCATTTCAAAAATTGTACTCCAACTGCTTTCAGCGACTCCGTTCTGGTGTGGAGAATAAGAACAGGTTTTCTCATGTTTAATGCCTTTATTTATTAGGAGGTTTTCGTAAGCATCAGAGGTAAATTCTCCACCATTATCTGTCCCAATTATTTTTACTTTTCCATACGGGGAGATATCGGATAAATAGATTTTTGTAGCTTGCAGGTTATCAGATTTGTTTTTCCAAAAATATATCATAATAAATCCTGAATATTCGTCAACAAAGTTTAATACATATGAATAGGTGTCAATACCCATTGGGAAAATTGGACCCGCTAAGTTGCAATAAACTCTGAACAAGATATCTGTTGATTTTGGGATCCGACCCCGACTTCTGTATTTCGTCATTTTCCCTTTAATACAGGTGTCACAATATTGTAAGTCCTTTGGAAGTGTAATTTTCATTCCAGTGACGTGTTCTTGTAATCTTTTAACATCCGAATTATTACAGTGGCCTAATATTTTATGTCAAGTTCTTAAGTCATGCGTGGCTGTCTTCGCAGACTTAATACTTTTCAAATAATACAAACGTCCATTTTGCTGTATATTAAATTCAGTTCCGTCTGGATATATTAACTTTGAATTGTCTCGGTGAAAATTGACTTTAACGCCAGTCTTAACCGCAGATTGTACTGAAAAAATATTTTGTTTAAATTTAGGAATATATAAAGCCCTTTTTAACAAACATTTACAAATATTTCCTTTAGTGTCTCGCAAATAAATGCAGGCATCGCCTCTTTTAAAAACTAAATTATTAGTTCTGGTCCCGTCATCTAACTCGATAAAAATGCGAAGCGGGCTTTGAATTGTTGTCAAAATTAACTAATTTTGTTTCATCCTGTAATTACATGATTTGTCTCACCAGTATCGACCTATAACCATTGACGACAGTATCCAATCCAAAACGAAAAAGCATATGTACGTCCATTCGAAGGAGTTTTTACATTTTTACAAAAATCATTCCGTGTATAAAATTGACATTTTGCACGGACATGGCCGACATTACCACAACGAAAACAAACGATATTTCCCTTAGTATTTCTTCCTTTATAATTCTTGTAATAATTGTTTTTAAAGCCCTTGTTCTTAATATCATAATTCCTAGTCTGATCGGTTTGATGAACTGGTTTTCTGATTTTTTTAAATGATGTTCTCAGTTGCATTACGCTATTGCCTTGATTTTGGGTGGTACACATTTTTTCAGTTTCTTCATAGCTACCTAACGCCATTTTAAACTCAGTGAAAGTTAATTGCTTATCTTTTTGAGTTATAACTGTCGTGAATGGTTTGAATGACGGTGGCAAACCCTTCAAGACCATGGCTATTAGCAGCCCATCTGAGATAGTCTCACCTGCAATTTTTAAGGCATTTGTAACATTCTCCGCTCGGATGATATAATCAGTTATAAATTCATTTTCTCGTCTCTTTAATGCGGTTAGTTCAGTATATAAAGCAATAATTTTAGGCTTACCTTTTGACAGTGTTCCCGCAAAATTTGTAGAGCTTGCCTTCCATTGTCCTTGGCCTCTCTCATTATTAAAGACAAACGCCGGCCATCCAAGAATTGCATTAATTCAGCGAACACGGTCGCATTTCTTTCCATAAAATCATCATCCCCTTTTTGGCCGTCTTTGCAAAGGATGATGCCATGGAGTTTTTGTATTCTGAGGTAGCCTAAAAACTTCGTCTCCCATAATTCATATCTCGATTCATTCCCATCAAAATATAGTCGTGATCTGGGTTCATAACCAATGTTATACAATGTTCTTCATCATGACGGTCGTCTCTGAGTATAGAATCCAGAGGTTAGCAATGAATATTTCGAAGACAGTAGGAAAGCGGTGTTCAGGTTAGCAGTGGATATTTCGATAAAAGTAGCAGAGCATAGTTCGTCCATTCGATTCTCTTCGCCTGACAAGCTAGACTGGTACAGTGAACATAATGGCCGCCTTTATACACGATAGATTGTATGTTGTACGTCTTCTGATTGGTTAACCTTCTATTGGTGGACTATAAAGTGATTTGAGTTACTGCTGCAGATTTCCGCCCTGTATGTGATTAGGTTGATTCTGTTTTTTATATTTTACAGGACCTAGAAGATGGAAATGAAGATGGCTACGTTGAATGTGAGGGGCTTCAGGGATAGGGGTAAGGCGGCCCGTCTGCTCCGGGACCTTCTGTCCCTTCATGTGGATGCTGCCGCGATCGAAGAGACCCACTTTGTTTGCAGTTCCGATGCGTGTGTGCTGGAGGATGACTTTGTCGTCAATTCAGCATATGGGGACCGGTTTGCCAGAGGAGTTTCTTTGCTTGTCAGACGTACTCTTGATGCGAAGGTGGACCTTGTAAATACCGATGCCGAGGGCCGGTTGATCGTGGCCGATATTGCCGTGAAAAGTGGTTCGTTCCGAGTCGTTGCAGTTTATGCGCCTAATCACCGGGAGGAGCGGGTCTCGTTTTTTCGGCAGTTGGGGCCGTTCCAAGTGGATTCAACGCGCCTAGTTTTAATGGGGGACTGGAATGCCATCCTGGACCCCAAGTTAGACAGGGGGCGGGGTGCTAGTGGGAGAAGGGGCGATCGTAGCCTGGTTGATCTGATCGACGATTATGGTCTCGTCGATAGATACCGGGTCGATCATCCCGGGGGGGAAATGTGGACGTGGGCTCTTAATTTGCCTTTTGACAAGGTAGTTAGCTACCTTAACAGAATGTTAGTGAGAAGAGCCGACATAGATCTACTAGATTGCCCTGCGTTCCACTGGGTAGGCTATTCGGATCACAAACTCGTTTGTGCCCCGGTGGCGTTAGACAATAGGCCTAGAATGGCTGGGTACTGGAAGTTGAATCTGTCTTTACTGGACAGGCGGGACTTCCAGGAGCAGCTAATTAGACTAGTGCAGCGGGAGCTAGTGGAGGCGGTTATCGGGAATAGGTGGTGGGAACGCCTTAAATGTAGGATTAGGTCTTTCGCCACTGATTTCAGCAAATATAGATAGAGCTGATAAGGTGAAGACGCTTAAGTCTAGGTTTTCCCGGGCGGTGGCTGGGTGGGATCCCCTAGAGATAGCCTTAGCTAGGGAAGCCCTGGATCGTTCGAATAGCGAGCGGTACATGGGCCAGTTAATTAGACATAAGCTAAGCAAGATGTCTTCGGAAGCTGTGAAATTGGGCGCAGATCAGCGGAGGGAAGAGGTCCCTTTACATTCGTAAAGTCATATCCCAGGAGGGGCGTACTCTTGGGGCCACTGATGACATGTGCGAGGCGTTTCGGCGCCATTTCGAGAACCGGTTTACCAAGGAGCCTGGTCTCCGTGAGGAGGAGTTTCGTAGCTATTTGGCTGACTTTCCTCGGCTTTCGCCGACTGAAGCGGATAGCTGCGAGGGAGAGATCACGGATGGCAAAATCTATGCGGTATTGAAGAAGGTCGGCAGAGGCAAGTCGCCCGGTCTGGATGGTTTGCACTATGAATTTTACTTGAGGCTGTCGCACATCTTTGTTCCGATTTTGAATGCAGTGTTCAACAACTGGTTTCGGTCGGGGTCCATCCCCAATCGGATCACCAGGGGCGTGATCACTCTGTTGAAAAAGGGCAAAGGTGGTGGGGGAAGCTAGACGATTACAGGGCCATACCTCTGCTAAACACAGAGTTAAAGATTATGGCCAAGATCCTGCATGAGCGTTTGAAGTCAGTTGCCGAGTCTCTGTTGGGACCTGAGCAGACTTGTTCTGTGAGGGGCCGAACAATTCAGAGCAACCTGCATCTGATCTGCACGATCATAGAGGGTGTAAAAGACAACGAAGAAGCCGCGCTGATCAATTTGGATCAGTCCAAGGTATTTGATAGGGTCGACTATCGCTACCTTGCTACTGTCCTGCAGACCGCTGGATTTGCACCCAACTTCTGCCGCTGGATAAGCCTCCTGTATCGCTCCCCGAGTGCTGTGGTACAGGTGAACGGAAGGTTGTCGGGCGCTTTTGTGCTGTCTAGGTCGGTTCGTCAGGGTTGTCCGCTGTCGCCTCTCCTTTATGCTTTGGCGTTGGAGCCTCTGCTTCGCCGGTTGAAAGACGAGACCGGCAGTCCGGCCCTACGTGGAATCGCCGTTCCTGGAGGGTTTCGAGCCAGGGTTTCGAGCCAGGGTTTCCGCGTACGCCGATGACGTATCCGCATTCGGGTCGTCCCACAGCGACATTGAGGCGGTGCAGAAGGTGACAGGGGCCAAGATAAACCGTGACAAGTCGTCCGGCTTGCGGTTAGGTGACTGGAAGGGGGTCGCTCTTCCGGGCCCGACTTCCAGCTGGAGAAGAATTGGTCTGAAGTACGAGCAAAGGTCGATTCTGACGGTCAGACTTGCAATCGACGGATGTTGTCCGTGAAGGGCAGGGCGGAAGTGTGTGCTACATACATTTCCCCCACCCCTGATTCTTCATCGATTGTCCGTACTTCTTCTTTGTAAGGCCCACAGGAAGGCGCTCCAGCAATCGCTATCCTCCATTTTATGGAGGGGACGCGTGAATAGGGTCGACAGACGAGTCTGCACTAAACGTCCGTGTCATGGGGGGCTGGAAATGCCGCACCTGATGAGTCACATGCGTGCCTCTAGGTTGGCTTTCCTACGCCGCGCATTGACTGGAGGAGATCTGATTCTGGAGGGGATTGTTAGGGACGCGTTCCCTGGCCTGACCATCATTCCCCCCATCTCGAAGGTTGAGCGCCATCGTAAACCACGGGATCAATCGGTTTTCCTTCGCGAGTGTCGGTTGGCCTTGAAGGCCATTCCCTGGTCCAGTGACCTTTCACGGCCTAGGAAGGTCTTCTATCGCTCGGCTTGTCGGAGGAGGAGTATCGCACCTACTGGTCTTGATCGCCAGCGGCGGATTACCTCAGTAACCCTGAGTTTTCGCTTACCTGGTGATTGGCTCGGAATCGGCTGCCTCTTAATGACAAGGCTTTCATATGGGGTTTGGCGGATTTGCCTGACTGTGAGCGGTGTGGCCTTGGCTTAGAAGAAACCATTGCCCCCGGGTCCGCCCGTTATGGGACCATGTCGGCGAGCTGACGGCTCGTCTCGCTCCCGAACAGCTTGTGGCCATGGATCGCGCATACGCGTGTGACAATGTGTCGCCCCCGTATTCCGGGGTGAAACGGATGGTGTTTCTGACGCTGCTGGCCACGGCTCGAATGGTGATTTGGACGACGCGAAAGGAGGAAGTCTTGCGGGGCAACCGTCTTTCTCATCAGCATCTGATCCAATTCTTTGAGCATCAGCTCAAGATGAAGATTAGATCTGATAGAAAACGATTGCATTCGACAGTCTTTAGCGAAAGGTGGGTAAAAGAGGCGAGCTTGGTTCGTGTGAACGGGGCTAGCCTTGATTTTCTCTTCTAGGTCAACCTATTGCACATTGGGATGGCTTCCTCTGGAACCCTCCCCTTGGTTAGGTTAGACAAGCTTAAGTGTACCTAGTTAATGTGAGTAAGTGTTGTTCCTGGCCTGTATCCCGGCCGCTCTTTGGTTATGATCCAAGTCGAGATTCCCAACCTCCCCAGTTTGTTTTGGCCTCCTTTTATCTCGACTGGGTCAGCTTTATATTTTCCCATTCCCGTCTAATGTTTTATCCTTATTCCCACTCCCTTAGTGAGAGAGTCTCTTGATTTTATCCCCTGGGCAGAATACAGCGGCCTCTCTGTTTTGTGGGTTGGACGGTCCCTACTAACATCAATTATGTTTAGTTAGCATTTTGTGTTACTTTTTAGTTATTATTGGGTTCATCTCCCTCCCCTCTCATTCTATTATTATTAGAATTTTATGTATTTTATGTATTATCATCAAATTTTTATAGATTGGGGCGCGTTTTTGTAGGTTCCCCCGGAGAGGATGTGGTACTATGGTGGATGGAGGATTGA
>OZ010582.1:55520974-55613474 GCA_963932145.1 Acanthosepion lycidas | reverse complement strand
AGTTTCGTTTTGGAGTCGTTAAAATTAACAAGTCTTTCCTTGCTCCATTTAAGAACAGATTGTAGGTCATTTTTTAGATTACCCGCCAATCTGAACTCATCGAACCGCTCATACTTACTCCATTGTGTTGCAGTTTTTTGTGTATATATATGTACTAGACGATTTATTCGTACAAAAAGTACAAATTGTGGCACAAGGCCGAAAAGAGGAGGGGTAGAAGCTGGTCAACACTAACTACCTTATACCTAGCTAATCTGATTCACGACCCATTCATACATTTGCATTGCTCGCCCCGGGTGTTATACTTGATCATTGAATATTATTATTGTTAATATTCATTTATTTTGACAAATATTACTTATTTTTATTTGAGTCAAGCATTGTCAGCCATAAATATCAACTGATATTGCATTTAAATTTTTGAAGATCATAGTTGGCTGGAATGCATAGAGTCGAAAGATAGTTCCACAGGCAAGAAGTGCTAGAGAAGAAGATGTTAGCATAGCACTTACGGTTGCACACTAGCCTGTTCTGATACCTTGCTGCCAATCTATTTCCATTTATTTAAACTCAGCCTACCGTACACAGCTTTGTTGTCATTATCATGACGTTTCGAGTGTTGTTCTGTCCTGCCTTCATCAGACTATTTTTAGTCAGGATAACTTTCAAGAAATTTCGAACTGAACCCAACATCAGTCTTGAACTGGCATCTCGACTTCAGTCAATACCAGCCACCGCGAGGTGTCTTCCTTATGTATTTTCTATTAAAAAATTCTATAAGTATTACACTTCTCATCCCAGAAATTCAAACAGGAAGTTTTATGAAAAGAATCTTTAATTAAAATGTCAGTGGTTCTAATTAAGAATACCTAACCTAGATTACATGCACCTTCAAGCGTTGCGTAAGGTATATTTTGGTAAATAAGAGGGTGCCATCAAACATATTTTTATGTTGCTTTCATAATTTCTCTAAAGTGTGTTTCCTTTATATTATTATTATTATTATTATTATTATTTACGTGCCATTTCCCTTCAGGACGTTGACGATCATGGCTCTCGACAATTTCCTTTCCTTCGTAGCAACTCTGAATAAACATTGTCCTTCTGTTATCTCCCCTAAACCTTGTTCTGCTATCCATTTACTCAAGCTCACTAAGTAGGTTATACGTTGCTTTCCTCTGTCCCACTTGCCTTCAATCTGTCTCGTGGGTATCAAACTTTCCAAGCCACCTTTCTTCGTTATGTGCTCTATAAATTTCAACTGTCTCTTCCTTGTGTCATCTATAAATGTTCTCTGTGTTTCCATTTCCTCCATAGCTTCTCTATATTCATCTGTTCTATATTCAATTAATTCCAAAATTGTGCGTTGTCGTCATACATTATTATAAAATCATGTGACTGAGAGCCCGAATCATTATTGGGTAAATATATCATTAGTTGTTGAATACATTTTAAACGGCAATTCTAAGGACGAAAAATAAAAGGAAATTGCAATCGAATCGTTATCTAACAAGTCACGCAAATACATGCCTTCCAAAATGGCCGACTTGTTTATTTCTTCTTTGATATAAAAAAGGAAACTTTCCATGAAGTTCTGTTTTCTTTTCTTCAAGATGAATCTTGAGTTAGTGGAACTCACCCACGTTAGTAATGGCATAGGATCAAACAATCGGTCATTATTATTCTTATCTTTTGTGGTGGAGATATAATGCAGCGAAACGTTTATTCAGATCGTTAAATAACCCTTGTGCTAAAAATTAAAAATTACTTCCTCTTCCTGTTGCGTCCAGCGTGTTCGAGGAAAGTTCAAAAATTTATCTATTTGTCTGTTCATATCTATCAATCTACCTACCTACCTACCTACCTACCTACCTATCTATCTGTCACAGCCTTTTCCTATCTATCTATCTATCTATCGCTTGTTCATATCTATAATCTACCTACCTATCTATTTGTCTCAGCCTGTTCATATCTCTCTGTCTCAGCCTGTTCATATCTATCTATCTATCTATCTATCTATCTATCTATCTCTGTTCATATCTATAGCCTGTTCTTATCTATCAATCTACATAACTGCCTACCTACCTACCTACCTATCTCAGCCTGTCCATCTCTCTCTCTCTCTTTTTTTCTCTCTCTCTCTCTCTCTCTCTCTCAGCCTATTCATATCTATCTATCTATCTATCTGTCTGGCCGTCTGTTTGCCACAGCCTTTTCCTATCTATCTATCTATCTATCTATCGCTTGTTCATATCTATAATCTACCTACCTATCTATCTGTCTCAGCCTATTCATATCTATCTATCTATCTATCTAATGAACTAAAATATATCCGACAGAATTATTAAATAAGGAATAAGAAGGAAATCTTAATTGAGAAGATTTTATAACAATTCTTCTAGTTTCATCAAAATGAGTTGGCCATGCGGACAATGCAGAGAATGGTTTTGACATTTCATAATCTATTCTTTGTTTTCATGGCTCCGTTATGCGTGCGCATGCTTGAATTCTAATGGTCATTGTTTTTCTAAATGTTTTATCTCACCAATATTCATGATGCCTATATTTTCAAACTGCAAGATCTATACTTTTGCAAGCACTATAACCTAATTTTACACATTCCTAACTCTATTAATATTCAACATACAACCAACAAAGACGCCATTACACCCATCTGCGGAACACACTGATGGCAATGGTAATAATAGCTGTTTCCTTATAAGGTAACATTCGACATTCATTGACTGACCTGCCATTCCTACTGTCGGTTGAAATTTATGAAATATTTCTCTCAAAAAAATTTTCTCGAGAATAAATCTTCACATATACACAAAGCGCTTCCTTCTGTTTTTTTTTTTTTTTTTTTTACAAATACTTTCACGGCAACTGCTCCTACGTGCTATTTTTGCTGGTTCCCAAAATGCAGGAATTTAAATGTGCTACTAGGACGCCATCTAAGTCCCACGGTTAAATGTATCTGTCTCTTCTACTCCAATAACTACATGTCTCACACTTCTCGTCTGTGGAATTCAGTTCCTCTTACTTGCTTCCCTGATAGCTATAATCTCTAGACATTCAAATGCAGTGTCAATCGACATCTCCAAATGCCTTGATCTATTCCCTGTCCTTCTCTTCATCCTTTCCTCTTTCACGCATCTTTACTCTTCTACTCCAGCAGCTTCATCTCTAGCACTTCCCGACAGTGGAATTCCCTTCCTCTTACTTGCTTCCCTGATAGCTATAATCTTCAAATATTCAAATGTAATTTCAAATGAAATCCTCCGTCCTTCTCTTTATCCTTTCCTCAAGCACCCCTCTTTACTCTTATTTCACTCTCTGTAGCCCTTTGCGTGCCAGTGGTGTGCAGGGTGAAATGATTTACAATAAACTGCTAAAACAGGTTGCAAAATGCTCATTTTGTACAGAAAATCACTTAAGTATAATTCCTGGACACATCAGCATGTCAGGACTACAAAAGATTACTTTGTGCGGGTCTGGACATATCATTTGTCAAACCCTCTCCGTCTGAACAAAAGAACCCAAATGTACATAGATAACTCTCCTCTTTTCACAAAAAAATAACTACTGGACTCCATCCGAAACATTCTAGTAGAAAATACAAGTATAATAGTCTCATCTATATATGAGAAAAAGATTTTTTAAAAATGGAAGCCCTAATATTAAAAAATGAAAAGATAACACTCCATAATATTAACTATGAACACGGCCTTAATGTGCTGACCCTGTTCAGAAAATAAAGCATTCCTATAACTTTAGACACATACATAAAAAAATAACAAGATATTTAATTAAAAAAAATTAAATCGCCCTTGGTAAGAGAATGCCCAGAATCGGTCAGATATGCAGAAGTTTTGAACAGAAAACTAAACACTTGTAAGAACACAAGAAAAATTAAATACAAAATTTAATCGTATAAAAGAGGAATTGCTGCTTAAATACACAATATATATATATATATATATATATAAAGGAAAAAAACAATAGGAAAACTAAGTAGTTTTAGCCGACTCATTTCGCCCAATGTCGAATTTTTCAAGGCAAAAAACGAAATGAATTTATTTGCGTCAACTAAAACTATATACTGTTTTCCTCTTGTCTTTTTTCCTTCAGACATACTGTCTTTTTCTACAGATTAATTTTGAGAATTATATATATATATATATATATATATATATATGTGTGTGTGTGTGTGTCGACCAAAAATTTATGTACATTTCAGGAAAGAAAAAACTTTAGTTTTTAGACTTTTATCTATGGGGGACCTTAGAAAACTGACTACACTGGCGTCTCTTAGACCAGAAGTTGAAAATGAATGTGCAGCAGTCCCACAGGACACTTTGGCCAGCGTTGCCCCAGCAGTAGATCGCCATACTATTAAAAGTTTAGAAGCTGAAAGCCACCATTTTCAGCTTCTCCTGTGATTATAGAGTCTAAAGATAACTTGTATTAACTCTGTGATGTCTGAATAAATTCAGTTTTACAATATCTTTACAAGAGGGACAGAGGAAAACCATACTGAATCTACCCAGCGAGCTTAAGTAAATGGAACAAGGCTTATTGGAGTTAACTCAAAGTCAATTTTTATTAGGGACATGAAATTATAAAGAGCCATTATCACCTACTTTCTGAAGATGCACGGCACAAGAAGAAGAATTTCAGGGAACGAATAGCGTAATCGAAACGTTGTCGTCCCTCTGCTAGGTTAAAAAAGACAGGAAATTGTGGAGAGCCATGATCGCCAACATCCTGAAAGTAAAAGAAGAATGAGCTTGAGTAAATGGATGCAGGAACGAGGTTTAGGAAAGATAACAAATCACAATATATATTAAGACCTACAAAGGACAGGAAATGGTGGAGAGTCGTGATCTTCAACGTTCTGAATGGACACGGATCATAGAAGAGGGAGAATGAGCCCGAGTAGATGGATAGCAGAACGAGGTTTAGGAGAGAAATAACAAAGGACAGAATTTAGTATGAGCTACAAAGGACTGGTAAATGTGGAGAGCCATGATCTTCAACGTCCTCAATGGACACGGATAAGTGAAGACAGAAAATGAGCTTGAGTAAATGGGTGGCGGGACGAGATTTACGGGTAAATAACAAAAAGACAACATTTAAGCGCTACAAAGAACTGGAAATTGTGGAGAGTCATGAACTAAAACGTCGTGAATGACACGGAATATAGAAGACAGGATATGAGCTTCAGTAAATAAATTGCAGAATGAAGTTTAGGAGAGATAACAAAAGGACAACATTTATTAAGAGCTATAAAGGACTGGAAATTGGGGAGAGCCATGATCACCAACGATTTTAAAAGACAAGGAACATAGAAGACGGTGAATGAGGTTGAGTAAATGGATGGGAGAACTACGTTTAGGGAGGAATGAACAAAAGGACAAAATTTGTTAAAAGACAACATTTAAGAGCTACAAAGGACTGGAAATTGTGGAGAGTCATGATCTAAAACTTCCTGAATTGACACGGAACATAGAAGACAGGATATGATCTTGTGTAAATAAATTGCGGAATGAGGCTTAGCAGAGATAAGCAAAGGACATTTATTAAGAGCTGCAAAGGACAGAAAATTGTGAAGGACCAAGATCGCCAACGTCCTGACGGAACACAAATTTCATTTTCAAGTCTTTTTTCACTGCTCTTTGGAATATCATAGTTGAAACGCCTCTCTCACGTGCCAAACGTCTTATGGATTGAGTTGGATCTTTTCTAATTGATTTCTTTAGCTCGAAATTAAAATGATGGTCCCTCTTGCCATGTTTAATGGATATCAGTTATTTGGGTCCTCTCACTGGATCCTCATGGACACAGGGCACAGTGGATAAAGGCGTTGGTTAGATCCAGTGACAGGACCCAAAGAGTGTGAGTTCAATACCCGGTTAAGGCAGTGGAGAACTTGAAGAGGGGAATTAACAGGAGATAACTGATAACTGACATCCATCAAACGTGGCACGTGGAACTAGAACAGTCTACCCCAGTGAGCGAAATAAAGGATTCAGTCCGACATTCCAACAACCTGAAGAAGGCCGGAGCATACAACGGCCGAAACGTTGTAATAAATATGGCGACGAAGATGAGGACAATAGTCCGAATAATGTAAATAATGTACATAATACCTCATCCCAGAAATATAGACAGAAACGTAGTTCGTTAGAAAGTGTTAAAAGATTCATTAAAAGACAGAAGTGTCTTTAAAAATTCATTAATCAAATTTGACAACATTTATCATTATCTACAACGTAGATTCTCCGTAGTTTAAAATAAAACTGATGAACAAAGATCATATCGTAAAAAAAATACTATTTGCGGCTCAAAATAGATACCTTTGCACTTGAAGATTATGAGTTAAATAGAGTTGTACGCTCTTGTCATAAAGTGATGCTTATCGTCAATCAGTTGTGTCAAACGTGACAAACGCTTGGAGGGTTATGTCTCTTTTGATTCATGAGTAAATGGGCAGAAGATTTTCCGCTCTAGGTTGCCGTATCTTGTTTTCCAACCAATGTTATTAGAGCCAGTCTGTCCTGCTATTCAACCCATGTTAGTTCAGAATGCGGAATCGGAGAGCCGAGTTCCAACTCCAGTCGGATTCATTACATTCACTTGGGAACGGTATGAACCCTCTTATTCTCCCTCCAGCTATGGGTAAATAGCAAGACAAAGTGGGTTCTATAGCTTTGGGTGGAGAAGAAAAAACTCAGAATTCAAAACCAGCCTCGGCTCCGTCAGACTACAGGCCTCCCATCTCATTAGTTAACTTACTTAGGGAGACTTTCTCCTTCTTTTTCTCCTCCTCCACCTCCTCCTCATTACACCTCACCTCACATCCTGATGCCTACGATACTGAGTGCGACCTTCACTCTCATAATGCAAACTTGTGACAGACTAACCTACGTTTAATGAAGATAAATACTCTTTACCTAGTAATGCTTAGCAAGCAACTCATAGAGATTTTTATTTCCACTTGGTGCTCAAATAGCTTGACCCTGTGCCAGGACAATCTAAGATTAGCAGCTGTCGTACTAGTTGTATGATTATTTACATTCGGACTAATATCCTTATCTCTGCTGTTATTACCATAATGTTGTGGCCGTTCTACTTTTTGACCTATGTCAACTGATTGTCAAATACGACCGTTCATTTAATCAACGAGATCAGATTCTTCTCGTTCTGCTTTACATGCCTCGGGATATCTCGTTTTGTTCTTTATTAATACTGCCCAATTATGGCTCGCCCTGTTTCTACTATGTCTGCACTCCTCGGGCCAGGGTTTGACCTAAGAATTCACTAACATTCAATTCAATAACCAATTCTTTAATCTACTTCATAGCTATTGCAGAAACGTTGTAATAACAACAATAATGAGGATATTAGACCGAACTAAAATGCCGATAATTCCTCAACCCAGAAATTATCCATATCATACCGGGGAAGCTCGTTTCAATATCATGCACAAAGTGATTCTGAGTGCTCTAATAATGTGGCCTTGTGCTTGATTAATTTTGTTTATATTGTACTGTCTTTGATATATTTTATAAAAAATTTTTTCATTATTTCACGGCGTTTCGGAAGTTATACCATCTCGCCTTCTTCAGTTTGTTGTATTACTTGGTAGCCTTTTTCCAGAATTTTTACCGTATCTTCCGGGATGCAAGTTTTGAGTTCAATCCTTGGGTTTGGGATGAAAAATCATAGCCACTGTCTCAATTGTAGAAACGGACAAGCCGCACAACAGTGAATAAGACTAAGTATAAAATGATATTAAATAACCCCTAATCACGGAAAACAGGGATACAGTCAAGCGTTTGTGTCAAACCACCAATAAATTTACCGGATACAAAAACATCTAGAGAAGGCCGGAAAACGCAGCAACCAAAATAAAGTGAAAATAATAACAAATACATTCATGCTGCCCCAAATAGTAATAAAAAGTCTTCGACGGGAGTTTAAATGAGAAATATACCAAAATGCAGGTGTGACGTCAGAGATTTCAGTCGCCTAGTCTGATGCCCTAATGAAAGCTCAGGAGTTCAATACTGCCAACGAGCTTACCGTCTGCCTCGATACACCCAAATATTTCTTCATCATCACACTATTTTACTAAATGGCTGTTGATTCCATGAAAAGATTCATCCACCTTCTGGCAGGGTTCATTTTAATCTTTCTGGAAGTCTAGAGACTCTCACTACGAGAAAAGTCCGCTGAGAGAACCGGTTTAATCACAGATAAACTCACAAGGCAGATAGATAGATAGATAGATAGATAGATAGATAGATAGATAGATAGATAGATAGATAGATGTGAATTACTGATTTTCTAATGGGGTTCAAGATATGATGGCCGTTGATTCCATGAAAAGATTCTTCAGGATTTCTTTTAATCTTGCCGGAAGTCTGGAGACTCTAACTAAGAGAAAAGTCCGCTGAGAGAACCGGCTTTGTCGCAGATAAACTGACACGGCAGATAGATAGATAGATAGATAGATAGATAGATAGATAGATAGATAGATAGATAGATAGATATGTACAAATTAGGATAGATAGATAGATAGATAGATAGATAGATAGATAGATAGATAGATAGATATGTACAAATTGAGATAGATAGATAGATAGATAGATAGATAGATAGATAGATAGATATGTACAAATTGGGATAGATAGATAGATAGATAGATAGATAGATAGATAGATAGATAGAAAGAAAGAAAGATAGAAAGAAATTGATATATAGTAGATAGATAGAGAGATACGGTGAGCTGCTAAAAATTTCTGTTTGATGTACCTCCCAAGATCAATGTTTTGGAGTTTGGTCCTTGAATTATTGATTTTTTGATGAGGTTCGGCTATGATCTTATCTACACCTTTTTTTATACACTGGGTGTGTACAAATGCAAGAGAGCTTTCTTTCGCAGAAGCAATTCTTCCCTACAGAAAATATGATTCTTAATTCAGTTGTCGGTATTCGGTCTTCTTCGTTTACGAAAGCGTCTTCCACCTTTAGACATGTAAGGGAACGTGCATAGTGGAACAAAGGAACCATTTCAACAGAATTATTACAACATCAGTACGCCAGCAGCGCTCTCCTATGGATGTGCGCGTGTGGGAGATAATTTAAGTAAAATGATACAAAGCCTCAAGGTAGAAAAGGACAATTCGTTTCTGTTCAGCAAAAACTGAAATACTGACACGTAACTAGATAATCTACAGTTGTTGTAATACGCCAACCAGTCACTAACATTAAATCAATCAGGGAGCCAGCCAACCGGAACATCCTTCGCTAAATTTTTCAGTATCATAACACACTGACAGGTGTGCTCCTCTTAGGCATTTTAATACCAAATTCAACCCATTAGAAGGCTCGGGATCCAATCAGGCTACCATTAAAATGGTAATGACAAACGCAGTGATGAAATAGGAGGAATATAAGGGGGATAGATAACAGTTAACCCTTGACTTGATGAAGTTAATATTTTAGTATTCAGGGAAGTACCCACGCGGGAGGCTGTACTAAAAAAATGCCAGTTTTGGCGGACAAATCTGTATGAGTGGTACTTTTTATATACATTTTAAATATGGGGAAAATGTGGGGGATTCGACTCCGTGAATGTAGTATGGTGTGTCCTAACTGTAAATATCTGAATTCGTAAAGCCAAAGAGTGTAACTCATCTGAAAATGTGCCATGGAAATAGTGATCGAGCAACCATATGATAAATATCGATCTCTAGCTAGCTAGCTAGCTAGCTAGCTAGCTAGATAGATAGATAGATAGATAGATAGATATTATATGTGTTGTGGCCTTGTTAGGGCCAGAAATAAATACACAACGAGATGAATTGAATTTAAAAAATATATTAACAGAAACAGTAATACAAACATATACAAACGAGAGTATTACAGCAAGAATGTTCGGTACCTGCTCCTATTATAGGGGGGAGAGTCCATGCGTACGTGGGTAAATTACCATAACAATATGATAGATAGATAGATAGATAGATAGATAGATAGATAGATAGATAGATAGGACAATAATGAGATATCTATCTTACCTCTTTCTCTCTCTCTCCTTCTGTCTCTCTCTCTCTATATATATATGTGTATATATGAATATATATTAACAGAAGTAAATATATATAAAAAAAAATAGATAGAAATAGGCTCAGATAGATAGATAGATAGATAGAGAGAGAGAGAGAGAGAGAGAGAGAGAGATAGAAATAGGCTCGGATAGATAGATAGATAGATAGATAGATAGATAGATAGATAGATAGATAGATAGATAGATAGATATGAAAGAACTGATAGATAGATAGATAGATAGATAGATAGATAGATAGATAGATAGATATGAAAGAACTGATAGATAGATAGATAGATAGAGAGAGAGAGAGAGAGAGAGAAAGATAGATAGAAATAGCATTGGATAGATAGATAGATAGATAGATAGATAGATAGATAGATATGAAAGAACTGATAGATAGATAGATAGATAGATAGATAGATAGATAGATAGATAGATAGAAAGAAAATGTGGAATTTCTCGATTTGACTTACTTCCTGAAACCAATGTTTTAGTGTTTAGTCCATGACATACTGATTTTATGAAGTGGGCCGGGATATGAAACTATCGTACATTGGAGTGCAAAAATGCATAAAGTCTCACGCAGAAGATTTAATTACAGAAAATATGATTCTTATGTTATTTGCCGCTATTCAGCTGAATTCATTTATTAAGCGTCTTTCACGTTTCGATTTGACAAATGCTTGTTAGTTGGTTGTTTTTTGTTTAGCGCCATATCAACACCTCTATGGGTTACTGACTGCCGAAATCTAAATATTTTTGTAGGAAATTCTAATTTTTGGAGATAATAATGGTTTTAGTGATAAAAAGTTTTACTAATTAAACGATAGCTGGGCAGAAGAGGTGGATTCATGCCTTTCTCAAGAGTATTTGCGTGTAAGTGAATATAACGAACCCGACTGGAATTGGAACACGGCTCGCCGATTAATAATTCCGAATGAAATTTTAAAATGTCAATATCTGAGTAAACTTAGTCATTTATATGCCATACGTGATACACGTTTAGGCGATCATGTATCTTTCGATACATGGCTGACGAGGTATATTTTTCCCCGTAGTAGGTTGCCGTTTCTTCCTGTGTTAGACCAGTTGCCATCCAAGGCTATAAAACACAGTCTGTCTTGCTATTTAACCATAGCTGAGGAGAAGAAGATTCATACCTTTTCCAAGGGTATTAGCACGTAAGTGAATGTAATGGATTCGACAGGAATTCGAACTTGGCTCTCCAATTCCTCGATCTTAGCAGTTATCCATTACTCCACCTTGCTTATGAAAGTGCATTCCACAATTAATACCAGAAGGGAGCTGTAATGCAAGTGTCAAATTGCACCAGTTTCTTTGCTCTTTGAAAATTTAGTTAATGTCAGACTGAATAGTTTCTACGCAATATTTTTTATTTATTTATTTATTTATTTATTAGGTTGGTGCAAAAATAATGTCGGTTTTTGACGTTATACGTCAAAAACCGACATTATTTTTGCACCAACCTAATATAATATTTTGGAGATGATAATGGGTTTAGTGATATAAGTCATACCAATCTGTCCATAGTTGGTGGGGGGGAGATAAATTCATACCTTGCCAAAGTGTATTTGCGAAAAATTAAATATAACGAACCCAACTAGAATTGGAACTCTTCTCTCTGATTAATAATTCCATGCCATTACCCCTTAGACCACCAGCAGATCCATGCTTACAGCACCCGGTATTCCCAAGCGGTCACCCAACGTTTCTTAACTCCGATGGCCGTACGACGTTTCAACATAAAGTGACCGTAAAATAGAAAGGGAACGTGTATCGTGGAACAAAGCAATCATTTCGACAGGAATATTACTTCAACAGGACGTCCGAGTGAGCGCTCTAGTATGTGTGTGTGTGCCTGTGTGTGTGCGTATGTGTTCGTAATGGAGAGAATGAGGGAGAGAGAGAGAGAGAAGTTGTGTAGTATCTGTTGGAAAGAGATTGCAACAGGGAAAAACAAGCTTCTCTCCCCCACCAAAGATCGTAAACGATTTTGAACACTATCAAGTCTGGGCAGTGGAAACTGAGCAACTCCAATCCAGATCTGACAGCAATACTCCATTTCTGGTCTAACCTGAAACTTGTAAAGATAAGGCAAGGTAGAAGTGTCAGGTATATCCTAGCTGTTAACGTCACAATGTTTCTGACGTTATACGTTCTGGCATTCTTCAGAGGTCTGCTGTATTTATTAACCTACTGAGAATTTTTCTCATCCGCGTATCCCAGGAAGATGATATTTTGTACAACAAGTAAATGACGCTTTACTGACTTCAGACTCAGAAAGAAAAATGAAACAACAATCGAGAGACTAGAACATACGGTTACATCTAACAATTTCAACTGTAAAATGATGAGGCCTTACCGCCAATCTAGTACTGCGTTTAAATTCATAAAGTCTAGAGGAAAGTAATATTTATTTTGTAAATATATAAAAATGTGACACAAAACGAAAAGAAGGGATGGAGAGGGTGGTCTTCTTCTGTCTTAAACGTTAAACTTAGCTAGCCACAAACACTGACCCAAACATACCACAGTATTCCTTACAGCAAAACCACGCTTTTTTACTTACCATTGTTACTACATCCATCATAATACCAGTCCCTATGTGTAAAATTTTTATCAGTTGTGATAAAAAACAATTTAAAAAAAATCTAACCCCAATGTGCATTTGGAATTTAAAGGTCATTAGAACAATTACCATGGAATATTTCTAGAAAGAACACAGTGAAGTTACTTTACGGTGATGGGAAAGATTGAAGCCGAGATGCCACGTCAATAACATTGCATATCCTTCGGATTTTATCAAGAATCCCTAAATAAAACAATAACAATAAAAGAAGAGGAATCAAGAAGACAGTAGATAACGATTGACATTGCATTCCAATTCAGTTATATTTTTAGGCAATCCATGAAGTCAAAAAGGTTGGTTTCCTTCTTCTAAGTAGATGACCATTAAGATAGTTTATGAATTCTACATACCGGCTTTTTTTAAAAATCATTTCACCCATTGCAAAGCAGTTAAGCTACTAAGACACAAAGGGTTATTGAGTGAGAAGGAATAAGTAAAAAGTCAAAAAATTATTAAGGAGCGAGATCAATAAAAGAATAGGAATCAACAGTAGACAACGATTGACATTGCATTTTTGACGATCATTGGCTGGAAAGCAAGAAGCCGAAAAAGGCGAGAAAAAAAAAACAGTTAGCAAAGAACTAAGTTAAATCGAGCCAACTTATTGTACGAATACTTTTTTTACCCATTAAAATGGATTGATGCGATTCATTTCTTTTAAATCATTTTTTCTGTTTTCTATGCATATTTAGTTACTATGTATGTGTACAGTCAATTATATAAAAAGTGTATTTATTCATTAGTATTAACAAGTTGTGTGTGTGCGAATATTTGGTTGTCCCACTATATATTAGGTTGGTGCAAAAATAATGTCGTTTTATCACGTTAAAATATGTGAGAAAACGACATTATTTTTGCACCAACCTAATATATATATATATATGTGTGTGTGTGTGTGTGTGTGTGTGTGTGTGTGTGTGTGTGTAATACTAATTGGTAATTGGCAGGGATAATTTCAAGGAGGACATTAATCCAAAGCGAGCTCAATGCAATTAACAGAGCTATATAATAATAATAAGTAAAGACAATATATATATTCTTTACTATATATATATATATATATATATATATATATATATATATATATATATATATAATTATTTATTAAAAAAAATTTATAACATAAATATGTTATAAAATCACTACAAAAATAGCCATTTTGTTTCAACACCCTCGGTGTCTTATCAAGTAAAGATGTTGAATGTAAAATAAATGGTTTTAAAAGTTTCAAATTAATTAACAATCCTTCGCAAGGGGAAAACGTTGTTACAAAAGCTAGATGGACCAATCAAAATACAAGTATAGGAAAATTCAAAAAGCTTGACAACGAAGTCATGTTATAATATCTATTCAGATGTTTAAAATATGGGTAGTATTAAAAAAAAAATTTATTCTAACCAATAATTACTAAATTATATGATAAAATTTAATATTAAAATTAAAAACTGCTAATTTCAAAATCAAAATTTAATCGCTATTAAGTTTACAACTATAAAATTACTGAGGAGAAAAGAAGAAATATATATGTTATTCAATTTATTTCTTCATTGAAGTTACTTTAGCTAATTTTATATCCGGTCCTTTGAAAATGTATACATTTTAATCCTAAAAGTGTGTGAATGGGGTCCTAAACTCACGCGTAAAACAAACGCAATCAGATTATGATATATAAGCACCCAGACATATTATATATATATATATATATATATATATATATATATATATATATATATATATATATATATATATATATATATATATATACACACACAAAAAGAGACGAGACAGAGAACATCTCCACAGTCGTTCATGAAAAGAAAAAAGGAAGTGGGGGGAGGGAAACCAACACACACGTACATACATACACAATTAAAAGTGAATGCACTTTCCATACACATAGACACCTATAAATACATGCACACACAGACATTGACCCAGACAATCGGATACCACAACCAATAAATATTGAAGACTGAAAGTGTCATTACACAAATGCTAACCACTTATTGAAATATTGATAATGGGTTTAAGCCAGCAAATATACAAAGATAAAAATGATTAAAAATAATATTATTTAATATATTAAAATAGTGTATGTAAATATAAAATCGGACATGAAAGTCAACACCCATATATATATATATATATATATATATATATATATATATATATATATATATATATATATATATAGCACCAGACCATATGTGGCAGCAATATTTAGAGCATTGACGTATATGTCAGATAGATTCCGGAGAGGAAAATTGTCTAGCATAACACATTGAACCAACTTTCCTAGCAGCAGATATATCAATGGTTGATATATAATTCATACTTGCTTCGATAAAAACTGAGAAAACACTTTTTGTGCATGTATTCACGCGATAATCCTGTAATCGCCGGCCAAGTACAACAACGCGAATATGTTTTCAGGCTTCCTTTATTCTGACACAAGTTCATAATATTAGAGGTTCCCAATGAGGATCGTCTTCATTTTGAAACAAGTTGCTAGATCACCTGTTTACAAGAATTGACCTATTTTCTAATGGTGCATTCATTTACAAAGGTTGGTCTTGTTTGAGGCCAAAGGCCAAGCGAATGAGACACTCAGTGAGAACCGATCAAACTCGTAATGACTTATGTGACCAGCATACTAACAGCAAAAAGAAAAAACGAGTTTCTATTTACACGAAGGCATGCATTCTTTTTCTTCTGTTTTATGATTGCGTTGAGACATAGGCAGGCATTTATGCCTGAAACCGAATAATGACGCGAATGCATACTAATACTGGTGTATGTGACTAATTATTTATTTTAGGTTGAAAGATGTCAGTGAGATTACTCACTGGAGCATGCGTGCACGCATGCGTATTAGCCTCGTTTAACCCCTCGTTTCTCTTGACGAGCAATCGCGGAGCAGAGTTCTTCAATTTCGTCATTGTGTAATCTTGCTGAAGGTTAATAAAAATAATAAACGGAACGAAATATAAAAGTGCAGCACAAAACGAAAAACGAAGTCACTCAGCTATGATCTTAGAAGAGAGCGGCATTGAATTACTAGATTATAAACGCAGATAGATACAGGTACGTAAAAAAATCCAGGGAATAAACGGAATACATCTTCTTAGAAGTGAAAGAGGAAGTAGGTATTTCTTTGCATTATGACGAGCTAAGATCATTAAAATAAAAATATTAGTTTAGAACATTCCTGTTTTTCATTGAAACCAACCTTATCAGTTCATGAATATTATTTTGATATTTAGTTGCATTTTTCTTTCTATGTCACACTCACATTAATCTCCACCGCAAGAAAAAGATTATATATATGTGATCGATTCTATTAAATTCGAATTTCTCACAAACTAAACGTACTTTTAGAAAAAAAAATCGAATGTAAATAATGATTAGTTTTTTTCTTATTTTTTTACCAAGACTTCCACTAGAACAGAAGATTTCTTTGAGTTTGAAAAAAGTTTGTTTAGGACTTCAACTTTGTTAAAACTTGGTGCTTTGTATGTATATATATATATATATATATATATATATATATATATATATATATATATATATATGGAGGCAGCATAAGTGCTCTTTCAACAATATAAATAAAATAAATCAGACATCTCTATCTAAATATTTTTGGCATTTGAAAGAAATGAATAAAACACCAAAAGTAAAATGGAAAATTATAAACAAAACTAGAACTTGTAAAACTTGGGATGACCCATGCCCTTTATGCCTACATGAGAAACTACACATTATTAAGTTTCTAAATAATAAAAATCTATTAAACAATAGACATGAGTTAACGGTTTTTTCCCGACATCATCAAATTTTTGCATTGAATAATAAACATAAAAACAGGCAAACAATAAAATAATTTTTAAAATCCATAGTCCTAATAAATAGTTTAAATACCCTACAAAAAAAAGATAACCCTTTATGAAGTTGTCAAAACACAAATGTTACGGCAGTTTTTTTATATACACAAAACCCTTTCAGAAAAAAATAAAATAAAAAAATAAAATAAAAAAATAAATAAATCTCCATAGACACGTAAACCAGACTAGGCGAAATCATCTTCCGTTTTAAATTTAGACACACCCACCTTACCATGACTTGACATCTATGAATGTAACTCTATACTGATACAAATTATTAACACCCTACACCCCTTTTTATTTAAACAATCGCGCTAGCCGATACCATGGAAATTTTGATTTCAATAATGAATATGCTATTAAAACACGTAAATTTAAGAAAAAAGTTATTCCCAAAAAAATTTCGCTTGAAGATGTAACAGAGCTTACTTTAATGTAATTCTAATAATTATATGGAAGTTTTCGGCTCTTGTTTTGAAACATGAGAACTCTTATGTAGCGTGTTGGAATCATATTTTTAAATAAATAATTATATTTATGCTCTACTTCTGTATCGACCACTATTTTTTAAAAATAATAACAAAAATAATAAAGAACTTTGGATTATTTACCTAACGAGTTCTTTCCTATTTTCTATACATTTGCACACACGCACACACACACACACACACATATATATATATATATATATATATATATATATATATGTATATGTATGTATGTATGTATGTATGTATGTATGTATTAAAGAGAGAAAAACTTTTATTATTATAATGTGGAATATTTTAATATTTTATTCTATATATTTTGCTACAAATGTTTTGAGTTTCGTGACCTTTATTAGGCGAAGAATGTTTATTTGCACTCATTATTTATATGAATTAATTTTTCCCCCCTTTACTTGTTAAATCTTTTATCTTTGTTTTGACTTTTCTGCTTAGTAGTAGTTAACTGAATCCATCTTGGACTGGCTTTGAAATGTTCCTTTGCTTGAAGGGTAATAAAACAATTAAATTTGGTCAGAGATATAATAATCAATATATATAAGTATAGAGAAAGGATATATATATATATATATATATATATATATATATATATATATATATATATATATATATATATATATTGAATAGTAATTCTTTATCCAATTTTCTCCTAATATTCTCCAATTGGAAGTGAGTTTAAATAAATAATACGGAGATAAACTTTAAATTGATAATTTAATTTAAATTGAAATATATTAACCTTTAATAATCATTATTGATGATAAAATTATTTAAATTGGAATAACCTTTGATAATTAGGTACCTAAAAACAGTCACGAGTTTAATTAATGAACAAAAATCAAACGAATAGATGTCAACCTAACAATCAATAAGAAAAAAGTTTAGAAAATTAAAAAAGAATACTAAATATAAAATGATTTATTTTTTCAATGTACTTTCTATGATTTTTTCCAATCGACTATTTCATAGAAAATACCCCAAACTCCAACAAACTTCAAATTAAATTCTTCGTAGATTGTTTAGACATTTAGATTTATATCAAACTTTAATCCCCAAATATACCCTTTAAAGTAATGGGAATTAACAGTGTCTAAGAATTTGAGTGAAACCTGCCCTCATGGAATTGATTTATTATTGTTTGTTGTAGCTTCTTCCTTTAATGTCGGTTTTCTCCCTCACCCCTTACCCATCTATATCTACAGGTAACACGCGTTTAAGCGACGTCTAACCTACACAGAGTGGGGTTAAGGATAAAGAATTGAAATGGTACATCTAACTCACTCATGTCTTCTCTCCCACCTCACTTCCTCACTTCGTTAATTTTATATATACTTGATGCGGTCCGTCAAAAATGTGTAAATTTCTTTTCATTTTTCATTTCAACCTTTGGAAGTAAAGTCTGATGATCCATAGCCCTGTTAAAGAGGTTGTGGTGAAATAACTTATTACATGGAACCTTAAAGTCGTCTGTTTTTATTCAAAGATATCTGCTCTGAATTTACATTGAGCTCTCTGCATATCATCCTCCTTGGATCTACCCATACGGATTACCTAGTTTTGCATAAACTATATATATATATATATATATATATATATATATATATATATATATATATATATATATGTATGTATACAATACACCAAAATATAGAAAGGAATGAAAAATACAGAGGGATATAAAAAGATAAGAACAAAGACATCAACATTTCTTTCCCTTTTTAAAACCAAAGTTGTTTTATTACTCCTCAAGCAAGGGAACAATTTTAGACCAGTCCAAGATAAATTCAGTTAACTACATGTAAGAACTTAATTCCTTTAAATAATATCTAGAAACAACCATTCTTTGCCTAATGAAGGTCACAAGATCCGAAGTACGTGTAGCAAAATATATAGAATAAAGTATATTAAAAAAAAAAATCCACATTATAATAAAAAAAAAACGTTTGCAGCTTTTTCTCTCTTTAAAATATACACTTTTCTCTCGTTGGAACAACGTTAAAACCTTTCTTTATATAAACCCTTCCCTAAAATGTTCATGTGCTGACTATGAAGACTAGAGAATACTAGAGCTGTGAAATCTTGCATTCATTTCAACTCTTCTTATTAATAACAGCATTGTTTCTTTCCAGGTAAGCTGATATCTGACTGTTCAAATATGACTGTTTAACCTGTTTGTCAAAAAAGTTATCAGCAGCAGATACTGACGTCATCATCACTGCGATAATGTTTTCCATACAAGTGTTTTTTGTTGTTTTTTTTTTGTTGTTTTTCACGGTGGGGGACAGATGATCAAATCAGGAGAATAGATAGTGTGATCAACCAGTTCAAAGCGACAATCGCGCACAACATCCATTGAAACCAATGAGTTGTGCGCTAGGACATTGTCCTGATGAAACAAGACAACATTCTTCAGGTTTTTTCTGGGCGTTTGATCTTGACAGCATGTCGTAACTGCCTCAGCAAGTCGGTACAGTACACTTCATTGGTCATTTGGTCCATTTGAAGATATTCAAATGTAACACAGAATGAGCATGACAAAGGATGGAAAGTAAGTTAATGCCGAATCTTGTGGGGCAACTTGGATTGTTTATAAGGTGCTCAGCAATGACATTTAAAAGTATTGTGTACTATCTATGTCAGGTCCGGGCAGCCTTCTCTCTGTAAACCGAGGGAATATTTGTTAGGATTTGGCATTATTTCCATGTGATTTTTTCACCTTTTTTTTATCATATGTTTCTTATATTTAATATTGTAATATTTAGTCTTCCCTCGATTTCAAATCTGTTGAGTAAGGGCGAAACCGGTCGGCGAGTCAATTTTTTTTCCTATTTTCCTTGTAATCATGAATGGTAAAGCACGTCTTGACATTTTTATTTATGTAACATATATATATATATATATATATATATATATATATATATATATATAGAGAGAGAGAGAGAGGGAGAGAGAGAGACAGAGAGAGAGAGAGATAGACATTTTATTCCCATAATATATATATATATATATATATTTTATTCCCATAATATATATAGATATTTGTTTTATTCCCATATATATATATATATATATATATATATATATATATATATATTGAACAATAAAAAATATTAAAAAATTAAAATCTTTAGACACACTGGGTTGTAGATTAATATCCTTTCGTTTTTTTATTATTATTTCATTTAGATTCCTCGACTGCTTTCGGTCAAAATGGCCATCATCGGGAGGAGAAATATTTCTGCGTGCTGGTAGCAGTAAACTACAGAAATGAATGTCTTGCTGGAGAAAATGAACTTTTGTCTGTAGTTTTCATTTGTTTATATATATATATATATATATATATATATATATATATATATATATATAGGTACTTGCATGGATAGTACTTTTTCTGAAGATCGCGAAAGCGTGAAACCCGGGGTTACAAACTACTATCCATGCAACCGCATATGTTAGCTCCATCAAGGATATTGAGCACTTTCCACTAAATACTGCGCATATATATATATATATATATATATATATATATATATATATATATATTGTCGAATGGTCGATATTCAACCCTCTGGATAGCTAAGCAATAAAATCACTATGGAGAAGGCTTAACTATCAATTTTAAGGTGAATTATAGCAGCCCACAATATTAATGAGGGCGACATTTTGAGATATTATCGTCCACGTCCTGAAGCAACATGGGACATTGAGGAAGAAGGTGAAAGAGATTTTTTCTCCTTTTTTAACACAGATCATCACAATCATTAACGTGCTGCATCTCATCAGATGATGGCTCTCGACAGCTACCTGCACCTTGCATTTCTTAGCATCGATTAGATATAGACGATATAGAAATCAACATGGCATGTGTTTCAAGCAATGGGCGATCATCAGACTATGTGTAACTGTTGCCAAACTAAAATATTTTTCCTGAACATTCTTCTTCCGAACAAAGTAATTCAATCTTTTCCCTTAATACTTCCATCCACTACTATTGCCATTCGAACGCTCAACCTTCCCTGACATCTCTAAAATATCTGCTAGACAAGTGAAACATAATCGAATCACGTGTTATTTAATCACCGGTCTGCGCGGGAAAATACTGGCATTAACATGTAGGCAAACTACGCCGTTCAAGATAATTTGGCAAAAGAGGGGATAGCATCTGTATATACAAAGATGCCCGTGCTTTTGCGGGTAAACACCAGCAGATGTGCGCATCCATATGCACTGCCCCATTTTGTTTTGTACAAGAGAAAACGTTCGTTTTTTTTTCCTTCTGGCACGATAAATGTTTATTTGATAAAATAACTCACTCCGACTCGTACCTTGAAACGCTTTTACAGACTTGTAATTAAGATTTGTACTGATCTTCTTCCTCTTCTTCTTCTTCTCCTCCTCCTCCTTCTCCTTGTACCGATTTGTACCCATCTTCTTCTTCTTTTTCTTTTTCTTCTTTTTCTTCTTCTTCTTCTTCTTCTTCTTCTTCATCTTCTTCTAGCCACGTAATTAAGATTTGTACCGATCTTCTTCTTCTCCTCCTCCTCCTCCTCCTCTTTCATCCTCCTTGTACCGATTTGTACCGATCTTCTTCTTCTTCTTTTTCTTCTTCTTCTTCTTCTTCTTCTTCTTCTTCTTCTTCTTCTTCTTCTTCTTCTTCTTCTAGCCACGTAATTAAGATTTGTACCGATCTTCTTCTTCTTCTTCTTCTTCTTCTTCTTCTTCTTCTTCTTCTTCTTCTTGTACCCACATCCATGGCTCTCCAAAGTTTCTTGTTACTCATGGCCTTTATGAGTTGGCCCTTTTCTAAGACCCCCAACCCCGTTTGCAACCCATTCATAGAAGTTCTTCTGGTGGTACGCTACTTTCTTCTACCACTCTTACTTTCGGTATGCCCTGTGTTGCTTACATTTACGATGCCCTCATTTCTCATCATATCTCCAAGAGATTTCATCTATCTCTACCTGATTCGGATTATAAGACTTTCTTGTTGCCTTCTCTCAGATGATCAAAGCGTTTCCCGGAAGACGCTTAACGACTAAGAATATTGCAAATTGTTATAATAGATTGACCGTCAAAAGAAAGAGAAATTGGATGTCTCTAGTCGAAGTTAAAGTATCAAGCATTAACATTTCTCTTATTATTAATTGATGATGGCAGACACAAAAGGGAAACTGACGGAAACTCCTTACAGAAGGTAGTAAAAGAAAACAAGAAAAGAGTTGCTATCAATTGTAAGATGACAGAATGTATGGTCGTCAGTGAAGAAGGAAGAGCCCAAAAGACGAATTGCGAATTGAAGTTGTCGACATCAAGCAACGACAAAACTTTAAATGGGAAGACTTTTAACAGAGAACGAAAAATGTGACTGCAAAATCCAGAGGATTTCAGTTTTTTTGTAGTTCTCTGATTTTGATGTCTCTAATTTGTAATTTGCATGATAGGCTGTCCCTTTTGTCAACTATGCATTCTGTTTTCTTGCAATTCATGCTTAGATCTTTCTTTTCGCTTTCTTTCACTGTCTTCCGTCATTGTTCTTATAGTTTCCCAGCTGGTGAAATTGTCCGAATAATAATAATAATAATAATAATAGGTTGGTGCAAAAAATAATGACATAATAATGTCGTTTTTTGACGTAATTTATAACGTCAAAAAACGACATTATTACGTCATTATTTTTTGCACCAACCTAATAATAATAAATAGAAAAAATTGTTCTCACGAGTATAGCCCCCACCTTACAAAGGGCTTTATCTATGTAAAATATGTTTACGCTTTTTTTTTTTTTTTAATTGGTTAGTGGAAAATGTTATGAAGACATTTCTAATCTTAGGTCTCTGGGCGGGACCCAGAAAGAAATGTGTACACACCAGAAATCAAAAGAAATAATAATAATAATAATAATAATAATAATAATAATAATAATAATAATAATAATAATAATAATAAAATTCAAATTGACGGTAATAAAATCCAACATACCTGATATCATCACGAAAGACAAAAATTCAGATAAGTGTATGCTTATTGACATAGCAGTAACATCTGAGAGAAACACCTCCATGAACATTATCGAGAAATTACCCAAATACAAAAACCTGAAGATCGAAATTAATGTGGGTAATGAAGACTGAGATTGTACCAATAGTAATCGTAATGGGCCACATGAGAAAAAGGAATGGGCAATTTTACTAACAGGTGTCACAGGTCCCATCAACATACAAGTTGCTCAGAAGATTGCCCTTCTAGAAACATCCCTTAAACTAAGAAAAGTGCTGTCAATTAAATGGCAACTTTCCTATCGTGCCTAAGGACCATAGTTTGGACCCGGCTCTACAGGATAAAATGCAGGAAACACAACATAAACAAATAATAATAATAATAATAATAATAATAATAATAATAATAATAATAATAATAATAAAGGAAAAAAAACAACACATTGAAAAATCCCTGGATATCCTAGCTAAAGAGAAATTTAAAAAATTGTCTTGCTAGTGATGTTATGGTAGTTGAAAAAAACATAATATGTACAAATAATAATAATAATAATAATAATAATAATAATAACAACAATGATATGAAAAACATTTTCAATAATATATGATTAAATACAATTAAACATAAATTAATATACCTTTTCATTGAATTGATTGCCATCGTTAATGGAAAAGATGTGTTTCGATTGATTGATTCGTTTTTGACGATTTATCAACCCTTTGTAGGTTATTTAAAGTCAGAAAATATTTTCAGATTGTAAGAATTTGTGGGCGGGGAGATGATAATGGTTTAGTGATACAAGTAACAGCTAGTGGGGAAGAAGTGATAGCTTCGTCGCTTTCGCAAGGAAAATGAAATAAAAAGATTGTGTAGAACCAGGAAGAAACAAGTGAAACTTTTGCAACGCGTAATGAGGAAAGAAGGCTTAGAAAAACTGACATTCTCAGTGCGTATTTAAAGCAAAATAGGAAGAGGGAAACACTGGACACCATACCTAAACCGAGATCGATTAAAACAGCGACAGTATATAGACAGACATTGCTAAGATAGGAAGTTGCGGTGAGATATAATCGCCCACGTCGTGAGGGGACACGTTACATAAAGAAAATTTAATAACCGAATTCTCTAAAGTTAATTTTTAGGCATCAGAGGGCATTTAAATATTCACAGTTCGATTCACTTTCAAAATTATTGATTGGCTGATTGATTCTTTTTGTACGGATTATCAGCCATTTGCAGGTATTTTAAATCCGGACAGTATTTTTAAATCGTAAAATTTTTTTATTTAAATAATAATGGTTTAGTGATACTATTATTACTAATTAACGAATCCAACTAGAATTGGAACTCGGCTCTCCGATTAACAATTCCGAGCCATTATCTATTACACCAACCGCACACCCAATGTTATATATCACCTGGTATTCTTGGATGTGTTTGAGGAGCATTCGAAATGGTAATGATAATGTTAATATTTGCTGTTTCGCTATATGGAAAAATATACGAACATTTTTGCATTCATTGGCCGTACCACATGTGACATTGTCGTCTGAAATGTATAAAAACTTTTTTGTTAATACAGTTCTTCCGTAAAATAGATTTCTCAAGTCTACTAACTGTTATCACTTTCTTCCTAACCTTTTGTCCAAAGCAGTGGAGATCGTCAAAATCTTCATAATATCATTATTTTCTCTTCGAGTTTCCCGTGATAACCATTTTCGTTGTTGCTGCTGGTGAAAGTCCTCAAGTGAATTGGTTTCGGTTAACTGGCACAGTTCTTTGTGATTCTGTCGCGCAAATCTTCAACAGAAGGACGGTCCTCTACGTGCTTCGTTCGCTTGAAAAACATTTTAAATCATTGATCTGAGAAAGCGATACGGTGGACAGCTTAGACATTTCAGGGTGAGTAAAAGATAACTCGTTTTCTCAAGTTAATTGATTTCGTTATGTAGCAATTTATTGTGTTTAAAACTGCCACAGACTATCTTATGTTCAATTTTCTTTTCCCTATACTAAATGTGTTATAACTGATCCGTAGGCCGAGGTATGTAGTGTGTTTAGTACTTACTAATTCCACACACTTTGTTTGTATAGTGGATTCGGGGTACGTACCACCACTGCTTTGATTTCATGCTTAGAATATTGCCGCCACATATAGCACGGTGCGCCACTGTGTGTGTGTGTGTGTGTGTGTGTGTGTGTGTGTGTGTGTGTGTGTGTGTGTGTGTGTGTGTGTGTGTGTGTGTAACGAATGTACGGCCGCAATTTTCGACGGATTTGCACCAAAATTTACATGCACATGCTCCAAGTTAGCGGGAAGGCCAAGACCGACTTTGCATTTCCAAACTCCCATCGATAGTGGAAATAATCGATTTTTTCATGCTTCTACGGCAGTTTTCATGTAGTTTGCGGCCATTTTCTACTGGCCAGAGTGAGAGCCAATAGCTGGCTGTCACGAATAGGCAGGAAGATTCTATTGGCCAGCGTAAGAGCCAACAGCTGACTGACACGAATGTTAACTAGCATGCTAGCATGCAAAAAAAATCAATAGCTGCATTCGTCACAAGTGGGAAAAATTTAAATCTGCATGGCACTTTACTCCAATTGGCTCATTCGCTTGCTTATATATATAGAAATTAATTATATTTATAAACAGACAACTTTAAGGGTTCATGATGATTATAATTTATTCCTTAGAATCCAAATTCGATTGTAATTCCCCACATCAACGTTTTTATACAAAAAAAAATATAGGTCAAAGCACGAAAAGTTTTCGCGTGAGTCCAAAGATTTAAAAGAAAGTATCTTTAAATTTAAAATTCCTAGGGTCGTTCGATCGTGCCAAATATGTAATTGCATCAGCGTAAAGTTAATCATCCGAAATCTTTTTCCACTTTGTCATCAATATTTCCCCTAAAATTGTTCTCGTTACATATAAAGTTAAAAATCATTATCTATTAGGTTGGTGCAAAAATAATGTCGTTTTCTCACATAAAGTTGAACCTCAAAAAACGACATTATTTTTGCACCAACCTAATATCTATCCATCTATATATATATATATATATATATATATATATATATATATATGATGAGCATGTGACAGATGATATATTGAAATTTTTTATATATTGTAATAGATAGATAGATAGATAGATAGATAGATAGATATGAATGCGCGTAAGCAAATACAGTTATAGACGCGTACATCTATTTTCGAGCAAACAAATATTGGAAGAAGATTTTTTTCACATCTAACGCGGAAATTAATGTTTTAGATAAGATAAAGGATGTTACATATGTTAATAACTCTCCTTAATGTTATAAATGAAGAGTGTATCACTATACCTACTAAAGATTTGAGTCTCCATACAATGTTCGATGTATTCATGATTTATGTCAAACTTATAATAAAAGCTAAATGTTTCAAACAGACTTTAAAGACAAAGCAGAATAACTATTAGTCTCCAGATTGTTTGATATTTTCTTACTTTGCTTGAATCATATGAAGCTACTTTACTCCATGTATTTTTCGTCTATAATGGAAAATATGCTTGCATCTTCAAATAAATACAGTTCTGTTCGATAAAAGTGACTCACCTGAGTTCTTTTACTTAAAAATTTTTTCGCCTATTGTTTTTGGGGTCAAACTCATTTTCAATCTTACTAATATAAAGACCCCTTCCCGATCACCTAGTAAAAAAGTTTACTCACCCTAAGGTATACTATTGATAATTACAATTTTGGATATAAATGAGATCTAGGAAAAAACCCTGTGCAAAAAAAGTCACTCACTTATTTCCTGCAACTTGTAATTAATAGAAACATAACCGAACAGCTTTAAATAAAGAATAATAGAGGTATAATTTATTTATAATAGGTAATATAGTTCGAAATATTTAATAATCTATGGGTCCTCCTTTATTTTGAATAACCTTTTCAACCCTTTTTGGCATTGACATGATTAGGTTCTGGAAAATCTCATCTCTAAGCATTGAATTCCATTCGGATATGAAATTCACAATCAAATCCTCTTTGTTGCTCAACTGCTTTCTCGAGAGACTGTACTTTATAATGCTCCATAAGTTTTCTATGGGGTTGAGGGCAGGAGATTGGAGCGGCCATGTGATAACACTCATCTGCTTCTCATCAAAGTATTCTTTCATCAATTTTGATTTGTGACAGGGAGCATTATCCTGCATAAAAATGAGCTTGCTGAGGTCGATTTGTACCCTTTCATCAGAAGGGAGCAGACAAAACTCTAAAATTCTCTCGTACTGCTCGCTCCTAAGGGTCTTTTTAATAGGTTTTAAGAAACCAGTTCCATGAAAACGAAAAACATCCCCAGAACACTATACTGAACGGATGCTTGACAGTACTTACTGCTAAATTCAGAAGAGCTTTCAAAGCTTCTTCTTCAGATTTTATTAGGTTGGTGCAAAAATAATGTCGTTTTTTTGAGGTTCAACTTTACGTGAGAAAACGACATTATTTTTGCACCAACCTAATACATCGCTTATCCTTTAGCTCAACTTTCGTTTCATCAGAGAAGAGAACATTTAGTAAAAAAAAAAAAATCAGGTGAGTCACTTTTATCGAACAGTACTGTACGTTTCTTGAGATGATAAGTTAGCATTACTGAAGTGGTGACATCGTTATGATATTAATAAACAACGGAGATAAGTGACGAAATCCTGCACCGAGACAAGTTTACGTGAATTTGACTTACATGTAAAAGTGCGAGAATTGATGTGCAGGCCACGAAACTATTCAATTAGCAGTCTTACGCTTGTAAGTGTAACGACAGGAATTGTTGGCTACCGCCTAAATACGTCCTGTCTTCCATCAGAAACGTCAAAAATGACAGTAGTAAAAAAGAAAGAATTTGAAGCTGGATTTTTTTGTTAATTTTTTCTTATCTTTTTTTATTTTCTTGACTTTCGCCCGGTTTGATTAGCAATTTTCCAAGGATGAAAGTTGACACCAGTCGAGAAAGTTAGGCTTCTATAATAGATATTCTTCTTAATTATATTAGGTTGGTGCAAAAATAATGACGTAATAATGTCGTTTTTTGACGTTAAAAATACGTCAAAAAACGACATTATTACGTCATTATTTTTGCACCAACCTAATAACAAGCTTAAAGCAAAAAAAAAAAGAAAGAAAAGAGTGAAAGAAAAGAGTGAAAGAAAAAGTAAAAGCAAGAAAGAGTAAAAGAAAGCGAAAGCCAGAAACGAACAAAAGAAACAAAAGAAAGAGTAAAAGAAAAGATAGAGTAGAAGAAAGAAAGAAAGAAAGAAAGAAAGAAAGAAAAAATGAAAGAAAGAAAAAAGAAAGAAAGAAAAATAAGCGAAAGCAAGAAGGAAACAAAACAGAAAAGAACGAAAGACAGAGTGAAAGGAAGAGTAAGAGAAAGATAGGGTTGAACAAAGAGTAGAAGAAAGAGTAGGAGAAAAAAGAAAGAAAAAAGGAAGAAGCTAAAAATAGAAAAGAAGAAAGGGAAGTGTGAAAAAAGAAAGAAATAAACAAATATAAAATACTAAGAAAATAAGGTAAAAGAAAGAAATAAAGAAAAGAAAGTAAAAGGAACAAAAAAGGGATAAAAATGAAAGAAAGAAAGAAAGAAAGAAAGAAAGAAAGAAAGAAAGAAAGAAAGAAAAGACAACAGAATGAACGAAATAAAGAAACGAACGAAAAGACTAAAAGAACGAATTAAATAAACAAACAAAAGAAAGAAAGAAAGAAAGAAACGAACAAAAGAAAGAAAGAAAGAAAGAAAGAAAGAAAGAAGGAAATAAAGAAAGAACGAAAGAAAGGAAGAAAGAATGAACAAATGTAAGTTAGAAAAACGAATGAAACGAATAAAAGAAAGAAAGAGAGAGAAAAAGAAAGACCTAAATAAAGAAACCAATGAAAAGAACGAAAGAAAGAGAGAAACGAACTAAAGAAAACAGAACCGAACGAACGAACGAAAGAAAAAAAAAAAAAAAAAGAACCGAACAAAGAAAGAAACACAGAGAAACAAAGAAATAAAAAAAAAATGCAATGATAATCGTAAAGATGATCACGATGACACGTGAAAAGACACATGTAACTGGAGAATTATGTTAATAAAAAAAAAAGATGTTTATATTGATATGAACAGACAGCAGAAGGGCGGTGATAAAAACAGAAGTAAATTTACATTGATAGGAAATTTGATGTTAATATTCAGCTACGAAACCGTCATTATATAGAAAGGATAGTTAAGTAAGAAGAGATTAACGTTGATAATAATCATATTATAGTTCTCAGTTCGTCAGTTAGCGCGTATGCTACGTCTAAAGTGCCGTAGGTGATACACACATAGCAGAATGATCCACGGCGTCCAGTAGTTCATAATTTTCTGTTGCTGATCGAAATAGCGATGATGGTGGGGGCAGTTTCTTTCTTCAAGGCGCGACTTGAGAGGTGGATTTGTTTTTAAAATTACCTTTTCCTAGACTTTTCCTAAAGTGGCAGGACCTAAAAGAAAGCAAGTGGTTTTAATTCAGAATTTTCTAGCAAAACTATAGGGCCCAGTCTCCCAGCGGGATATGGATTCATACCTTTCCCAAGGGAAAGTTAATGCACTGGACTCAATCGTAATTCAAACTCAAGTCTTCGATTCCTCAATCCAAGCCACTATCTATTACCCCACGGGGCCGACACCTCATCAGTAATGAACAATTCCGTTTTGCTTGTGACAAAAGGCAAAAAAGACATAGTATATCAGAGACGCTTCTTAGTTTCAGTAAAAGAAAGAAAAAAAAAGAAAATCATAGAGAGAATAGAGAAAGGAGGCGATATGGCTCTCATATATTTAAGGTCTGCTTCAGTGAAATAGAAAACTTTGTCAGTTCTTAATTATTTCATTTGTACCCTCCTACTTCTTTAAATAATGACTTAAGGGAACTGGAGACTCTACCAGTATTTATAATCGGTGGGTGTAATGTTAACACTATAAGATACGCAGATTAAACTGTTTTGGTGGCCAAAATGTTGTTCTACAGAAGGATAATGAGAATTTCATGGACGGAGTAAGCAACGAGGAAGGACAACAGAAACAGGTAACAGAAAGAACGCTTATACGAAGATTCAGGAAAAGGCAGTTGAAATTCTTTGGACGCATAATGAAGGAGTGCTTGGAAAAGAGGCATATCGAAGGCAAGGAAGTCAGTGAGACAGTTTCCTCAAGAGCTTGTGTGAAAGGCAGGCAGAACGGAGGATACGGACCTTAGTAAATGGCGAAAAACTGCTAAAAGCTGCACGAGATATGAAGTTATAGAGAGCCATGATCGGTTATAATCTGAATTCGGAACAACATTGAAGAAGAAGAAGAAGAAGAAGAAGAAGAAGAAGAAGAAGAAGAAGAACAACAACAACAACAACAAGAACAAGAACAAGAAGAACAAGAAGAAGAAGAATCATCGCCCTAAAAGATCACAGGAATAGGCATAAGTCGACCAGAAAGGTGATCCCTTGACCAAACAGATCACTGGTGTATATGCTCAGGTCCGAATCATTCTTGAAGAATGAAACCTAAACCCCTGAAACTTTCAGATTCAAATGAATCACACAACCCAGGCCAGATGATTAACAACAAAAACGATAACATGTCAGTTTGTAAATATTGCTCGTTCCTGAATAAATATGAAAATATAAAATATAAAAAGTGATAGGCATGAGATTGAAAAAGTGTTATAGTATTTGAAGGTCGCAAGAATTTCGTTATAAAAGAAAGATATGCAAGTTCGCTTCCAAAAATGCGGCTAAAATTATTTTTAAAGCCTGATGTGACACATGCGTTAAACAAGTTTAACAAAACCTCGGCAAAATAAAACCCTTACATGGTCAATATGTGCGTAGCGGTAACAATGTGGATATAGATGAATACAAAACCGATTAGTGGATGAAGATTGCTTGGCTAAAAGTAGAGAAGGAGGCATTTATACTGGCTACACAGAAAATAAGCCTGTTTACCAAGCAAACAAAATAAAGAATGCTAAAACTCAGTATGTAGATAATGTGAACATGTTGAGGCAATTGAAAAATTAGAGTCTGTTTGTTCCATTTTGACACTGTAGGAATTAGAAGATCTACATAAGGTTGGACAGTGTATTCATTTGAAAATAGGTCAGTTTTAATGAGGTTATGTCTTAGTTCACTTACAGACTGTATAGCATCTAACAGGTTCTATTCTCCTGACTAATGTCAGCTTTGTAATAGTGTGTTAAATAAGTGTATGTTCTTCATCTATCTTCTCTTCACTCAATTTGAGGTGTTGTCATTTTCTGCTGATAAAACAGAACGCTTTGCTTGTAAATACTCTCCCAGTATTACTCTTGACTCATGTGGAGTATCTTTGACTGACTTTCCACATAAACTGTAACCGGTATGATAAACGTCCTGAACTAATTATTATGTTGGTGCAAAAAATAATCACGTTTTTTGACTATAAAAATACGTCAAAAAACGTCATTATTTTTGCACCAACCTAATATAAGTCCATAAGTCAAAATTCTCTGTGAGTCTTAGTGACGGACATAGAAAACCTAATAGTAAGAAGGACTACAAACAAAAAAATACCTTCTGATAAATATGGGCCCATCATCAGATAAAAACATATCCGTTAAAGGATGTGACAAAATAAATAAAGAATACTGATATTGAAATTGCAAAGATGTGTCACCTTAATACTACTGCATTACCTATAATAATTGGAGCCATGGGTATGATCCAAACATGGTACAGACATTAACGATATCCATAGTAACTACGGTTTACAAAAGATAAAAAGCTACACTGTGTGGCACTGCTCATATCCCCTGGAGAGTATTATCAATGTAAAGAAAATATAAACACTTTATGTGTTGAGTATCATTTAACGTAAAAACTTGTCCAAATAGAATGAATATATCTGCTATCTTCTTTTTCCCCAGGTCTCTGGTAATTGGGCGGTAAATAATAAACAGAAAACAAAAACAGATACTACTACTACTATAAACAATACTACTACTACTATTTATAATAATAATAATAATAATAATAATAATAACTAGAAACACTCGTGAAAATTTCACGGTTTTCCTATTTTAATTTTCTGATGAATCTTAATTCTTAAGTTAATGATTGAGCAAGCCATCCGTAGAAATTCCTATATCACATCGTTAAGTATTTGATCTTAACAACTTTATCAAAATATTGCAATAACAATCATAAGTATGAATGCTGGTCGTTATTTTCAGGAGTGAATACAGATGAAAAGATTTGAAATTGCCAACTATTTTCCATTTCTCTGAAACTGATACTAAGGATGCTAGTTATAACCCGGTCGCCTTGCGATAATTAATTGATAATAAGATTTTATCTAAGAAAATACTTCAAATAATACTATTACTACTACTACTACTACTACTAATAATAATAATAATAATAATAATAATAATAATAATAATCCTTACATATAATACGCCATATATAAATAAATAAACATATATATATATATATATATATATATATATATATATATATACACAAATGTAAAAGAACGAAGAGTAAAATTTTAGCGTTCAAAACATTAATTTAATACAAAAGAAAACAATAAATATTTATTTATTAGGCAATGTTACATTAGAACATGCGCAAACCCACTACAAAACTGTACATCTTGTTTCAATGTAAAAAAAAATGTAGCATCGTGATTTCCCACCTGTTGAAACGTTAAAAAAAAGAATAAATAAAAAAAATGTAACGTTCAAACAAGATGTATAGTTTTGGAGTGGGTATGTGCATGTTCTAATGTAACATATTATATATATTATATATATATATATATATATATATATATATATATATATATATATATATATATATATATATATAGAGAGAGAGAGAGAGAGAGAGAGAGATAGATAGATAGATAGATAGATAGATAGATAATATTAGTGGTAATATTAGTTACACATATACATACATACATATATATATAAAATCTATAAATATACATACATACATACACACATACATATATATATATATATATATATATATATATATATATATATAATTTTCAAGTGGATAGAATCCAGGTAGAACTCTATGTCAGGACAGAGTAAGAATATAATAAAAAGACTTAAACATTAATATATATATTGATAAATCAAGAAAAAAACTTTAAAAATTCATCGATTATAATTTATTTCGTGAATATATTTATATTCATCTCTTCAGACCGAAAGTTTTTTGGGAACTTTTGCAGTAAAAAAAGTTTTGGTTGTAAATATATTGCACTTATGAGGATAAAATGCAGTTATATTTTTTGAGGTGTTTATAAATTATACACTGTGCAATTATTAACGTTAACAACGAAATATTTTAAATTCCAAAATTATATTTGGATTAAACGAAAATTACTTACAATATAATACATATTACTTATAATACATTCTTTCTTGCCTACAATTTTGGTGGCACGAGTATACTAGAAATAATAATAATGATAATAATAGAATGTAGGTTTAACCTGAAATGTAGATTCTGTGATAAATTTCCAGAAAGAAATGTCCATCTTGCATCAGGTTATACAATGTTAGAACCTACTGTATATAAAATTCTACATAATAGAGTTGGTCAATAACTACACTGGAAAATATGCAACTCTTACTGGAATAGAAACCAGTATGAAGATCACCCAGACCCGATTACAAAGACAGAAGCTGTAACAATTTTATTGGACTTTACAATACACACAGACAGGACAATGAAAGCTAATCGCCTAGATATCGTTACCAAAGATCACAAGAACAGAATGTGCTTTCTTATTGATATGGCAGTCCCAGCATATTGTAATGTATCTTTTAAGATCTTCAAAAAAGAATCAAAATACAAGGATCTTGAAGTTACGAGTTATAAGGTATATAAAAAATGTGGCACATGAAGACATCCATAATTCTAACTGTAGTTGGAGTGATCAGATTGATTGGAAACCTTCCGACAGACTCATTGAAAGAATACCTACTAGTTCATGTCTTTAAGAAATTTGAAAAGATTGTACTGACAATTAGTTTGTACTCACAGTTGTCAATGAAAAATATCATGAAGCCATTTCTGACCTTAGGTCTCTGTTTGGGATCCGCAAGGAAATATGTATACAACAGAAATCAAAAGAAATAATAATAATAATAATAATAATAATAATAATAATAATAATAATAATAATAATAATTAAGAGACGAGCACGATATAAGAAAAGTAAAAGAAAAGAAAAAACACAATGTTTGACAATGTTAAACAATATTTCAACAGGATGTCTGTCTTCCTTCAAGTTATATTTAAAGATTTTTTTAAGTATAAAAATATATAAATCTACAGAAAATTATAATTCCTTGTACATTGTGAAATAGTGTTTTTTGTTTTCTTTTAAATCGCGCTCTTCTATCAAATGCTATAATAATAATAATAATAATAATAATAATAATAATAATAATAATAATAATAATTTGAGGTCGAAAAATTAAACACAGGATCCAATTGTTTCCCAAACAAAAAGCCTAAGAAATCACCAAAACGAGGTCACCCTAATTTCTGGCCTCCGGTGATGGTAGGCGTATAGGTAAAAATAAATAAAAAGTAAGTGTGCAAAGAAAGAAATATAAAACATGTTATGTCGCATTTCTACATTACGCTAAATAAAGCTGAGAAAAGACATAAGAAGTATACCTAAAAAAAATGGGTCGAAATAAAATAAGGACAAGAGAAAACATTTCGAGTCAAACAAGTTAGTAAATTATCAGACGATATATTATGAAACAATTGTATCTCACAGATGATGTCAGTTAAAGAATGGAACTCAAAAAGAAATCAATAAAATCCCTGGTGAACCATTTGTCAATGAAATCCGAAAAATGCTTCTAACAAATGCAATCGATATCCTGCGAAGAGCTGTGTTAATTTAACCGCTTCCTCGCCAATTATTTTGGGAAAACGTTTCATTTTCAGGCGACTTTTTTTGGTTTTTAATATACACAATATATGAAGGAACAATTTTCCCCAAAGAAAAGGTTGAGGAGAAAAAGATATACTTAGGAATATCGGCGGGAAATTAGAAACACCGACTATACAACTATACTGAACTCATTTTTCTTTTAAGGAGAACGTAAAACAATGCCTTTTCCAAGATACATATTAGTGTCATTTTATGTAGATTAAACTCTTTCTTATATAGTATTAGGTTGGTGCAAAAATAATGACGTAATAATGTCGTTTTTTGACGTTAAAAATACGTCAAAAAAACGACATTATTACCTCATTATTTTTGCACCAACCTAATAATTTTAATGGTAACACTATCAAAAACACAAAAGCTATTATTCGAGGTTTCGAGAACAGTGAATGTGTTGATATTAATTTTATTCGCTAAAATAAATCAGAGTCAAGATTCAAATTGTAACGCCAAGAAAAATACCGACACTATTATGTAAGATTTAAATTTATTATTTGGTAATTGTTATTTGGTAAATGATAATTGCTCCAATGTGCTCTTCGCTATAGTACCTAGATTTTGTTTTTTTGGGGGGTTTTTTGTTCGTTTTTTTTTTTGTTTTGTTTTGTTTTTTTAATTTAAGCGCAACTACTAGACTGCGTTGAGATCCTATCAATTTACTGTTGAGCTGGCTAGATCTAGACGTAAATTCTATGCTAACAATTTCTTTTCTCGCAACAGTCGCTTGTGGAACTCTCTTCCGGGTCCATGCTTTCCAGTCAACTTTAATCTGCAACAATTTAAATGCACTGTCAATCGCTACTGTTCTACTGATTACTCTTTCCCCTTCCCGCTCATTATTAATGTTTATGTGCCTAATTCTTCCACACCCTGTAACCCCTTGTGTCTTAGTGGCTTTAATGCTTTTGATGAGGTGATCCCGATATAAAAAAAAAATATCCCAGTTAGTGTTAGGTTGATGCAAAAAGAATGTCGTTTTCTCTCATATGTTACTATGTGAGAAAACGACATTATTTTTGCACCAACTTAATAGTAGATATTTTAATGAATTTTATTTCATTCAACATAATGATTTATATAACAATTTCAAAAGATAACGTTAACAAAAGCAATTATATTATGTAAGGTTACAAGCAATGAATATTTTAATAAATCTAATTTCATTTCGGATTATAAACCATAATTTGTCTTATATAGCAATTTCTAATGGTAAGGATAAATTATGAAAGGTTTCGTTCGGGTTCAAATAATCACGGTAGCCATTAATTTATTAATAAATTTTGTAGGGATTGGTATAGGCAAGGACGCATTTCAAAAGCTGGGCAGAGTATTGCGAGACGGCAGGGTTTCTTTGGTAACGAAGAAAAGAGTACTGAATACGTGACATCTGTCCTTCATTACGGCAGCGAATGTTGAACGATTTCCTCAAAGATGAAAAAGAGGCGACGGAGATGTTGTTCTACAGAAGGATGCTGAGGATATCATGGACCGAGCGAGTGAGCAACGATGAGGTCTTAGAGAGGTTGCAAACAAGGAGGAGGCTTATACTTAACATCAGGATAAGGGAGGTGAAGTTCCTGGGACACATAATGAGGAAGGAGGGCTTGGAGAATCTGATACTCCCAGGTCGAATAGAGGGAAAGAGGGACAAGGGAAAACAACGCGTGACATACCTGGCGTGCTCCACCTCCTTGGAGGGTTGTACGCGCATCATTTATCATCTCTCAGTTGCGTCTCTGTCCTTGGACAGAGTGAGCTCAGCGGCTTCTGTGTCTTAGGACGGAGGGGCAACTGAGAAATTGATACTGAAGAGGTGCCCAGCCCTGGAGAATAGCAGCCCGAGGCCGCGCCCTCCCATTGCACCAGAGGGATCGGTTCTCGCACCAAGGCCAGTGCAACCGACGGTTGCGGGGGCTGAGGGGAATGTTTGTCCCTGCCCGAGTGTACGCGCTCGAGACCCCACATTAATCCGACCTTGTGTCACATCTCATTCTCGTGGGGAAATGAGTAAATACCGTGACATACCTGGCGGGCTTAAGCAAGTGGATAACAGAACGTGGTCGGGGGGAAAAAAGCAAAGGGAAGGAACTTGTTGAGAGCTGCAAAGAATAAAGAGAGGTGGAGAGCCATGATCGCCAACGTCCTGAAAGGACACGGTACATAGAAAGAAACAAAAGGGATACAAAAGGTGATTATCACCCTTTGGTCGCGATAAAATATCTGGGAAATGTTTTAACAAAGGAAGGAGAGTGCGGCATCGAAATCTGAAGGTACGTTGGGATAGGGAATGATGCCATCTAAAATCTAAGTAAAGTATTAAGAAACAGGAAAATTTCGTTAGGAAAGTGGACTGAACTTTTACGTAATATCAGTCTTCCTATATGACAGTGAATTCTGAGCCATCTCCTCACAGATGAAGAAGAATTGAGGAAACAGAAATGTGGTTCTAGAGAAGGATGCTGAGAATGCTGTGGTCCCACCATGTCCAAAACGACGAAGTTTTAGAAAAAATTATTCTTATACATAAAATCTGGAAGAGATAGTTGAAACTCATAGTGCTCATAATGAGGCAAGAGGACATGGAAAATTTGATACTCACGAGATAAATTGAAGGAAAAGTGACAAAAAGAAATTAACGCATAATCTAACTAGCAAAATTATGTAAATGGCTGGCAGAGATAGATACCAAACAAAATTTATTAAGAGCTGCAAAGGACAGAAAATTGAAGAGTCATGTTCCCCAACGTACTGAAGTAACAGGGCACATAGAAGAATACCGCTAACAAAAAAACGCCTGGTTTGAAATATCCAAGTTTGCTGTAAATGTCTTAGGTATAAAATGGCTGCTAAACATGAAACGATTTTGAAAGCCGACGAATCGGTAGAAATCGAAACCGGATATTTCAAAGTCGGCTTAGCTTCTGAAGAGCAAGCGGGTGTCAAAAAGGTTGACGATCTTTAAACATTTGACAACGACGCCATCCCCTTCTTGATTGTGAAAGCACGTGTCTTTGAATAATTTTGACGTTCGACTGGTTTACTTGAAAAATTCCAATGTCACCGGAGAACGTTTCAGAGTTTTAGGTCAACCCCACGTGTTTACAACGAATGTTTTCTTAGTAAACGATCGTGCATACATTTCTATATTAGTAAAGTTATCGATGAAGAGCAAGATGTTATTATAAAAAATGATATATTATCGCGTAGTCTTATCTAATCATTTGAGAATATCATTCTTTAAGTATTTTATGCTTGCATAGTCACCGCGATTGTCAATGGCTTTCTTCTTCTTCTTCTTCATTCTTCTTCTTCTTCAGTCTCCTTCATTCTTATTCGTATACTTTTTCATTCTTCTACATCTTCTTCATTCTTCTTCATTCTTCTTCATTATTTTTCATTCTTCTTCTCCATTCATCTTCTTCATTCTACATCTTTTCTTCATTCTACATCTCGTTCTTCAATCTTCTTCTTCTTCTTCTTCTTCTTCTTCATTCTTCTTCTTCTTCTTCTTCAGTCTCCTTCATTCTTATTCGTATTCTTTTTTAATCTTCTACATCTTCTTCATTCTTCTTCATTATTTTTCATTCTTCTTCTCCATTCATCTTCTTCATTCTACATGTTTTCTTCATTCTACATCTCGTTCTTCATTCTTCTTCTTCTTCAGTCTCCTTCATTCTTATTCTTCATTCTTCTTCTTTTTCATTCTTCTTCTACTTCTTCTTCATTCTTCTTCTTCTTCAGTCTCCTTCATTCTTATTCGTATTCTTTTTCATTCTTCTACATCTTCTTCATTCTTCTTCTTCTTCTTCTTCATTCTTCTTCTTCTTCAGTCTCCTTCATTTTTATTCTTCATTCTTCTTCTTTTTCATTCTTCTTCTACTTCTTCTTCATTCTTCTTCTTCTTCTTCATTCTTCTTCTTCTTCTTCTTCTTCAGTCTCCTTCATTCTTATTCTTCATTCTTCTTCTTTTTCATTATTCTTCTACTTCGTCTTCATTCTTCCTCTTCTTTTATTCTACATCTTTTTCATTCTTCTTCGTTCTTCTTCATTATTTTTCATTCTTCTTCTCTATTCACCTTCTTCATTCTACATCTCGTTCTTCATTCTACTTCTTCATTCTACTTCTTCTTCATTATTCTACATCTCGTTCTTCATTCTTCTTCTTCTTCTTCATTCTTCTGCATTATTTTTCATTCTTATTCTACTTCTTCGTTTATTCTACATCTTTTGTTTCATTCTTCTTCTTCATTCTTCTTAATTCTTCTTTGTCTTCTATTTCTTCATTCATCTTTTTCTTCGTTCTACATCTTCTTCTTTTTCCTTTTTTTTACTTCTACTTCTTCTTTATTCTTCTTCTGCTAATTCTTTCCCTCTCCCCTATCTTCCCTAGTTCTATTACTTTTTCTCTGTTTACCTTTCTAATTATTTCTCTCTTTTCCTTCTACATTTTCTATAACATAATCTTCTTCTTCTTCTTCTTCTTCTTTTTCTTCTATGCACTGTGTTACTTCAGGAGGTACTCGATCATGGCTCGCCACAATTTCCTATCCCATATAGATCTTAGGAAAATATATCTATTTTATCTCTCTTAATACATGTTTCTCCAACCATCTACATGAGCTCTTTCTTCTCCGGCTTCTTCAATGTACCTTGTCCCTTCAGGATCTGCTCGATCATGGCTCTCCACAATTTCCTGTCCTTTGTAGCTCTTAGTAAAATTCATCTTTTTGCTCTCCTAATCCCTGTTCTGTCAACCATTTATAAAAATTTATTCTTCTTCCTCTTTCTCCTCTTCCTCATCTTTCTGCTCCTCCTCCTCGTCATCTTCTTCTTCTTCTTCTTCTTCTTCTCGATCCAGTCTTTCTATTCTATTTATCTCTTATTCATATTATTCTGTTTCTTTTCTCCTTTTTTAACTTTTTTCGTTATTCTCTTTTTTCTTCTTTTTAATTTTAGCTGATATTCGTTTTTATGGTCAACCATCTTTCACCAATTACATATTTATTTATTTATTCCTTTCTTTTTCTTCTGTCTTTCTTTCCTTCTCTTTTCTTCCGTTTTCTTCTTTTTTTTCTTCTTCTTCTTCCTTTCCTCCTCCCTGTTCTTCTTTTTCTCTTTCCGTTCGTCTTCTTTCTTTTTCTTCTTTCTTTCATTTTGTTACGTTTTTGCTTCTTTTACTTCTTTCTTCTTTTCTTTCTTCATTTCTTTCTTTCTTTCTTTCTTTCTATTCCATGTTTCCTTTCTCTCATATACATTTTGTTTCCCTATCTTCTTCTCCGTTCTCGTTTCCCTTCTTTTTCTCTCGTTATTACCTTGCTTCTAAATGCTTATAAGATTTCTTCTTTTGGCGAGAGAGAAATGGATAAGTCAAAGGATTTATGAATTTTGATCTTTGAAATAGAAACCAAAGACCTGATGTTACATGATATATATATATATATATATATATATATATATATATATATATATATATATATATATATATATATATAGAGAGAGAGAGAGAGAGAGAGAGAGAGAGAGAGAGGTGGGGCACCTCGACGTGGTGTAATGCTTAGAAAGTTTGTCTTGCTAGATCAATTACGACTGAGTAGTGAGTTCGATCCTCACTGGGTGTCCCATACTTTCGGCCTTGTGCCATATCTAAGCCGGGCTTAGAAAATCACTATATATATACAAAGGTGTGACGCCCATCCCGACGTAAATACATACATGGAGATCTACTCATAAGCACATTCATATATCCAAACGCTTTACACGCACAAACAGATACGAACGCAAACACACGTTTAAAACTATCAGCAAGAAACATTGATACGGCTTATAGGTTTTATACAGGTACCACCACTGGTCCGGTAAAAAAATTAGCATAGCATGTTTAAAAAAAAAAAAAAACTTAATAAAAACAAATGTTTATCGTCAAAATTTTTACTTTATTATTACTTTATTATTAAGAGCAAATTATTACATCATATTTTTGATCCTTTTTAGAATGTTCCAAATTTTGGTTATAATCTTTTCTTTTTTTTTTTTTTTTTGTTATAGTGCGGGTGCCAAAGATTAGTTTAGGAAATTTGAGCGTCTTTCTGTGGAGAAGAACACATTTGGAAATTCTCGCAAAAATCAAATAATTGTCAAATTTTAATTAAACTTTCATAATCTATTCCCAAATGAAAGAAATTATTTTAGAAATGTGTTTTCTTAGAAAATATTTTTTCAAACCGCCCCCCCCCCCACCAGACAAACACACCGACTACTTATATAATTTTATGAAAGTTCGAAAAATTAAAATTTGCGGAAGTTAATGGCTATATTGACTAAAAGCATAACTCCTTCGGGAATTTAAATCTTCAATTTCTTTTTTGTAAACCAGGATCCCTAGTCACGAAATATCAGCTCTGAAACGAAAAATAAAATATGCAATAAAACTAAGACATTTAATAAGATAAGATTTTAATTGCTTTTATGAATAAGATGGACACTATTGTCTTAAAAAATGAATAATGAATTTTTACAAGAATTTTATTTATAATAATTTCTAAAGTTTTAAATCTTTTAAAATTATGTCTTACTTGGCAGATATTAGGTGATATCGTTATTAAGGAAAACGTATTTACTCAGCATCAATAGAAAAGCTTAGTGCTGTTCATCGACCTCCAATTATTTTTTCATAAATTTAAAATTTTTTGTTTATCTATAAACGTACCGATTTTTGTAAATACGGATGTCCATACATAATATTATCAGAAAATAAGAGCTATGACGATAGTAAATTTAAAGCCAAAATACCTAAATCTCAATAAAACATTAGATCATGTAGAATATTTTCATGAATTTTTAAGATTACTCTGTAGCTAAAAATATGAAAAAATGGCGCTCACGTTATATTCCTCAAGTAGATTTTACAGATATGCTCACAATAGAGAGAAAAAAATAGATAAATTTCCGTCTGGCAGTCAAGCTGTCCACCTGTCAACACTTTAAATAAAGGGTTACTTTTTCTGTTATATTTTTAAAATTAAAAGTAAGTAATATTTGTTCAAATCAGATTAAACTTGCAATCAGTTAAAATTCCTCAAATACTGTTTTAGAAGAGTAATTTTTTTTTTTTTAGATATTTTTAATAAAGAGAATTACATTGTGCTGAAAGATGATAAAATCAACGCTGTTTAGCAATTTCAAAACGAAAACTCCTTCCAGTTAATTTAAATCCGTTTTGAAATGCAGCAAAATATTTTGCATATTGGAAATATCAAATTTAATCTATGAGCTTGAAATTAAAACTAAAAAACTTCAAGAAAGATTTTTCCTTTTTAAAAATTCATTTTAAGCCTTAGGTATCGTGTTTCTGTGAAGGTAACTAGTTTTATATTACCATTAATATATTAGTCTATGTTAGTTATATAAATGAAAGGTAACAATTAATGTGCAATCTCCCACACGTACATGAAAGTTCGGCAAAACTTTTCTCTTCATATTTCCTTTATGGGGTGTCGCAGGCATCATGATGCAACTTTGATATATCTCCTTTAAATGGAATGCTTAAAGTAAGCATTGTACAAACAAAGCCTTGGAACCGTCAGTTCTATTCTGATAGTTCTTTCTCTCGCACTTATCGCTTATAAAACTCCATTGTGATTTCTTTTCTCTCTACGACCGACATTTAGCAAATATTAAATGCAACTTTAATCACCATCTTCTGTTTTCCTGAATCCTGTTGTTTTATTGTCCTTTTTTCCTCACTAAATTCTTCACATTCTCTTTCACTCCCAGAAAGCACTTCTGTTTAGTGACAATATCACCAGCTTCTGTCTTCCTGAACTCTATTCTTTTATTGACCTTTCTCCTCGAAAAAAGTTTTCTCATTCTCTTTCACACCCAGTAACCCGTTGTGCCTTAGTGGCATTATCACCATCTTCAGTTTTCCTGAAACCTATTCTTGCATTGTCCTTTCTCCTCTTTAAAATCTTCTCATTCTCTTTCACTCTCAGTAACCACTTGAGTTTTAATGGCATTATCGCCATCTTCCGTCTTCCAAAAAGCTTTTCATTTATTGTCCTTTCTACTCACTAAAATCTTCTTATTCTCTTTCACTCTCAGTAACCACTTGAGTTTTAATGGCATTATCGCCATCTTCCGTCTTCCTAAAAGCTATTCATTTATTGTCCTTTCTACTCACTAAAGGCTTCTCATTCTCTTTCACTCCCAGTAACCCCTTGAATCTTCTCATTCTCTTTCACTCCGAATAATACCTTGTCGCCATTTTCTGTCTTCCTGAAACATGTTTTTTTTTTTATTGTCCTTTCTCCTCACTAAAGTTTTCTCATTCGCTTTCACTCCTAGAAGCCCCGTGTGTTTTAGTAACATTATCGTCATCTTCTCTCTTTCTGAACCCTGCTTCTTTATTTTTCTTTCTAAAGTATTCACATTATAAAAAAAAAACATCAACTGAATTTCATTTAATTTCCAAGGTGTCCAAATTAAGATGAGAATGTGAGTAATTAAAAAAAAAGAAGCGAATGGTGGCAATTAATGAACTGAATGTGATGTGTCACTTGAGGAATCAAGACAAGACAGAGTCTAATGAAAGAATGCGATTACATTATGCGCCGAATGGTTCACGCTAATAGTGGTCATGATAATGTTGAGTCATGTCAGTTTGTTTATCTTGATAGTTGGGTTAATAACGCATCCTCGTAAAAAAAATACGCTAGCTACTAACACCGTAGAGGCATTTATTAATATGGTTATGATCCTTCCTATGTTCCACATAGGAACTGTAAGCATTTTTTTAAATATAAAAAAATACATTCTCCTTCGAAAGATTTTTTCTTTCAAATTGTGGTTGATTTGATTTTGTTACGGCTTATCAACCTTTTGTAGGTTATTTAATGTCAGCAAATATGCTTAGATTGTAAGAATTTGTTTTAAATAATTGTTGTAACCTATGTAATGTTACTGAATAGAATAATCACACGAAGGTTGGTAATGAACGATAATGCTTAGGACAAGAACAACACATATAAGATTCACCAGCGGTGCGTACAAATAGCCAACTGCTAGAAGTGAGTCAAGTGAATTCCACAATGAATCTCCAACTGCAGAATATCTACCAACCGCTCCCGTAGGCTCGGCCAAAAATTTCCTCTATACCCCGTATAAAAAAGAGTAGGTAGCTGTTTCCGGAGACGAGACTCTACTTTTCGACATAACTTCGTTGGGGGTCCTCTCTGCCCGGAGGCAAAAGTTTGACCAGCACAGCTGGACACGAATCTCCAACAGCAGACCAACATACAGTATTTACTACGTATTTATGTGACTGGAGACATTCTTTTCCTTTCTTTTCTTTTCCTAACGAAATTTTCCTGCTTCTTAATATTTTGCTTAGCTTTTGGAAGGCATTTTTCACTATCCTAATGAGCCTTCAGATTTCAGTGTCGCACTTTCCGTCTTCTGTTAAAACACTTCCCAGATATTTAAATTTTTGTCATTGTTTGATTTTGGTACCTCCGATTTGCAATTTGAATTTTGAGTTCATCCTTTTGCTAACAACGTTGCATTCTGTCTTTTTGAAGTTGATATTTAATCTTTTCTTCTTGCTTTACTTCACTACCATCTTTAAAATTTTTTTTTTAAGAGGACTGATATTACATAACAGTTCAGTATTTTCGTGTTTGTTTCTAATAAAATTTTCCTGTTTCTTAATACTTTGCTTAGCTTTTGGAAGTCCTCTTTCACTATTGCAATGCGCCTTCGGGGATTCGGTGTCGCACTTTAGTGTCCTAGAAGCAAAATATGTCCTAGAAGGGAAATATGTCACATTTGCATGTGGCATCTTGCCCGGGAAACAAAACACAAGTAAATATATACGCGGCAATCATGGAAGCCATTGATGCTGGAAAGTAATTTTTTATGGGTTTGTTATATCTAAATCTTTCAAATTCTCACGCTTAATATGTTGCACCATTTTGTGACGCAGTGATGTAAATGACGAACTTCAATATTTAACTCCAAGCAGATTTAGTCAAAACGGTAATATACATGAAGTGACGACAGATTCCAAAAGAAAACTGAACGAACTCTAAGACAAGGTTGTAAGAGAAAGCATGAAAAAAGGACTAATAACTACAAGAAGACAAAATTCATGGCCGTCATAAAAATGGCAGCCCGATACAAGAGATATGTATTGAAGACAAAATAAGCAAAGAATTAAGACATGTGATTCTACTCATTGAATTGCATAAGAATCAGCATTGAACTGGAAATGCACAAAATGTAAAAAATCTGCCTTTTGAGGTTTCTAATATTATAATTAATATCGCTCAAAATTAATTTTAACTACTACTCATCAAATTACATAAGAATCAGCATTCAATTTGAAATGCACAAAATGTACAAAATCTGCCATTTTGCACCTCCTGATAGTGTTATTAATATTGCCCAAAATTAGCATTGTTAGAAACAGGGAAAACAGTGCTGATCTGATTTGCAATATCTAATCTCAATATACTGTAGTGCATGCTGAACAATCTCTTTACAGATGAGGGACTTGAAGTGACAAAGATGGCGTTCTACTGACGAATAAGAACAACTTGAAAGACATAAAGAATCTAAAAACTACAAAGAAATATCCACTCACAATTAGAAAGAGACAATTGAAATTACTGAGCCGAAAGTAATTCACAGCAACGAAAGAAGGGAAATTGTGGAGAGCTATGATCTTCTACGACTTGAAGATACTTGGTACATAAAAGAAAAATCACTCGTTCATGTTATTCTGACTTCCATGTTTGATTTATATATTGTGATAATTTCCAATTTTAAATCTGTGAACGAAAGTGACCCCAATTCCCATAAGATTGTAACTGTATAATTCTTACTACTATATCACGTTGAAACGACGGTTCTCGTACGATCTTTCGAAGTTAAGCAACATCGATCCTGGTCAATACCTAGATGGATGACAGCTTGGGGATACCAGGTATAGCAAGCTTGAATGTGCAGATGGCGTAACGGATAACGGCTCGGGTTTGTAAATCGGAGGGCCGAGTTTAAATTTCATTCGAGTTCGTTATATTCACTTAGGTGAAAATATCACCAGGAAAGTTTCGACTACAACTACTGGGTTAATTTGTAACACCTGTATCAGTAAGATCATTATTATCTTTAAAAAAAACTACTTAAAATTTTAAAATATTTTCGACTTCAAATAACCCGCAAAAGGTTGATAAACCGTAAAAAACAAACCAATAAGCCAATGGTTTGTAAAGCAGCACCTTTTCTGGACTCTTCAGTTCATCGTGTGTGTAAAAACTGTGGTGTGAATCCGTTCGAACCATTTTTATAAAAATAAAAATTCTGGTAGCAATATGTTACACGTCGGTTACTTTTTTTTCTTCCTGTGACAGGCCGCTTAAACTACTTCATATAAAAACACTTGAAAAAGATATGGCTTCTTGAACCCTGATATACAAAGGCTCGGAAAATTTGACCCCGAAAATATTATTTACTCTAACACCTCGTTCTCGCTGTCTCCTTCGAAGTTGTCTACTTCGGAGACAGTGTGCTGGTTCACAAAATATCCTGCCCACAAACGTTAGCAAAAAAGGTACCTGCAGTTCAAATTACCTGAAGTTTGGGATAGACAGTTAAAACCGTTTCACACAACTGAATAGAATATTCAACCCAAAAATCAATCCTTTTCTTCTCAAATGGAAAGATTCATGTTTGATAAATTCTAAGTCTTTCCACACTACCAAAGGCTAAACACTAGGAGGCAAACACCCGTTGCTACTGGAAATATCGATAAAGAGTTGCCTTCAGAAGCCTATTTTCTTAGAAACATTTTTTAAGAAAATGTTTTAAAATTCAAACTGATAGCAACTCTTCGAAGTCAACGAATGTCGAATGTTTCCTGAAGTGAAACTGTTTATTTCACTATAACATTGGAAGCCATTTTAAACCATCTTAATTTAAGAATGCGTAGTATATGATTTTAGAATTAATTGGGGTATGCTAAAGAAGATGTATTCAATGAAAATCACAGATGCAACACACTTGATTGAACGCATAACGAGTGAATATGTTATGATTGACAGCAATGTGGAGTTATTGCACTGAATTCACGTGAATCTGGCAAAGCGCTTCAAACTTTGCATCACAAATATTGAAGATGTTATTTGTTAATATTCCAAATCAATAAAATGTTGAAAATTTTGCATTTTGCCTATGTGTTCAGACTTTAGGGATACCTTGTATAATTCTCTACTAAGTGTTTTAAGAAATAGGACTCAAGGCAAACCTTTCCAAAATAGAAACTATGATCTGGAACTGGAATGAAAACAGTGATGACATCTATCCTGAATCCATCATAACTTTTCAGGATGTGGAATTAGTAAATATGCTAAATACTTCAAGTAATTCGGTTTGTATGGATCAGTTCAGTTTAGTAGAAAGCGAAACTGAACATAGAATGACCTTTGATCAACATGGCCGACACTAACCGCAATGACTCAATTGCTCCATCTTTGGCAATGCCTTCTCTGCTGGCATGAAGTGGAAAGATGATTTTGAAGCCATTGCTAGATATTCTAAGAAAGTTGGTTTAGTATGACATGTTAGTCAATTTTTCTCTCCAGAACATATCTATATCTATAATTCTCAAAATGTGTGTGTGCATTCGAATGTTGTTTATGCATTTGCACAGTTTTCATCCGATTTTGATGAAATTGTTTTTGTTTGATAGATAATTTTTTAGTGCAATTTGAGTCCAAATTGTTGGCGACAATGGTTCCCCACTACTTCCTGTCCATTGTAACTCTCAGCAACGTTTTCCTATTTGCTATCTGTTCTTGGACATATATCTTTCATAAAAAGCTTTAATAAAAATAAATAGTTTAAATTATTACAATAATATTATTTATTATTATACAGTTCCCTTTTCAGGGCCACCCCCCATTCAAATTGTTAACCCCCCATTTGGTGATGTGCCTCAGTTTCACCCAAATGTTGTTACTAATATGGATTTCGTGTGGGCTGACTTTAAACTTAAACTGCTCCAAATAAAAGACAAAAAATTCCAGTAATAAACACCCGGTCGAAAACGAGTTATACTGCTTGTATAGTTATAAGTCTACCAAGTCGTCCATGCTTTGGATATTGCTGTCATATATAGTCAGGTGCTTCTGCTGTATATCTAGAGACTATTGATAAAATCCTAAGAAGAAGCAGTAATATTATTGGCTCTGACCTGGCGTCTCGGCTTCAGTCGCTTTACCAATGCGGTAATGTAGCTTCTCTGTACCTTTTCTGCAAATACTTTCATGGTAATAGTTCGGATGAACTCTGTGCTATGGTACCTAGAGTTTCTGAATGTAAGCGCAATATGAGTTTGGCAGCAACGTCTCGCCAATTCAGAGTTGAGCTGACGCAACCGTACGTTCTATGCTAATAGTTTCTTTTCTCGCACGTGGAATTCTCCTTCGGCCGCAGACGTTCAATCCAACTTTGATCTGGAAAAATGTTAATGCACTGTCAAACATTATCCACTGTCTTTCGGGTTACCCTTCTATTCTTGGTCCTTAATAATGTTTCTCTTTTTATTATTCTTTCACACACAGTTATACCTTGCATCTTAGTGGCTTTATTTCCTTGCGTGGGGTGATACGATTTTTAAAAAACACATAGCCTCGTCAGACCGTGACATTTACTTGGATATCAGGCATGGCGTTAAGCTCGTTTAGAAATATCCAAACTGTCAGGGGTAATCAGATCAATGGTTGAAATGAATTTCAGCATGTGAATTCCATGGGTTCTGGGGAAGACCACGATTCTTCGAACTTTGTGAACTGGCGCTACAGAATCACAAAGAAATTTTTTTAATCTTTTCACCCGAAGCAAGGCGGGAGTACCACTAGCACGCAATGGGTTTACAGAGAGTGGGAGCAAGAGTGAAGAGGCTTGAAAGAGGAAAGGATGAAGAGAAGGACAGGGAATAGATCAAGGCATCTGGAGATCTCGATTGACATTGCATTTAAATAATTGAAGATTATAGCTCTCAGGGAAACAAGTAAGGGGAAGGGAGTTCCACAGACAGTAAGTGCGAGACATGAAGCTATTGGAGTAGAAGAGACGGTTAGATTTAACTGTTTCGACAGTGAAAAGGGTGGGACTGAGATGCCAGCCCTAGTGGCACGTTTAAATTCATGCAGTTTAGGAACTAGCGAAAAAAAGCTTGTCGGAGCAGCTACCGTGAAAGTATTTGGAAAAAAAGACAGATGGAGGCGACGGCATGTCTGTGAGAGAGCGACTTAAAACGAGATGCCAGATCAGGGCCAACCACATTGCATATCCGTCTCTGGATTTTGTCAAGGACCTTAAGACGAACAGCGGGAGCACTAGACCATATATGACAGCAATATTCAATGCAAAGGCGAATGGTTGATTTATAGATTTGAAGGATGGACTCGGACGAGAAAACCTTTCTGGCGCAACACAGAAAACCAACATTTCTGGCGGTAGATGAAGCTATTGATTCAATGTAATTGTTCCATATTATCCTAAATATCAGAATCCACATCACGTGTAACTTTTCAACAGCTGAAATGAATATCACACTATTATAGTGGAACACACCTATTCTATAGTTAATAGACACTCCCACCTATAATAAGTAGGAGTAGTCAGAGTCGCTCAGGGAGTCAGTTCGGTTAGTCGATGTCGGACGACAGCTAGTCGAATACGAAAGTATCAGTTACCACAACTAGATTACTCTGCGTTATACCTATTATATCAAGTTCCTAACGTTTTGTACGTCGAACCTATTTTAGGACCGACTTAGTACAAAATACAAGCCTCCACTGTGAAATCAGTCCATAACACACACGTAACTCGAAGAGAAAATAATGACATAATCAAGACGTTGATGTTCCATAGAACGTCAGGAAGACCATATTAATAACGGAAAGAGTGATAACAGTTACTGGACTTCAGAAACCTGTTTTCTTGATAAATTGTTAAAGAGAAAGATTTTATAAATTTCAACCAACAAGAATACTGGCATCTTGGTCAATGAATGCTGAATGTTTCCTTGTTAGAAAACGGTTATTATTAGCATTAACATTAATTTCAGACTACATTTTACGGCTGCACTTCATTTGCGCTTTCCACAAGAATATCTTTATATATCAGAAATCGCTTGTTCGAACACAAGAACAGCACAATAAAAATGAATTAACTTCTAGACTATTTTCAATTATGTATAATATTAGGTTGGTTAAAAAATAATGTCGTTTTTTGACGTATTTTGTAACGTCAAAAAACGACATTATTACGTCATTATTTTTGCACCAACGAAATAATATATATCATATATAATACCTCCTGACGAGAAGAAAGAACTGATTACTGAAGCGTTCATCGACAAAAATCTAATGTCGGGATACTGAAGGTTAAAACAATCTGCTGACAATTGCGTTTAGCATGAAACAGACTGTCGCATCTGAGTGATGACATCAATGTACACGTTTATATTTACATACGCTGTATCTCTGATATTGAGCAATTTAACCCATAAATATAGCATAGCTTAAAACTATATATATATATATATATATATATATATATATATATATATATATATATATATATATATATATACAGTTTTCTGGTATGGTATTAAGGTATATGGTTTTAAGGTAAGGTATTAAGGTATATATATATATATATATATATATATATATATATATATATATATCGAGAGAATTAATACAAATATGAAGTTTGTCACTTCAACGCAAGAGTTTCGCAGACGTTGTCAATGCGTTTAGTTGGTTATATATATATATATATATATATATATATATATATATATATATATATATATATATATATATATATATATAGTAGTGGAGTTCGAATTACAGTCGAATCCATTACATTCACTTACGTGTTACGTGTTAATATCCTCTTCTTCTCTCTCCAGCTATGTGTAAAAAGCAGGACAGACGGTTCTATAGCCTAAGAGGGCAACTGGTCTAGGAGAAAGGACAATTCTGAATTCAAGAGCTGCGGAAGTTTGGTTGTTTGGGGATCTTGGGGCACGTAGTGCACCAGGTCTCTGTATTCACCCCTTCAAAAAGTGTGGTTGGTTCTGCACAACAACTTCACCAATATAATTTAAATCATATGTGCTGGTGTCTGGCTGTTGGTTCCTCGGAACTGAGTTGCTGACCCTCATACGTCGAATACGACGGGAGAGTCCACCATATATATATATATATATATATATATATTAGGTTGGTGCAAAAAATAATGACGTAATAATGTCGTTTTTTGACGTTAAAACATACGTCAAAAAACGACATTATTACGTCATTATTTTGCACCAACCTAATATATAAATGGTGGATTTTCCCGTCGTGTTCGACGTATGGATCTTCCTCTTCTCCCCCCACCCGATCAGCTATGAGTTAATTAGTAGGATTTGTATCAATAAATCTTTATTATCTCCACAGAAATTTCTAACACGCTAAAATATTTTCAGACTTTAAATAATCAGCAAAAGATTGATAAGCTGTAAAAAAAACGAATCAAACAATTCATCTGTTGCAAATTAATAAAACACTTACGTCAATCATTTTTTAAATAATAATAATAATAATAATGGAAAAATCTTTAGCAGCAACTTTTCTTTGTCCTGTCATCTTCATCTAAAAAGTCATTAATCTACCTTCCGTCATTTTCTCTAAGTCTGAGCCTCTTGCCTTTGTACGTGGAAGTTGACTTCAATACTGAGAGCCATCGATCGAGAGTAAATGTTCCGCAACGAGTTATGTGACAGGTTCCGCTGTTTTTCAATTTAACAAAACCACCGCTTGACTCGTATTCTAGATATGGAATTTGGAGGCCATAATGGATACTGTTTATAAACAACAGCTCAAGTAGAAAACAGTAAGATGGATGCAATGTTACAGTGGAGACAGTCTGTCATTTAGTCTCCTATGTAAACCACTAGTTGCCACTGGGGTAAAACACTGAATGAGCAAATAATAATAATAATGTAATTGTGTATAAATGTGAAAATGAGAACACTAATGCAGTAATTGTATCAGGTTTTCCTGATAGCAAGTAGTATAATACTAATTGGTAACACCTGGAGCGAATAGCATGGCTCATCTCATTTCATATATGAAAGCTGATTTTTAATCAGCCTCTTTGATACGATAGCTTTACAAGGCAAGTAAATATGGGGCGCTCCAAAGAGAATTATTTCTTGAGTGATCATTTCTTAGCGACCCCATTGATCGACCGTAAGGCGTAATGCAAAAGGAGAAGGAGTGAGGTTAAATATGGAGCAGGGGTGGAGTTGTGAAGTAAAAACGAGAAAAAAGACGAGAAAAGAAAGAATTAACAGAGAAAACAAATAACAGAAAATATTCGAATAGAAGAAAAATGTGGAAAGGAAAGGAACAGTATGAATAACTCAAGTAGTTTTGTTATATATATATATATATATATATATATATATATATATATATATATATATATATATATGTTTGGAAGGTCGCTATCAAAGTAATTTTAACGAACCACTTAATTAATTTTATACACACACAAAATATGCAGATAGACAGGGAGGGAGTTTTATAATCTTAAGGAAAATTTTATTGAATTATATATATGTATATATAGGTAGCAATATGTTGACAAGTGATTTATTGCTTAAACGAAGTGTCTACTAAAATACGGGTATCCTATAAAAATGACTTCTAAGTATATATATATATATATATATATATATATATATATATATATATATATGACATATGCAATAAAAATATAATTTTAAGCTAGGCTACATATGTGAGTAAAAGTGTTCAATATAAGACAGGGAGTATATGTAAATATAAAAGTGGACAGTAAGTTCGCCACATGATGTTGACCTCTGTGCTCACCTTTATAAATTGAGATGCGAAATACATAATAGTCTTTATCGGTATTTTTTAGATGAGGAATTATCATTATTATATGCTTTGCTATTCAGACCAGCATCTTCATCTTGGTTGTTATAATCACAACATTTCGGCTCGCACCGACTTAATAATATTTATATCGGTATTTTTGAGATGAGCAATTATCATTATTATATACTTTGCTATTCAGACCAGCATCTTCATCTTGGTTGTTATACTCAACATTTCAGCTCGTACAAATTTAATAATATTTATCGGTATTTTTGTGATGGGGAATTACCATTATTATATGCTTTGCTATTCAGACCAGCATCTTCATCTTGGTTGTTATAATCACAACATTTCGGCTCGCACCGACTTAATAATATTTATGTCGGTATTTTTGAGATGAGCAATTACCATTATTATATGCTTTGCTATTCAGACCAGCTTCTTCATCTTGGTTGTTATACTCAACATTTCAGCTCGTACAAATTTAATAATATTTATCGGTATTTTTGAGATGGGGAATTACCATTATTATATGCTTTACTATTCAGACCAGCATCTTCATCTAGGTTGTTATATTCACTAAGTTTCGGCTCGTACCGATTTAATAGTCTTTATTGGCATTTTTGAGCTGAGGAATTATCATTATTATATGCTTTGCTATTCAGACCAGCTTCTTCATCTTGGTTGTTTTACTCAACATTTCAGCTCGTACAAATTTAATAATATTTATCGGTATTTTTGAGATGGGGAATTACCATTATTATATGCTTTACTATTCAGACCAGCATCTTCATCTAGGTTGTTATATTCACTAAGTTTCGGCTCGTACCGATTTAATAGTCTTTATTGGCATTTTTGAGCTGAGGAATTATCATTATTATATGCTTTGCTATTCAGACCAGCATCTTCATCTTGGTTGTTATAATCACAACATTTCAGCTCGTACCGATTTAATAATATTTATATCGGTATTTTTGAGATGAGGAATTATCATTATTATATGCTTTGCTATTCAGACCAGTATCTTCATCTTGGTTGTTATAATCACAACATTTCAGCTCATACCGATTTAATAATATTTATATCGGTATTTTAGAGATGAGGAATTATCATTATTATATGCTTTTCTATTCAGACCAGCATCTTCATCTTCGTTGTTATACTGAATAAGTTTCGGCTCGTACCGATTTAATAGACATTATTGGTATTTTTGAGATGAGGAATTATCATTATTATATGATTTGCTATTCAGACCAGCATCCCCATCTTGGTTGTTATACTAAATAAGTTTCGCCTCGTACCGATTTAATAGACATTATTGGTATTTTTGAGATGAGGAATTATCATTTTTATATGCTTTGCTATTCAGACCAGTATCTTCATCTTGGTTGCTATAATCACATTTCGGCTTGTACTAATTTAATAATCTTTATTGGTATTTTTGAGATGAGGAATTGTCATTATTGCCTGCTTTGCTATTCAGACCAGTATCTTCATCTTGGTTGTTTTTCTCACTAAGTTTCGGCTCGTACCGATTTAATAATCTTCATCGGTAGATGAGGAATTATCATTATTATATACTTTGCTATTCAGGCCAACATCTTCATCTTGGCTGTTATACTCACGTTTACACTCGTACCGACTTAGTAATCTTTATCGGTATAGTGACAATATTTCGGCTGTAGTACACTCTGGCCATCTTTAGGTCTGTGTCTTCTTACTTTGTAACTTTCTTGCAATATTGAACCGAAACTTGTATTTAATCCTCAATGATATTTATTTAGATTCTCAGGGAATGTTTCTAATCAATTTTATTCTTCTTTTAGCTTTTATGTTTCTTCTACTTATGCAACGTATGCAACTTTTCAGCACTACCCGTGTTTGAAGTCATTTTTCAAAGTAATCCACTAGATGATGCCACTAGTATTTCAGTTTGTGGCAACATATATGTTCCGAACGAAATGTCTCCTTAGAAATCAGTCCTTGACTATATTCTCTTTTTGGATTGAGTAAATGATTCGGAATTCGAAATTCTAAGAATGTTACTGATTCCGAAGCCAGATATTTAAAGAGCGGAATATAGTCGGCCAAAATGTTGTGGGTATCACAATATCTGAATAGCAAAGCCTATAATAGTGTACAATTCTGTATGAATCTAGAACCTGAAAGTTCTGGAAAACAAAGCTTGGAATATTCGATATTTCCAAGTACATGTTTGTGACGTTTCATCATCACCAGAGAGAGACTGGACTTTTTCTGGTCACGATGAATGGTTGCACTCTCAAGGGAACACTTTGACTTGAACATCTATTGAAACTCAAGTTCACTTCATACCTCAAATGGAACTCATATAGGTCCCATCACCAACGATTCTGTTCTCTTGTAGTGTTGCAGAATGTACAGGATTCCTCCTGCCCTGTTCCATCGTTAAAAAAGTCCTATCAGACGGAAAAATGAAGTATTGCTACTATATCTAGTTTGGATCTTCCTGGCACTCAATTTCGTTCCTTAAACGATTACGGAAGTGTTTACACATCCTTACGGGTGATTAATTACTTTCCACCATACAACCACTTTCCCCGCAAATAAAATGTCACAATCCTATCGCCACTTTATTCTTAGTCCAATGATAAATCTTTAGACGAGCTGGATTCCTTAATTTCCCAGTTCAAACATTTACAGCTAGGGCACACCATGCCGCGGACAAAGAGTCGAATCATTCTCATTCCCTTCGTATTCTATTAGCAAAAAGAAAGCTTCATTTCTTAGTAACGCTCTACCTTGAGTGGCAGTCGGGACTTATATTTCGGGAAGATTTACTAATACACACGCACAGACAAACACACACATCCACACACACACACATATATAGATATTATAAATTAACTGATTTAAAATATTTTTCGCTACACAGTTCTAACCATGTTTCAAAAATGGAAGCTAAAAGTCATTAGTTCCATTTCATCCTCAAGCGAATTTTGGATACATTGAGAACTATTTTGTAAAAATAAAAATATCTATAAGACCACCGGATTATATATCTTACTGTTCTTTCTTTTTGTTATAAATATATATATAAACAGTCAGACATTGATATATGCAAACTCTGTGAGAGATAGATAGATAGATAGATAGATAGATAGATAGATAGATAGATAGATAGATAGATAGATAGATAGATAAGGCCTGGAGATTTCGTTTAAGCATGAAACATATGCTCTATCCGTGATATTGAGCACTTTAACCTTATAAATTAAGTATAGTTTAAAACTATATTGTTATCACACACACACACACACACACATATATATATATATATATATATATATATAAGTCATCCTATGCACCTCAGCTCGATAAAAAAGTGCGTTAATTTTGCCACATCCTGTATTATATAAATTAAACTTATATACACGGCCTAAAATGATTTGTACATTACTAAGGAAAACTAAGTGACCTTTTCAAAAATGTCATCACTTTGAAATGGAACAGATGCCTAGTTCTAAAAGAACCATTCCTGGTTTTTACTCACCGTTTAAAGAAATAGATAAATAATACGAGAAAATATGCAAAACTGTTGATACCACATGTAAAGTAGTGCTGAAAATGGATTTGGCTCTTAGCATGTGACATGATAAAGATGTTTCTGAAATGCAACAAGACTTAAAAGAATGTTTGTGAAATGAATGCCTGATAGAAGCGCAAAGAATCGCCATTATGTATCTTCCAATATTTCTTTGATATTCTTTGTACAGTTTCAGAAACTGCTGAATTAACATAAAATTTTGCCTATTGCCAATGAGTACAGAAATGTATACCTACATTTGCTTGAGCAAAGAAAGGCAGACGTGTTCATACTAAGTACATATATGTCTCTATATATGAATACATTTTAAATTTACCCATGTAGGTACAACAATTTAAATATCTAGAAATATAAATCCTTCGAAGGGCTACGTGTGCATAAGACCAAAGGGCAAAAACAGCCCAGTTACCTAGATCATTATAACGCTGGTGTCGATATTACATTTGAAGCCCATCTATCTTAATATTAGGTTGGTGCAAAAATAATGACGTAATAATGTCGTTTTTTGACGTATTTTTTAACGTCAAAAAACGACATTTTTACGCCATTATTTTTGCACCAACCTAATACAATGAGGAACGAGGACAGCTTAATCTACCCCCGGCCAAAAGTAGACTCCTGCGCCAGGTAAATATAAACAGTAAGTAGTTATTCTCAGAAGAAACTAGGTTGGGGATGTTTATTGCAATATAAGTATGTCTGCTATGTGATGTTAACAGAGGACGGAGACGTATTGGGTTAAGGAAAATGCAATCCAAATCATACCAAAGTATTAAGAAAACATCGTTAGAAACAAAGAAAAGAGTACCGAAGTCTTAATTAATATCAGTCTACCTATATGATAGGGCATGTAGGACAATCTCCAGATGAAGAAGCGACTTGAGACAACAAAAATGTAGTTCTACAGAAGGATGATGAAAATACCGTGGATAGAACCTGCGAGCGACGACGAGGTTCCAGAGAAAATGGAAACAAAATGGACACTGATATCAGAAGGAGACACTTGTAATTTCTAGGGCTAGGAAAATTTAACACTCACAAGACATACTGAAGGCAAGAGGTATAGAAGGAAAACAGCGCATAACCTACGTAACAATTTTATGGGGGGGGGCAGAACAAACTTTACTAAGAGCAAGAAAAAACAGGAAAAGTGGTGGGCCATGATCACCAACGTTCTAACGGGACAACACGACACAAAGAAGAAGAAGAAAAATCAGAGGAAGAATAATTGAGATGGTGAGTCAGCTTGACTCGCTAGATCAGTTACAAATCTGTGTTTGAAACAACGGATAACATACTTAGCGAGCATGAATAAATGGATGTCGAAACGGTGTTTCAAAGAAATAACAAAAAAGAACAAAATTACAAAGAACAGGAAATTGTGGAGAGCTATAATCGCCTATGTCCTGAAGTGAAATGACATATAAAGAAGCGATATCTAAGCTACGCTTAGTAAATCGCTATGAATAATGAATAGTAAGTATTTAATTAGCTGACCACCACCCCGCCCCAACTACGGTAGGATGTGACACAAGGTCGATTTTTTACGTGGAGAGCCTCTATACTATACAGGTGCTACCAGACATGGGTCGGCAACCTTTTGGAGAGAGCGGACGAGAAAGATATGCAGCGTCTCTGAGGAGGGCCATGATATCTAATGTACTATAATAAATTGTCTCGACCTCAGACCGGCTGCCTTGATCTGTGGCTTTAAAGAAAAAACAAGGAACTTAATGTCATATTATTTAAACAAGGTTCCTGGTTTTACTGTAGACATAACATGATAACAACTAACACAATCAACAAAAAATGCGAATTCCTTACGAAAACCTAAATAATTAGAAATGTCACATTATTTAATGTGAGTGTGAGTTCAATACACAGTTAAGGCAGTGGAGAACTTGGAGAGGGGAATAAGCAGGAGATAACTGACAACTAACATCCATTAAACATGGCACATGGAACTAGAACAGTCTACCACAGTGAGCGAAATAAAGGGTTCAGTCCGACATTCCATCCACCTGAAGAAGGCCGGAGCGTACAACGGCCGAAATGTTGTAATAAATATGGCGACCAAGATGAGGGCAATAGTCCGAATAATATAAATAGTGTACATAATACATCATCTCAGAAATATAGACAGATATTGTTTCTTCTTATTGTTCGATAACTTCTCCACATCAGGTGAAATATTTGTCAAGTCAGGAGCAAAAAAAAACACCAAGGTTGTCATCACCCAACCTTATTTTTAAACCACTTTTAGTATAGATCATTTAGAGAAAAAAAGTGGTTCACAGTCATTTGATCTTCCAAATAATGATACCATCATTTTCGTATTATTCAATAGACTTTCGTATCTTTGGCTTGGCAAAATATATTCATTGTAATAGTCACTAGTGGATTCGGAATTAAATTTTGATTTAAAAAAATTGTCGCATTGAAATTCGATTAACTTCAACTGATAATTTTCTGTCACTTGCACTATAAATTAATTAGATAATTAGTGTCCATGTATTACTTTGATGCGCCGGACAAAAATCCTTCGTGGGCCTATACACGTACATGTGCATATGGCCAAAACATCACTCTAAATAATAAAAAGAAACTGGATTCCAAATTTTGAACCAAAGAAACATACACGAAAAAAATAAAAGATGTTTCGGTAAGAGGGATCAAAGTCAGCAGTAAATAAATAAATCAGTGTTATTGGTGAAAATTTATTTATTTCTCTATTATTGTGTGAAAAATAATATTGCCCAAATGTCCGCCAAGGCAAACGGCGGCACTCGATGGTCTAAATTTTTGATGACGTCTCTGGACAGTTGCTCCTCAATTTCATCCTTCAACCGTTGAATTTTTGTTGGCATAGACCTTACGTATGAGATGATCCCAAAGGAAGAAATCTAAAGGCATCTAGGCGCACGATCGTGGTAGTCAATTGACTTCGCTGTTTCCAGAGATGATGCGATCGTGGTGGCCAATTGAGTTCGCTGTTTCCAGAGATGATGCGACCTGGGAAATTCTCATTCAAATTCTGTTTGAACATCCATTTTCGTAATAGGATTCGATAACTTTAACACGCTGTTTGATTGTTAATCTTTTCATGGTTGAAAATTCCAAAAACTTAAGTTGTTGAATCTGAAAGAAAAAGAAAAAAATCATTAGAGGCTTAAACTTAATTCACATTTAAAATAGGCCCAAGTCATTGGAACACCCTTCAGTTACATTCAAACGAATGTCCTCATCTTTATTGTTATAATCATAATATTTCGGCAGTTATGCCATCCGAATTATTTCAAGTGGTAAGCCGAGGGGATTTCAAATTAAAGTCTTTATTTAATCTACATTAGATCATACACACTCCACTGCCCTGGTACTTCGGTCGTTTTTGTTCGCTCTATTCCCACTGAGCCTAAGTACTAACTGCCCTAGGGACTGAACTCACACTGATTACGCCATTAAATTCACTGACCAACGGTTTAATCCTCTTCTATTTTAAGGTTTGCAGATATCCGCATTCTCTATTAAACAAGAGAACCGAGATTATGACGAGGTGTCTGCAAACTAAAACATTTCTAATTTCTAATATGGAACCCGGGCGAAATTTCACTTCCGGTGGAGAAAGAAAATTACGTCCACATATATAAAGCCGACACCACGAGCTAAGTAGGAGTAAAATTTGAACCTAGCAGTAGGTTTATCTCCACATGAAACACTTTTTATTGCCAGGTTCACTGTAGTTGTATCCGACCAATTACCACTGTTTTTCGATATATATATATATATATATATATATATAGTGCGATTAATAAATTGTCGTCTAAATGACGCAAAAATGAACATAACACTGGCATCTCATTTTAACAAATATAATTACCAACATCACACAAAAATATCTTGAAATATTAAAGAGTGAATTTATTCAATAAAATCGCCATTAGTTTCAACAACTGCCTCCAGACGATTTCGAAATCTCCTGCAACTCTTCCGGGAAATCTCCTTGTTCGAGTTGGTGAATGCTGTCGGAATCTTTGCCTTCAGTTCATCTTTAGTGTAACAAGGAGTTTTGTAAGTCTCTCGCTCAAATGAGCACCACACATAATAATCAAGTGGGTTGTAGTCTGGAGTATCAGATGGCCAGATGTAAGCTGTGATGCGGTCGCAGAAACTGTCGGACAACTATCACTGGGTTTTCTTCTTTGTGTGTCATGGCGCAGAGTTCTGTTGCCAGACACAAGGTCTTTCAGCAGACATCCTCTCGAACAATGGCAGCGCTACCTAAAGGCACTTGATGTAGGCCCCCGTCATGTATCTAAGGGCTTCACTAACGAATTTGACAATTCTTTTCTTATCAGAACGATCAGTGTGAGCTGTCGTAACTTCATAATCACCATTAGACTCAGCCAAGTCGTTTCGAATCCTCTGTACTGTCCTCAGATTTACATCAAAACAATTTGAAATGTTCGTATTGGAGCTTCCGGCACGAATATCAAACTGGACGACATGCCGTTTCCACATCAGATCAAATGGTGGTTCCTACAGCGTTTTCAGAATCGATTGCTTTCGGAGGATACATATTTTCTACGAAAGTTCACGAACATTCAGGCCGTTAAATGTAATTAATACTGTTTATCCGAACAACAGAGCATTTACTTTTAATAAACTGTCTCTAATAAAATAACGTATAAGCACACACACACATATATATATATATATATATATATATATATATATATATATATATATATATATATTGGCAGCAATGGCTCTTTTTGAGAATTCTATGTCTATTGTAACTGATATCTTTTCCGTAAGTTATTCCTGTTTTTATTGATAACAGTGTTATATTTATCCTGTAAATATATGTATATATATATATATATATATATATATATATATATATATGGTCGAATACCATATATATATATATATATATATATATATATATATATATTGGCTCTGCAAAAGTTGGAGGTGAAAGAAAATCAAAGTAGAATAATGTACTGATGTGATGCATTTGTTTAAGGAAGACCTCAATTCGTTAGGAAGTGACACACACGCTTGATTTCATGATCTTCCACGCGCGGCACATATGCAATGAGACATGCAAAATCCAGTTATGAAACAGCAACGGGCGGCCGCTGTAGAATGACTGTTCGAGAAATCAGAGAAAAATATGCGCTCTCCGGCCGGATTCGAACCTTCGTTTCCCGAGGGAATTTTGCTTGGTCATCGGATACTACACTGAACAGATATATCGACTTCGAAAAAATCTGTGTCTAAACACACTATTCAAACTTTGCTTTGTCACCGACGCACTCCTTAGTAGAGCGATCTAAGCACGTCAGATCTAACGATAGTTTCCTCTGGGGGTGGATGCATGTTCGAACCCTGTCGGAGAGCGAATATTTTTCTATAATAAGATTTCCTGAATATTTAGGCCGATAGATGAAAATAAATAAAATATACTGTTTACTAAATAAACAGAGCGTCTACGCAAATAAGGGTACCCACTAAAAATAAGGCTTAATTAAAGTATATATGTATGTGGTGTGTGTGTCTGTATGTGTGTGCGTCTGTATGTGTGTGCGTCTGTATGTGTGTGCGTCTCGATTCTTCCTCTGTTTATAATAAACAGTATTAATACTGTTTATTATAAACAGAGCATTTACTTAAATATTTGTATCTATAAAAAGAACGTTTAAACATAAAAAAATGTCTTAAATAATTGTCAATTTCATAATGTATGACGTCATTTGTTTACACCTGGGTACGCATTGAGTAGATATGAATCAATGAGAGAAAATCATGGAGAATTCTGTTTAAAAACAGTAAAATCGACATTGCTAACCGAAGGCTCCTCTATGGTCCAATCGGTTAAGGCACGTCAGGCTATATGACGGTTTCGTATAGGATACAGTTTCGATTTCTGTCGGAGAACACATATTTTCTATGAAAATTTCTCGTACATTCAGGCCGTTAAATGTTGTTTAATACTGTTTATTATAAACAGGGCATTTACTTAAATATTTGTATCTATAAAAAGAACGTATAAACATAAAAAATGTCTTATATATATATATATATATATGAATAAAAAGACAAGAGAATAACTATTCTTAGACATTATTAAGGCTACTGACATTACCTTTGATAAAGTCCCTCAGAGGACGAAACACGTCTGCTAAGAATAGGTTTTCCGCGTCTTTTTATTTATTTTGTTCTTTTACACATGCACTCTATCTGAAAATAATTTACATATATATACATAATATATATGTTATATACCGTACCTATGTCCCAATCGTCATAAATATGTTGGACACTATTGTAAGTGGAGGTAATAATGCTAAATAGTCCACCACTAGTAGTGGTTTACCTACTTGACGCCGCTGGCGAGTATTGTATTTTGTTGAGGTTATAAAGTTTACCATTTCATTTCCAACCTCCGTTTTTGGTTATTCCTCTTCAGTCACCTTTTCTTGGTTACAACATATATATAATATGAAAAGAAAGAACCACACTCAGATACTATTATTGAAATTTCCAGCAGTCAAAACCCCTTGGCTTTTAGCATTTTTCTTCGGGTTTTTCATTTTTCTAAATCTATTTTTGATTGAAAACATTTTTTTTCGTTGTTATCTCTCTTATTAATACTTTTCACGAGACATCGTTCGAGACAAATTCACTGGGATACCACACCTAAATTGAAAGCCTTTTTTGTCTGAGCAAGATTTGCACGTCAACAGCCACGACCATGTCCACTGACTCTCTTCAACAGAAAAAGACAGCACGTAAATTTAAAAAATTAGAAATCAAAACATATATCAAATGAATAAAAATCAAAACATATATATATATATATATATATATATATATATATATATATATATATATATATATATATATATATATTATTTGCTGACATTCTTTCTTTCGCCAAGACTCTAAATAATACAATGCCTTTCTTGTTTAGCCAAAGAAAAAAATGAATAAATAAATGGTTTCTTTTGAGATAATTCAGTCTGCTTTTTTTATATCTTATCAATGTAAAATAATTTCTCATGCGAAGAATGATGATTCTTAATTTAGACAACATTATGGTCAATATTACTGTCGTCAGCATGTGTTCTTTGTTCGTCGTGACTGATTGTAAATTTACTACATACGTCATCAATCACAAAGGTTACTTTGTTTATGCGTCAACTTTTAAAGAATAAGGTCCGTTGGTTTGCAAGCGTCTTATTGAGTGCAGTATAAGATCATATTTATTTTGAAGATAAGAAATTGTTGTTGATGGTTACATGTCCCGACGTCATTAGTTATTTCACCGGATAGTTTGACCTAATACCGAAAAGAGGGATTATGATATAATTGTTTACGTTTAAAATATGCTATATTTGAATGACATGCGTTACAAATGTTTGTTTTTGATGATCATTCTATGTGCATAGTTTAATATGTTAGCTTTATTTGGTAGTATTATTCCATATGGTCATAATTAATAAGCAAATTGTGGTGTTCCTTTTATGACTGATTATTTTCTTTTCTTTATATAGATTTCATATAGATATATATTGCTGTTTAGTCGGCCTTATTATCTTGCATGAATATTACCTATTTTTATACACTTGTTGTATTTACTGGCTTCTTAAAGAAGCCTTTTTTATTATCAACTATAAAATCTATGTTACAATTGGCTATACGTTTAATTATCTTACTACCCCCCTTAGCTTCTTATAAAATTTAACAAGTTACATTTGTTTCATAATTATGATACATCGTTGCCACACGCTTATAGGTTGTATTAATTACTTTTCTGTCACTCATGACCTTGTCTGGGATTTTACTTCTAACCACGTTTTACCGTGATCAAAATTCCCCATTTTAAAGCCTCTTGTTAATTTTGATTTGTTTTTAACTGCTTTTGAAATTTTAAAATAATTTTTTACTCACCAGTTATTTATCTACACCTGAGGTGGCACAATTTTAGTTCTGAAACATGAAAGCTATTGTGTAGTGATTTAAACATGTTTTGGTGTTAATATCATATAATCTCTCTCTCTCTCTCTCTCTCTCTCTCTCTATATATATATATATATATATATATATATATATATATATATATATATATATATTTGTCTATTTAGGTAGGAATCATTCTTTCATGCATATTTTATTGAATAGGACAGACAAGGTGCTTTGATTTAATAATAATTTTTTTTTCCTTTTCAAATGAAAATTATATAAAAACTGTCCGAATGTTCTTTTTTTCCGAGCGTTTATATATATATATATATATATATATATATATATATATATACTTACATGAGAAATTAGTAGATTTGGTGATAAAAATTCACTATTAAATGAAAGAAGTCAATTAACTGTAAATTGTAGGCATAGCTTACCTTTCACCTTACAATAGGGTTAAATTGCGGTGTTCCTTTTATGAATGATTATTTTATTTTGTTTATATAGATTTCATATAGATATGTATAGCTGTTTAGTCGGTATTATCAACTTGTATGAATATTACACATTTGTTATACACTTATGTTGTATTTACTGGTTTCTTAAAGAAGCTTTTTTATTATCAACTATAAAATCTACGTTACAATTAGATATACATTTGACTATATTCCTACCATCCCCCTTAGCTTCTTATAAAATTGAACAAGTTACATTTGTTTCATAATTATGATACATCGTTGCCAGTCGCTTATAGTTTGTATTAATTTCTTGTATACCATTCATGACTTTGTCTAGGATTATATTACAAACCACATTTTACCATGATCAAAATTCCGCCCTTTTTAGGTTATTTTTAATTTAGCGTAGGTCTGACACCTAATTGGTTAACAGGATAAATCCACAAGCCTCATTTTAAATTTGATTTGTTGCTGTCTGGTTTTAAAAACAAAAAATAATTTGTATTCATCAGTTATTTACCATCGCCGGACGAGGCATAATTTTAGTGCTGAAAAATGAAAGCTATTGTGTAGTGATTTTTAACGGTTTTGTTTTAATCTCATATAATAAATAATATTAAGATCAACTCTGTACTAAGCCCTTTTTTAAAAAGTGAAATGCTGCAGATAGTGGAATTATATTATATTTATTCTTATCCCATAACTGTGTATATATATATATATATATATATATATATATATATATATATATATATATATATATATATATATATATATTCAAATATAAATATAATATAGTCGAAAAAGATAATATGATTAAATACAAAATATATATTATATATAAATATATATATATATATATATATTCAAATATAAATATAATATAGTTGAAAAAGATAATATGATTAAATACAAAATATAGACAGAAATAAGTTAAAAAATGGCATCGATCTCAAGAATATCACCCTTATTAAAAGAGAAAATTACTTACATGGAAAGTTCTCGAGACTGCAACTATTGTTTCTTGCCGATATGTTAACATACTCCCTGGATTTTGTTTTTGGAATATATCCTTCCATAAATAATATGCTACTTTGCCAAACCAACATACATGAACATAAAAATTTTAAAATTAAAATGAACAGTTAACTTTATGCCAACATATATATATATATATATATATATATATATATATATATATATATATATATATATATATATATATGAACAAATAAGAAAAGAATTCAACAGCCAGCAATAATATTTACTCATTTTCGTTTATTTATTAAATTACATACTTCGCGTTCTCCAAAGTTTCAAGAATATTTTAGCGTTATTGAGCTTAAAATTTTGAAAATTCTCCTTTGTCTTCATTCATATATATATATATATATATATATATATATATCGTAACGGTCCGGGTTTAAATTCTCGGCAGTCGATGCGCAGTGCTGATGAGTCCCAAATATAGAACTTTCTGTATTCTGTTGAGGTTTCTTCTAGACTCGATGAATCAATTATGATATATATATATATATATATATATATATATATATATATATATATATATATATACTAGGGTAAATCAAAAACTATCCGCACATTCGCTCTAATATGCCTTCTGGTCATACGTGCTTATAGTTGGTCTCTGATCGAAGTTTCAGCTTGATCGAAACAGTTTTCTTCCTGCTGTTACAATGTAAACATGGACGCCCCGCGTGCAGTGTGCACCAAGGATGAACAGAGAGCAGTGATTCTATTTCTCTGGTCTCAAGATGTGTTAGGGGCTTTACATAACTTGTTAAATGTTGACAAACCGTAAAAAGAAAACAAATCAATTAATCAAGTACATCTTTATTGCGAGGATATGCCATGCTGCTTACACGGAACTGAATCACACTTGTTTCCTCTGTGTTTCAAATGTAATAATAAACTTCTGCTGTGAGAGTTTCTTTTTTGTCTTGCCAAGAACAGCCACTTGATTGAATAGACTGCAGTGCAGATGCGTTCCTTTAATGCTTGAATCTTGATTTCATTAGGATTAATTTCCATATTTCCCTCATTCTCATTATTCAATAAGTCCCTTTCGCTTGAGTGTCTCACGTGGCCTGATGATATTTAATTACCAAAAAAACGGTACTTGTATATCTATATGCTTAACTGCTACATAATTTATAGACGGTTTTAAGACAATGTAATTTGGAGATCGATGAGGTTTTTGAGACGATACAAAAAAGAGAAAACTTATACTTAAGATCAGGAAGAGGGAGCTGGGATTTCTAGGACACATGGAAGAAGTAAGGCTTGGAAAATCCGATACTCACAGTGTGGATAGAGGGGAAAATGAACAAAGGAAAGCAACGTGTGATATACTTAACAGGCTGAAGCAAGTGGATAGCGGAACGGGGTCTGACAGCGATAAAGAGAGGACAAAACTTACTGAGAGCTACAAAAGACAGGAGTATGTGGAGAGCCATGATCGTCTACGTCCTGAAGGGACACGACAGATAAAACAAGAAAGAAAAATTTGAGGATATACGATAATCTTTTTGAGAGATTTTTATTTGTAATAATTTATTGGTTACACGAGGCGATATTTTGGTTAAAATCTGTATAGAAATTTGTGGGGCGACAAGTGGTGCACCATACGGCAACTAGGCTGGGAGATACTGTGTCATCCACATTGCTCCACGGACTCTGCGTGAACAGATAACCAACTCTTCCATTCCCTGAACCACCTTCGCGGTAAATCTTTCACAAACTTGTGGCAGGCACTCACAGACTTCTTTGCGTCCAAGACACATCATTTTTAGCGACAGAGAATTGCGCCGTAGGAGGCACGTTGGCAAAGGGTTTTAGATGCCGATGGGGATTATTTTGAGGACTAAGGCCATGTCATATATATGCCTTTATATATGTATACCTTTTTTAGTAATAAATAAAAAACGGCGACTTTCTTGGTTACCTCGTAATAAAAAGACTGTATGTATTTCAACCGAGAGTAACACTAACTTTTCAGGTAATCAATGCCGAACGCACCTTATAGCCGCTAAATTTACCATTACAGTTACCATTGACTTTACCATTACAGTTACCATTGACTTTACCATTACCATTACCTTTAGCATAAATATTACCATTACATAAACTTTAACATTATCCTTACCTTTAGCATTACCATTACTATTAACATTACCCTTACCTATAACCTTACCTTTGCCATTAATATTACCATTACCTTTACCATTACCGTTACCATTACCTTTGCTACTAATATTACCATTACATAACCCTTACATTTGCTATTAATATTACCTTTACCTTTAACATTAACTTTGCTATTAACATTGCCATTGCCTTTACCATTACTGTTATCATTACCTTTACCATTAATATTACCATTACATAACATTTAACATTACCATTACCATTAATATCACCATTACCATTAATATCACCATTACATAACCTTTAACATTACCATTATCATTAATATTACCATTACTTTTACCTTTAAAATTTCCTTTGCCATTAACATTACTATAACCTTTACCATTACCATTACTGTTTCCATTGCCTTTACCATTAACTTTACCATTACATCTATCACTGCAGTTACTATTACCATTACCATTACCTTTGGTATTACGATTACCATTAACTTTACCATTGCCATTACCAGATAACTGACAGAGACTACGAGAATGAAACTAATTCAATATGTCAAATTAAGCACACCTTCATTTGACAAATCGAATTACCTTCAAAATCATGCAACAGGTACTTTCTCAACTACTCGCAGCGATATTTTGTTTGATTTTGTAAATGCGGACTTGAAAAGAGTTGTAAAAATTCTGAGCCGAATTCTGCCTCCACTACGGTTCTTGATCCCGATGAGGATTACTGTGAGAATTAATGGTACGTCAAATTAGTTGTATACCTTTTGTTTTTCTGATAAACCAAAAACGATAAGGACAATTTTGGTTACCTTGTGTTTCATTTTATTTATTGCTATTAAAATATGCATACTTTTATTCTTCGGACTCATATTCTCATTTGCAATTTCCAAGATAAATTTGCGTCATAATTTTCTTTCTCGTTTCTTTTAAGGGTGGAGCTGTTTTTAAAAATATTCTGAATAAATTAATGGTCGGATATGTAGTAGCTATTTGTGGATGCTGATTATAGGCGTCTTACAAATGAAACTATGTTACATATTTTACACCAGGAAAATTAATTTCAGGTTTTTCTTGTGAGACAAAACTGCGCAATAGACGTCAATATCTCTTGCTAATAAAGCTGTTCACTTAACTTAGTTTGGCAAAGGGCAACATGGCTAGGAAAAAAATTCCATTCCTCTCATATTCATATAAATAATATTTGTGTCGAATAATATGGGCATATGTGGGTATGATGAAAAATGTTTTTTTGTCTAAAATTTCAATCAATATAAGGCTCGAGAAACTCTCAAGCTAGAAAGACTAGAATCGAAATAGTAATGATGAATCGGACATGCAATATAAATAGGATAGAACATGTTAAGAAATGAAGATTACTAGGATATAAAGTAGATAGCGCCAAAGAAACGCGATATCGAACTTTCAAAATTAATTTTTAAAAATGAAAAATTTTTGTTTATATTTACAAGGACACATGGCACAGTGGATAAAGGCGTTAGTTAGATTCAGTGACAAGACCCAAAGAGTTTGAGTTCAATACCTGGTTAAGGCAGTGGAGAACTTGGAGAGGGGAATTAACAGGAGATAACTGATAACTGACATCCATTAGACATGGTACGTGGAACAAGAACAGTCTACTCCAGTGAGCGAAATAAAGTGTTCAGTTCGACATTCTAACCACCTGAAGAAGGCCGGAGCGTACAACGGCCGAAACGTTGTAATAAATATGGCGACAAAGATGAGAACAATAGTCTGAATAATATAAATAGTGAAAAATCTTTATTAAAGCTTTTATTTTAGTTTTATTTTCAAGTTAATTGATAAAATTTAATATTTCTAATAAGCAAAATACTCTAATATATTTCAAAAATAATTTAAATTAACTGGAAAGAGTTATGTTTTTTGGGGTTTTATTTTTGTTTCTTTTTTTAAATCGAAAAAAGTCACTGATTTTAGCCATTTTTAGCAAACTGCCAGCCAATGTAAATATTTAAAAAATAAAATATACTTTTCCGAAATATTTTATTTAAGGAATATTTATAGGAATATATTTATAGGAATATATTTATAGGAATATTAGGGTTTTGTATTCATTTATAATTTTGCGTAAGGTTAACTTTAGTTTGTTTTCAACCGTGCACCCGTAGAACGAAACAGCCCAGCCCTTGTCACGGACAAATTATAATCAGTCGGTTTATACATATATATATATATATATATATATATATATATATATATATATATATATATTTATATATATATATATATTGATAACAATTTTTAACTATTTCATCTGTGTTATTTATTTTTAAGTTCCTATATATAAGCAAGGTTTCTGCCAATAGTTTTTTTTTTAATTCAATCTTTTTGTATAGAAAGAATAGTATAATTTCGTCAAAATTCATTCATGTATCAGAATTCGTAACAATAAGCATTGTTATTGTCTGATATTTCACATTACTATACATTAGTTGAACTGGACCGAAAAACATTATGAAATTATCTAAATAAGTAAAAATAATATATTTAATTAAATTTACTTAAAACCACCAAATTATTGAAACAAGTGAAAAAATAGTACGTGTTCTGCATTATTATTATTGTTTTTATTTTCTTTGATTTCTGGCGTTTACACATTTCTTTCCGGGTCCCGCCCAGGAACCTAAGGTTAGAAATGGCATCATGACACGTTCCACTGACAAAAAAATTATTTTACATAAAATGCTTCGTAAAGTGTGGGCTGTATTTGTGAGAACAATTTTTTGTATTTCTTTGAGGCATGGACTTCCAGGAATCCCTTCAATTAGTCTACTGGAATCTTTTCCAGCCAATCCTAGGGCTCCAACTACAACAGGGATTGTTGATGTTCCCATATGCCACATTTTCGAGATTTCGATTTCAAGGTCCTTGTATTTTGATAGCGTTTTGAATATCTTCAATGATATATTGCAGTCAGCAGGGACTGCTATATCAATAAGGAGGCACCGTTTTTGTTTGTGGTCTTTAATAACAATGGGTGGTTGGCTTTGATTGTTCTGTCAGTGTGTATTGTGTAGTCCCATAGAATTGTAACAGGTCCTATCTCCGTAACCGGGTCTGGGTGGTGTTCATACCAGACATTATTATTATTATTATTATTATTATTATTATTATTATTATTATTATTATTAACAACACTTACAGAAGAGCGCAATTTAAGAAAAGGAAAAGACAGTGTTTGGCAATATTCAACAATAATTCGATAGTATGTACGTCTTCTTCAAGTTATGTTTAAAGATTGTATACATATAAACATATTTTTTTAAATTGGAAAAAATTGAAAAAATATTGGAACTGTTACATCAATCATTTATTATTATTATTATTATTATTATTATTATTATTATTATTATTATTTCCTTTGATTTCTTTTGTATACTCATTTTCTTCCGGGTCCCAACCAGAGACATAAGGGCAGAACGGGTATCTTGATATTTTCACTTATTTTTATAAAAAAAATTAAAAATTAATTACACACCCTAAGAACAACACATTTTACATTGATAAAGGTCTTTCATTAGGTGGGAGTTGTACTTGTGAGAACAATTTTTAAAATTTTCTACCAGGAATCTCTTCAATGAGTCTATCGGAACCTTTTCTAAATAAACCAAAGCCTCCAACCACAACTGGAATTATTGATGTCCTCGTGTGCCATGTTTTTGAGATTTCCACTTCAAGATCTTTGTATTTTATAGTTTTTCGAAGAGCTTCAGAGAAAATATTACAGTCTTCAAAAACTTCTATATCAATAAGAAAGCACGTTTTCTTCTTGTGGTCTTTGATCGCGATATCTGGCCGATTAGCTTTGATTCTTCTGTTTGTGCGTGTTGTAAAGTTCCATAAAACTCTTACAGGTCCTACGTCTGTAACCCGGTCTGGGTGGTGTTCTTATCAATGCAGTTTTCTTCCGTAAAAGTTGCAAATTTTCCAGTGCAGACATTGGCCCACCTTGTCATACCGAGTTTTATATTCGGTGGGTGATAATACCGTGCAATCTGATACAATATTGGTTAATTTTTGTGGATAGTTATCAGAACTTGAACTATTATTATTATTATTATTGGTAGTACTAGTAGCAGTAGTATACCTGTGCTGCCAAAAGTAATGGCAAGAACAAAAGTATTATAAGTAATATGTATTATATTATAAGTAATTTTCGTTTAATCGAAGTACAATTTTGTAATTTGAAACAATTCATTGTTAACATTAATAATTGAACAGTGTATAATTTATAAACACTTAAGGAAAGATACCCGTATATTATCCAGATAAATGATACATATTTACAACCAAAATTATGTATACTACGAAAGTTCCCAAAGCACAATATTTGTCATGTAAACTTTGGAAAGTCTGAGTAATTCTTGATAGTCCGTAGATTCAATCTGTAATTTCAGAGTCTGCTTATTTATCGTCCTACTAAGAGCAACATATCATTCGATATTTTTCCTTGTGATGAAACTTTTGCTTCTTCCACTAAGTTGGAAAATCTCTCTACTACTAGCTTTTTTAATAACAACCATGCATTCTGTCATCTGACGGATAATAGTCATTTCTTCGTGTTTTCCTCGACTATCTTTTCTATGAGCATTTTTTTAAGTTTTCTTTCTGACGTCAACCCATTGTCATCTTCGTATGGTATTTGTGAAGATCCTATCCGCTAATAGTAAATGTTAGAATGTCTTCTCGTCCTATCAGGATCGTCTCACTGTAAAGGCTAATGTTGAGGGGTTCACTCCTTTTTATACAAATGGACTCACCCAGTATATACATATACTACTGCTACGGGAAGACCTGAGCGAACAGAGTCGAGTCGAGTCGAGTCCAGAGTGACAGAGTAAAAGGTTGTAGGTAACCGGAAGAATGAGGGTGAGGTAACAGCGTTGTAGGAGTCACAGTGAGCGAGCATGTAGACTCAGTAAGAAGTCATACAGCGATACTTCAATACCAAAGACTGTATAGATATTTTGCTACTAACCTGTATTCCTGGAACTACTAACCTGCTTTACCAGTTTGTATTATTACGTTAATACATTATTTTCATATATTCATTCCTGGCGTTTGTTATTTATTGGGACCGGATTTCAACCCGGAATCCACAACAGTTAAATAAATCCAGTAAGCAAACGCATTATTGCCATTCGCCCATTTCTACTTTCTTGTCGCCACTGAACACTCTGCCTGCTAGTTGTTTGTTGCCAGTTTTAGTATCTGGTTTTCAGTAACTGATCCAGAGATTGAAATCCTTACCATTAGATTTGACTAGATGTAACCGTAAGTTCTATGTTAACAGTTCCTTTTCTCGCACTTCTCGCTTGTGGAACTCCCTTTCGGTTCCATGCTTTCCACCCGACTGTAACCTGCAAACATTTAAATGCAATGTCAATCGCTATTTACTGTCCTCCTGATTACTCTCTTCACTTCCCGCTCATTAGTAATATCTCTGTTCCTAATTCTTTCACACCAGTAACCACTTGTGTCTTAGTGGCTTTACTGCTTTCCTTGTGATTTTGCTATAAAAATGTATTGGCAAGTGATTTTATTGTGAAAATGCATTGGAAATGGATTTTACTATGCAAATGCACTGGAAAGTGATTTTACTATGAAAATGCACTGGAAAGTGATTTTATTATGAAAATGCATTGGAAATGGATTTTACTATGAAAATGCATTGGAAAGAGATTTTATTATGAAAATGCATTGGAAAGAGATTTTACTATGAAAATGCATTGGAAAGTGATTTTACTATGAAAATGCACTGGAAAGTGATTTTACTATAAAAATTCATTGGAAAGTGATTTTACTATAAAAATTCATTGGAAAGTGATTTTACTATAAAAATTCATTGGAAAGTGATTTTACTATAAAAATTCATTGGAAAGTGATTTTACTATGAAAATGCATTGGAAAGTGATTTTACTATAAAAATTCATTGGAAAGTGATTTTACTATAAAAATTCATAGGAAAGTGATTTTACTATAAAAATTCATTGGAAAGTGATTTTACTATAAAAATTCATTGGAAAGTGATTTTACTATAAAAATGCATTGGAAATGGATTTTACTATGAAAATGCATTGGAAAGTGATTTTCATGCTAAAATCATTTTCATAGTACAATCATTTTCAAAATGGTTTTAGGTTAGTTTGGTTGATTTTAGCGTTATTGCAATATGATTTTTAGTATTGGTCGCTTAGTGAGGATCCAACTTACTCTTCAGTAGTATTGTATGTAATGTACCATGTTATTTTTGTATCATGCAGGACAATTGGGAATAAAAGATTGACTAACAGGACGAAACGTATTTCGAGCTTAACTACAACAAGCCATGTCGTGTTGATCCCAATCGCCGAAACTCGATAGAGTGTAATTAATATAGTTAAATTCCCAGATCAATTCTGTGGACAAGACAGGTTGGTATAAATAAAATGACAATTGGAAAAAAGATCTTAGATTTTGCCGACGCGTTTCGTCTTCCGACTTTTAAAAAAAAATCCAAATTTAAAAAGATAGACGCTTCTGTCTAAGCCTTTTTTTTCTGGTTTTGTCTTGTCCACAGAATTGATCTGGGAATTTAACTATATTGTTGACATGGAAAAAAATAAATAAATCTCTTACTATAAAGTTAATTTACATTAACCAGAAAAAAAGGCTTAGACAGAAGCGTCTATCTTTTTAAATTTGGATTTTTTTTAATGTAACTATAACAACAAGAACATTTCGATTTCATTTTTGCCTTAAAAAAGTCGGATGACGAAACGCGTCGGCAAAATCTAAGATCTTTTTTCCAACTGTCATTTTATTTATACCAGTGTAATTAATGTAAATAATAATAAAAAACATATTGTTAAAATTGTTCTTCTTCGTCTTCTTCTTCTAATTATTATTATTATTATTATTATTATTATTATTATTATTATTATTATTATTATTATTATACTAAAGGGAAAGTACTGGATTTAGGAAATTCATGAGCTCTGCTGAAATCATTCATGCAGAGAGAGAACGAGTTACGTAAATAATCAAAAATCAAAATAAAAGAAGGAAGCTGTTTCTTCCCAGATTTAACGTAAACAAATTATGGGAAAATTTCGGGTCAGTTTTCAATCCGGTGAAAAACAAAATATAAGGCACTGTTTTATTTACACCAGTACTCACTAAGCGCTACCTCATATATATATATATATATATATATATATATATATATATATATATATATATATATATATATATATATATATATATATATATATATATGGTGTAGTCAAATAAATAATTTGTAAATGGAATAATAATTACGAGTTCAATCCCTCGGCCAGACATTGTATAAATGGATTCAATGGACAAGTAACATCAGAGAAGTATTGACAATAAGAACTAGACGAGTTATCTCTAGACATAATGGAATGATAACACTCTAACCCTGTAGATTAAATAAAGGGTTCAGTTTGGAATTCCCTGTAGGTTACCCGGATATAGAAATGATGATGTCCGAGGGATACAACATACGAAACGTCGTGATGTTGACAATTATTCGCATGGATTACTTACATACTAATGATTGCCCAAAACTTGTATTTGTATTGGGCACCCTGAGAGTATCAAATTCATTACTCTGTAATGGCCAACGATTTAACTAACCATTGCCCAAAGTCGAACTGCCCTTTTTATTAAGTTTAACCTAGTTTAGTTCAAGACCACATGTACTGAGCAGCCATAGGTGTTTAACAATTACTCCACAAGTAGGCACTCAAAAAATGAAATAAAAAATACTCAAGTTCACGTAAGTTGGCACAAAGGAGAAGAAGAAAATTGTGTTGGGTTAGGATAGATAGCAACAAAAAACTTACTAAGAGCTACAAAAGAATGGAAAGCATGAAGAACCATAATCGCCGACGTCCTAGAGAGATACGACAATTAGAAGAACGAGTTTATGCAAATGCTTGGCAAAACAGGGATTAAAAATGATAAGAAACAGACAAAAATTGTTAAGCGTTGCAAAGGAGAGGAAGCTGTGGAGAACCTTCATCTCTCATGAACCTTCATGAAGAACTTGACACATAGAAGGACGAACTTGTGTAAATAGTTGGTAGAACAGGAATTAATAGTGATAGCAAGAAGACAAACATTGATAAAAGCTAAAAAGGAAAGAATGCTGTGGGGAGCCATATTCGCCCATGTCCCGAAGGGAAACAACACATAGAAGAACGAACCTGTTTAAATTGTCATCAGAACAAAGATTAAACGAGATAGCAAGAAGACAAACATTGCTAAGAACTGTAGAAATTGTGGAGAGCAATGATCGCCCACCTTCTTAAGGGACACCTCACATAAAAGAAGAACGAGCCTGTTTAAATTGTCGTCAAAACAGCGATTAAGTGAGACAGCAAAAAGTCAGACATTGCTAAGAGCTGCAGGAAGTTGTGGAGAGCTTTGATCACCCACCTCCTTCAGGAGCATGCCACATAGAAAAAAGAACATAACGAGCTTGTGTAAATCGTTACCAGAACAAGAACGAGGAGAGAAAAACAAATATTGATAAGAGCTACAAGGGAGAGAAAGTTGTAGAGGGCTCTGAAATCTCTCGTGCTGTCGGGGTATAACACATAGAAGAAGAAGGAAATATTTATAAGCTAACACCTGATGTAATTGATACAAAAGCAGTAATGAAGTCCAATACTCTAGAAGAAAAAAGGATATTTACTCAAAAAATGATTGGGTTCGAACCCTGCACCTAGAAATACGTCTTCAAAGAGGATGACTGATGACTTGTCTTTTTTATCTTTACTTTGATCTGCAAGAATAAGTAGGAAAGAAATGTGCGACGGCATTTCTGTTTGAAGTGTGTGGAAAGTGTTTCAGCAGAATGTAAGGAGATGCTTTCTAAAATCTTGATGACATTTGTGAAAAAAACAAAACAAAAATAACGGTTTGCAATGGAACACCTGTTCGTCTCTTAAAATTGATGATGAGAGCCTTCTTTCTGATGAACACTTAAAAAAACATTGCGAACTTAGGCACAGTGCCAACTGCATATGAGAAAAGGGTTATAAAGTATTCGTAGCGACTGTCTTCTTAATAAAAAAAGGCGTCCTACCTGGAAAATTAACATTCTATATTTCTTCAGATTGTTGACGATCATGTCTCTCCTCAATTTTCTGTCCTTTGTAGGCTCTAATAAATTCTTCTTTCTTCTCTCTCCTAAACCTTGTTCCGCCATCCATTTACTTAATATTGCCAGGTAGGTTATGCGTTGTTTTTCTCTGTAACTTGGGCCTTCAGTCTGTCTTAAGAGTATCAAATTTACCAAGCACTCTTTTTATCAAGTCCTCGTTATCAGCCCTAGAAATTTATATCTTTTCCTAGGATTGAGTACAGAATGTCTCAAAGAATTAGCATGGGAGTTAAAACCTTAATAACTCCGTTATTTTTAACTTTAATTCACAATACAATATTATTTTATGGACTAAATTATGGAAAATAAATTTACGCTGGTTAAGATTACCTCTTTTAAATGGTGACTATTTTCAGCATCGTACGAACGTACCCTTCGTACAGCATTTTCCATTATAACCCCCAATCTTTCAGATTTTAGTGCCTTCATGTCTGTTTGAATATTGTCTTTTAGTTGATGGAAAGTCTGAGTCTTGGTAACATTTTTTTAAATAGGCACCACCACCCCATGCAAGGCAGTAAAGACACAAAAATACAAGGGGTTACTGGGTGTGGAAGAATTAAGAATATAAACGATAATGAGCGGGGAAAAAGTAATTCGGGGAACAGTAGATAGTAAATGACATTGTATTTAATTTTTTTGAAGATTGAAAAGGATCGAGCCGGAAGGGAGTTCCACTAGAGAGAAATGCGAGAAAAGGAACTGTTATCATAGAACTTACGGTTAGATCTAGCCAGCTCAACTGTAAACTGATGAGATCTCGACGGCAGTCTAGTACTGCGCTTAAATGAAAAAATTCCAAGTACCATAGCTAAGAGCTAATCCAAATAATTACCATGAAAGTATTTATAGAAAAGATATGGCGGCGGGAAAGCGACTGCAGTCGAGCCGCCATGCCAGGACCTATAATTTTGCTGATTCTTCTTTGGATTTTGTCAAGGAGCTCAAATTAAATAGCAGGGGCACCCGACCATGTGTGGTAAAAATATTCTAAGTATGGACGAATTGTAGACTTATACACTGCGTGCCAAATTATTATCGAGATTACTTTTTTTCATATTTCAAAAACCATCAAATCAATTCACACAAGATTTTCACACAATGTTGTCAATACTGACCTGCACAATCACTGAAATTTCCGTACTGATCTGCGCAATGTAAACAAACTGGCGCCATATTTGTTATCACCACGGTGATTTGAGCGTGCCAAATTATTAGAAAAGTCTAAGAATTTAGTGAAAAGTAAAGGCAGTTTAAGTAATGCTGAAAAGAAAACTATCACTTCAGAACTCTCAAAAGGTAAATCTACCCTAGAAATTTCTAAAATGATAGGGAGGTGTCATAAACAGTGAAAATTTCACTGCCGGCCCTACACAAGTACGCAAAAGGGCAAGGCGATGGTTATTTCACGTCGTCTCATGTCACGACTTAAACGAGAGGCCACGAAGAACCCTGGACTTACCAGCCAAGAGCTTTTCAGTTCCCAGCCCTGGAGAACAGCTGCCTGAGTCTGTGTCATCTCATGGCACCAGAGAGAGGGATCGGTGCTCGCACCGAGGCCAGCGCAACCGACTGTTGCGGGGGCTGCGGGCAATTTTTTTCCTAGCCCGGGTGTACGCACTCGGGACCCCATTTAAAAAAGACCTTGTGTCACAACTCGTCTTAATGGGGCGATAGGGTAAATACCAAGTCTTTCCACTTCATATCAACTGAGAACGTGAGCCCGAGAAAGCGCAACAAATCATTTTCCCGGAGGTTAGGATCGGGGCTGAAAAACAGACTACCACTTTCATCACCTGCCGAAATAGTCTATTAACCACATGAGGTAAATAATCTACATTTGGATTATTCATTCATTCATATATATATATATATATATATATATATATAAAGGGAAGAGGTTCTATTTGTTCCAACGGGAGAAAAGTGTGTATATTAAAAAGAAGAGAGAAACCGCAAACGTCTTTGGTTGTAATGTGGATTTTGAAAAACAAATGTGTATGTGTGTATACTAATTCCTTTTAATAAGTTTGTATGTATGCATAAAGAGGAAGTGCGGGTATACATCCGCGTACTGATATATATATATATATATATATATATATATATATATATATATATATATATATATATATATATATATATATATATGACGTCCCCCCGGTGTCGCTGCGCCAAATGTGACGTCTGCCTAGCCGCGTCCGTCGTGCTATCCTGTCCTGTGACGACCAACTGGCTTGGTATTGGTCGCGGCACCAAATGTGACATTCTAACCTTTTGGTGATTCGAATGGGAATCTGGTTAGATTCGATATCAGCCTTGTCGTTCCCAGCTCGCTTCCAACGTCTGGTTACCGAAGTAACTGCTTTGATTTCCAGTCTAACCTACCCACGTTGTGAATTGATCTTAGGCAGACGAAATCAATCAGTCGCCGGGCCGTAATGCAAGTCGAGTTCGAATAAGGGCGAAATCGCACAAGTATATGTGAAAGAAAAGAAAATAATAACTCGAAAAGTTCAAATCTGTTAAAAAAGGATAACAATATTTTATATATGGTTGCTGAATACAGGACTGCGTCTACTTCCCAACCGGCTATATGGATTCGTGACACTTTGTGTCTGTTAGGCGAGTCTTAACATCTTAAGTTGTTTGTTCTTTAAGAAACTGGTTCTTGGTGTATCTTCAGGTGATATTCGTAAAACTTGTTTTGGTGGTGTGAGTCTAAGTTGTTCTTCAAAAATAAATTGTTCTTGGTTAGAAATTGAGTTCGGAATATTCGCGAATCTTAGTCAGCTTCTTCGATGCGAGTGCAACTGCTTGCCTGTCTGCCTCCAACCTCAACTGCGAACTTGAACTCGAACTCAACTGAACTTAACTCGCTGCGACTCTGCTTATATGGACGCCGACCAAAACCGGGGTGGGTTTGTCGGGGTTTGAGGTTCCTTGATAATTCTAAACCCAGAATCCACTTCTTTGTTTTCGGTCAGGAAAATTTTATTATTTTCCATTTTTGGAAGTCTTCGGTTTTCTCACCTTCTTCTGTTCTAATATTGCTATCTCAGCCATACCCTCAGAGGGTGTCAACGGGTTTCCCCTCTCTCTCACAGTGGCATCTCACACCTATCTCCTCAATGGGTGCCAACAGGCCTCCCCTCCTACTTCACATGATTACCTCCGCCTAACGCTCACGTAACCATTCAGCCAATGGGCGCTCAGCGGCGTGGGTGTGGCCAGACTAGGCTCGGTTTAAAAAAACCTGCTCAAAGAAAAAAAATTATCTTCCTCTTTTTTTTTCTTTTTCTTTTTCTTTTCCTTTTCCTTCTTCTCTTCAAGGAGACCTCACACCCTAGACTCTTTATCTTAACCGAATCACCTGAAATTCGTCAATCAGCTTTTCGCCAGCAACAAGTGGGTGGCCATTTGGACGTATTTGCATTCTTGCTGCCAATTACTAATCCGATAAAATAGCTTCGCTATCCTAGCCAGTTCCGACACAAAACAGATGCCTTTTCCAAATGACCTTTCCGTAGATAACTAATGTTTTAGTCTTTTGTTTTTTGTAACTCTGTGTGGTCCAATGGACATTTTCGTTCTTCGGTCAGCGGGTGCTTAATTAATTTTTATCTCTTTAGAATTCTGTCTCGCAGGTTATTTGATCAACCTGGAATTTTCACCCGCCCTGTAACATAAATAAGATTAAATCCAGTATCTTCCTTTCTCGACAATTGAAATAAAAATTTTACCACTTTTCTTTGTCAGAAAAATAACACCGCTTAGTGTCCTTTTCGTGATGGCTTCTTATCACCTAAATTTAATTCTCGCCTTTCTTTTTTTTCTTCTTTCTTTTTTTTTAGCAAGCCAAATAGTGTCATATATATATATATATATATATATATATATATATATATATATATATATATATGCACATATTTTAAAAAAACAAGACTGACCACGGACACACACGCGAACCTTACACAACATAGGAAGTGTGTGTGTGTTTGTGTGTGTATGTATGTTTATATGTATATATGCGTATACTAATTCCTTATAATAAGAGAGTATGTATCTATGGAGAGGGAAAATAAGTATACTGACAAAGGCACAAAAGCTGGAAAGAGGTCATTAAAAGATACAAATATAGATATCTTTCTCACCCATTATCGGACCAGTCTCGTTTTATTACCCTTTACACAGAAGAACTTTTTCACTGCCAGTTCAAAGAAGACATTTGGGTCAGTAAAACAAAAATGAGAGTGTCTAATATCGAGAAATTTTAACATCGAAAAACATAAGAAAAATTAATTCCTTTTAATAATATGTGGAAATATCCACTCTTTGCCTGATGAAGGTCGTGAGCCCGGAAACTCGTGTAGCAAAATTATGAAAAATAAAGCATAATATTGCCCCTTGTCGTATGAGCTGTTGCACCATCATTTTACATGGATATATGATGATGCATTTAAAAATTCTTTGGACTGACGTCCGAGAGATCTAAACCTGTCGAGACCACCTCGGATGCGATCGGATCTTCTTCGATACTCTCTCAAATATTCCCTCTTTCTAACTGAGTTTGCTATGCCACTTCATGGAATGTCACTTACTGAATCTTTACTCTCAAAACTTGGAGAATCTCTTACACTGTAATGGCGATGATATGTTAGTTGAATTTGAATTATTGATCCTTGGATTTGGTAGGACAATTTCACTACTAGTGTTTGTGTCGACAGTTGAGCTTGAACATAGCTGCCGATAGTTGAGCTTGAACATATATTCCCAGTGAACAAACACAGGCGATCCCGTTATTGAATTAAGTAGACCACGTGACCATAGAGGAAGTTGCATGAGGTCTAAAGGATCACTCTTTCTAGTCTATCCTCTATTACGATACGGATCGTTATTTCTATTGTATCCTCTATTACTATTCGGATCGCTTTCTCTACTCTGTCCTCTATTGCTATACCGGTCGCTATTCTTTATTCTATTTCACTATACGGATTGCTATTCGAGCGAGTATTATCGAGCAAGTATTAGGTTGGTGCAAAAATAATGACGTAATAATGTCGTTTTTGACGTATTTTTTAACGTCAAAAAACGACATTATTACGTCATTATTTTTGCACCAACCTAATACTTTTAGTGCGAGATTATTCGAAAGCGTCTCACGCCGTTATCGTTCAACGGCGTACTATAGTTGTATCTGCGATTACGAAGTCTCTACTACGACAAGCATTACGAAAGGGACAACGATTATTCGTTGGCATTACAAAAGTGGTGACAAGTGTTCGTTGACATCACAAAAGTTTAAATTTTAGTTGAGTACTTTCGCATGATTAATTTCCAAACTATCCTTCATGAAATACCTGAAAGCAAACTAAAACAAAGTTAATAAAAAAGATTGGCCAGCTTTGGGAGACCCTGTATAAATCTCCTGTTTTTTTCCATTTTCTTTCAAACGTTCATGGTATTCTCATCATCCTACTGTAGAACCAAATTTGGTTGCTTCAATTCTCTTCTTCATCTATGAGGAGATTGTCCAGTATTTACTACCATATAGGAGGATTGATATTACATAACAAGCCAGTTCTCTTTGTTTCTAAAGAAAATTTTCTGATTTCTCAACGTTTTGCTAAAGTAAAAGATATTAAATATATTGTCTATAAATTTCAAGAAAACCATTTAACATATATATTATTATATACACACACACACACACACATATATATATATATATATATATATATATATATATATATATATATATGTATGTGTGTGTGTGTGTGTGTGTGTGTGTGTGGTAGGGGTTTATTAGTTGTTTCACAACAAGGAATTGGATTTTGCATTCAATTACCGAGCAGCCATTGCCGTTTTCAGTTGAACTTTATAAAATCTTTCTCTGAAACTATGAATTTCTAAAGTCTATTAGCTTTTATCGTTCTTTATAATACTGATGGCGCTTTCCTTTGTTTGAAGTACTGTGGAATGTTAACGTCTTTCTCATGTCATTATTTTCTCTTCAAGTTACAATTTGCTGCTGTTAATAGTCCTCAAGTGATGTGGTTTCCGTTATTTGCTACGTTTCTTTGTGATTCTGTAGCGCCAAACCATAATGTTCAAAGAAATATGATATTTACCAAGGCCCTCACGTTCTACTCACTCATGGCGTTTTTTCGTAATTGATCTTTGCATGCGGTTGCATACAGCTGACAGTTTAGGTATTTCTAAACGGGTTTCGCGCCGTGCAAGGCACCCATATGAAATCCAAGATCTGACGAGGCTATTTAAGAACATGACTCGAGTTTGCACATTGGTGGTTTGTTTTCTTAGCAATATGCGATGTCAGGTGAAACTATCTCTGGTACAGCCTATTCTATGTTCAATTCATTTTCCCCTATACATAATTCCCTGTAATAATATATAACATAATTTGTTATAAATGATTCATACGCCGATATATCTGAAGTGTGTAGTATTTACTAATTTCACGTCCTGAAGTTTTATGATGATTTTGGGGAATGTGCCAACACTAATTCCATTTCAGATTCCAGAAAATAATTTCAATTTTGGAAAGGTTTATCTTGAGTTCCATTTCTTAGAACACTTGACAGAGGATGCTGATATCTTATTCCATCTATGAACACCTATATCATCGGCATAATCCTCTCATCATGAGTACCTTGGTCTCGGGAAGGAAAACAGAATTGTCGTCTTCTACTGGCAAAATCGTTTGCAATGTAGCCTGGAATGTTTAAGTGCACATCTCATCACACCTGTGTTTATATGGGTGTACAATACTATCTGAAACCAATTCAGATCGGGATGAAAGACAAAACTCTAAGGAAAATAGGTTAAGATTTTTGAACGTAAGAGGGGCAATAAATTATATTACATTATCAGATTCAACAGCCAGAGACCAGAATGTTTTATATATATACTAGCAGCATGGCCCGGCGTTGCCCGTGCTTGATTCAAAAATCGTACGACTCAATCGCTATCACTTGACTTAAAATATTTTTGCCCTTCCTTGCCTTTAAAGGAGTGCCCATTGCCGTGCTGATGTTGCTACATGCCTTACTTCTTGCCTATCTCACACTGCGAATTCTTTCTAAGCTCTATACTAAGCATTAAATCTGTTACGAAAAAAGAACTAAACAAAATGAACACAAAACGATCACCTTCAAAAAAGGACTCGTAACTGGAAAAACCGAATGAAAAAAAAATTTTAACAACAAATACTTTTTCACACACAATCCAGTTCTACGGAATCAGAATCAACGTTGAGTTTAAGCAAGCGAATGAGCCAATTGGAGTAAAGTGCCATGCAGATTTAAATTTTCCCCACAAGCTATCGATTTTTTTTTTTTTTTGTATGCTAGCATGCTAGTTAACATTCGTGTCAGTCAGCTGTTGGCTCTCACGCTGGCTAATAGAATCTACCTGCCTATTCGTGGCAGCCAGCTATAGGCCCTCACTCTGGCCAGTAGAAAATGGCCGCAAACTACATGAAAAATGCCATATAAGCATGAAAAAATCGATTATTTCCACCATCGATGGGAGTTGGGAAATGCCTTCCCGCTAACTTGGAGCATGTGCATGTAAATTTTGGTGCAAATCCGTCGAAAATTGCGGCTGTGCATTTGTTACACACACACACACATTCTGCCTTTTATATATATATATATATATATATATATATATATATATATATATATATATATATATATATATATCCGAAAATGTCGTATTACACGATTTAAATATGCCTTTGAAATGTCGGAGCGCTTTCTTTTAAAGGGACATTTATCGTACAACATATCTTCAAAGAGATTTGTTGAAATGGCAATAACCAAAACAGCGAAACTGAAAAAGGTACACAAGGTTGGAAGTGCGGGGGTGGTAATTAAGGAGCTTCGACTAAATTAAATTTATTACTAAAAAAACAAACAAACAAATCGGTGTAAGTAAGCCCCTAGTGAGTATAAAACATAAAAAAGAATTAGTCACTACCCGACCATAAGACACTTTGAGAATGAAGAATATATACCGTAATTCCCCATGTATAATACGCATTCTTTCTAAAAAAAAATAATAAGCAAAATTAGGTGGGCGTATTATGCCCAGCTACAAAAAAATTGCCGTTTAATGGGTTGATTTCAGTTGCGAAATGACTACTCACCACAAACATACGTCAATTTGACACAAACATTCGGCGATTGCGACCCCATAAGGATGTCAAATACAATCATTATGTACCTAAAAATACTTACAAATGAAAAATAAAATAAGAACTATCTTAAAAATAAACTATTTTATTAATAAAGTAGGAAACGTAATGAAATTGGAGAGGTACAATTTACAGGGTTTGATTGCCAAATAAAGGGTGCGTATTATGAATGAGTAGAAGCATTTTCCCTCACTTTCAGCAACATTTTAGGTGTGCGTATTATGGATGAAGACGTATTATAAACGGGGAATTACGGTATATATTAGAGCCATTGCTGTTTGTCGGAATTTAAATCAACCCCATCTGAGTAGATCTCCAAGAAGTTTTTTCTCGATTAACTTGTATACGCCATTCGCTGTGATTGCTTTTACGATGATCGGCAAAACAGCTAGAAAGCTTCAAAATAGACTATATGAGAATCTGATAACTAATACATCTGACCAGAATTACGACTTAATAAATGACAGTCGGATCAGCATCGAGACGGATTCATTAAGAAGAAAATACATTGAAAGTTTGTGAATCTCACAACTTTCGACAATTAAACCAGAACCGTATCACCGATATAAACACACACACACACACACACACACACACACACATATATATATATATATATATATATATATATATATATATATATATATATATATATATATATTTGTGGTGGGGTGTAAAACAACGAAACACTTTCTAGGTAATGTTTTAACAAACAACGGAAAGTATGACACCGCAATACGAAAAGACATTGGAATAGTGAAAGATGCATTCCAAACACTAACAACATATTAAGATAGATGAGATTTTATGAGAAACAAAATACGAATTAATTCATTTTTTTACGGCTTATCAACCTTTTGCAGGTTATTTAATGCCAGAAACTATTTTTAGATTGTAAGAATTTTTGTTGATATAATAATTGTTTAGTGATACAAGTCTTATTAATTAGTTCATATCTGGTAGGGGGGAGAAGTGGATTCATACCTAATCAGAATTTTATAAACAAGAAATTATCATGTGGATATAAAGTGGAGGATCAATTCTATAGTACAATTATTATTAAAAACTGATCCCTCCCTTTTCGGCCACAGTAGCTTCCATCTTTTCTATTCCAAAAGATGCCTATGTAGGTAATCAGTATTTCATGGATTGATTGATCCGTTTTCTACGGCTTATAAACCCTTTGCAGGTTATTTAAACTTAGAAAATATTTTTAGATTGTAAAAATTTTTTGTTAATATAATAATGGTTTAGTGATACTAGTCTTACTAATTACTCCATAGCTGGTAGGGGGGGGGGGAGAGTTAGATTCATACCTAATCAGAATTTGATAAAAAAACAAGAAATTATCATACGGGTATAAAGTGGGGGATCAATTCTATATTACAATCAATATAAAAATGAGCCCTCACTTTTTGGCCACGATAGTTTTTTTCCCCATTTATATTCCGAGATTCCATGGATTGATTGATTATTTCTCTATAGCTTATCAACCCTTTACAGGTTATTTAAAGCCAGAAATTTAAATCTCATACTCAGTATAATCGTAGTAAGAGAGTCAACTTATAAAATAATGCCTGTTCTTCTTTATTGTTGACTAACTGATGTGTTTCTTTACGACTTATCAACCCTTTGCTGGTTATTTAATGCCAGAAAATATTTTTAGATTTTAAGAACTTTTTGATGTATAATAAGTATTTACTGGTACAAGTCATACTAATTAACCCATAGTTGTGGTGCAAAGATGTGCATTCATGTCTTTCCGATGTTATTTGTCTCTAAGTGCATATAACGAACTAAAGTGGAATTGGAACTCGGCTCTCCGATTTCCAATTTAAAGCCGTTATCCATCGTATTAAACACAGATACAGGCTTACAGACACCCATCTAAGTACTGACCAGGCATGAGGTTGCTTAACTTCGGTGATCGTACGAGAACCAGTGTTTCAATGTGATATAGCCGTAAGCGTATTAAATGCAATATAATATCAAATCTCCGAAATGGCAGTGAATGTTGGATATTAAGAGGAGACTTGAAGAAACAGAAATGTGATTCTACAGAAGGATGCTGAGAATACCACACACTGACCTTAAGTTTTAAGAAAAATAAGTACGCTCGTCCTTGCGAACAGAAAAAAAGCATTTGAAATTTGTGAAATCCCGTATCTCTTATAGATTTATAAATATACGGCATTAGATATAATTTTTATCCTTCCTATTTTGGAACGGTGGGCATTAATGGATAAAAGAAAAGAGAAGAAAACGCATTGGTTACTGAGCACAGGCGTTATGATCAGAATTCTATTGTTAAAGACACTGGAACAAGAAATGCAATCTTTATGTCAGAATCCTATCGTTAAAGACACTGGAACAAGAAATGTAATATTTAAAATCAGAATGCTATCCTTAAAGACCCTGGAACAAAAAATTCCATCTTTTTGATCGTGCTTACGATTTAAAACAAAGCAGCTGAATTTTGTGAAATCTCGTATCCCTTATAGATTTATAAGGATTAAAGTATTAAATATAATTTTCATCGTTCCTCTTTTGGAACGGTGGGCGTTAATAGATTAAAAAAAAAAGAAAGCGCATTGGTGACTGAGAACACTTCTATTTATATTTATATGAAACTTTGGCTTACTTCAAAGAAAACGACCCGACCCAAATGCAATGTCTGTTTTTTTGTTTTTGTTTTTGTTTTTTTTATGTTTTGTTTTGTTTTTCAAGATGATTTCCTGATCTTTAGCTGAGATGCCATATCGGCTGACTTTTTCATGACTCTTTTTGGCAAAACAAATGACCATTTCATTAGGGAATTATTTTTCTTCTTATCAGTTTTTGTTTCCCCTTACATTTCTTCCTGTCGATTTTTTTCTTTCCCTTCTTCCTTCTCCTCCTGACCTAATTCCAACTTCCGTCTTCCATGTTTTTTCTCCATTTGTTTTATCGCCTCCGTTTTTTTCTCGCTATCATCTTTCTATTTTCAAGCAAATCTTTTATTGTTTTTTCTCTTGTTCTTGCTAATGATATAATCTGCATCTAGATTCTTTACCTTTGTAATTCACATTCTCTCTCGCTTTCGCATTGTCACATCTGTTTATTGTTTTTCTCAGCATTCAAGGCGTTGCACCGACAAATTCGAACAACTGACACGAACGTAGCAATACGCTAGAAGCACAAAATCTTTAATACATTCAGATGACAATAATTATTATTAATATATATATATATATATATATATATATATATATATATATATATATATATATATTACACGTAGTTTAAAACGGTTAACAAAATTAGACCAAAAATAGGGCAATAATATAGTATTGTTAAAGATACTGGAACACGAAATGCAATCTTTATGGTAAGAATACTATCGTTAAAGACACTGGAACATGAAATGCAATCTTTATTATCAGAGTTCTATCAGTAAAGACACTGAATCAAGAAATGCAATCTTTATGATCAGAACACTATCGTTAAAGACACTGGGACAAGAAATGCAATCGTTATGATCAGAACACTATCGTTAAAGACACTGGGACAAGAAATGCAATCCTTATGATCAGAATACTATCGTTAAAGACACTGGAACAAGAAATGCAATCTTTATTATCAGAATGCCATCGTTGGTAACACGGGAACAAGAACTGCGATCTTTATATTCAGAAGGCTATCAATAAAAATACAGGAACATGAATTGGGAGTTCTATGACACAGAAGGTGAGGTGAACCGTGATTGCACACCTCTTGAATAGACATGAAAGAATAATAAGAATCGATAAAAGAACATTTTAATAGTAAAATATAAATATGCATTTCACACTCTGGAGAACAAAGATTATTAATATTAGGTCCATAATAGACAAGAATATATATATATATATATATATATATGTGTGTGTGTGTGTGTGTGTGTGTGTGTGTGTGTGTGTGTGTGTGTGTGTGTGTGTGTGTGTGTGTGTGTGAAGAAATATAGTCTTAAGGTCTGCTATATTTATGGGATAAAGTGCTCATAATCAGAGATAGAGCGTGTGTAAATATAAAAGTGAACATAGAAGTCAACACTTGGAGGCGACAGTCCGTTTCATGCTAGACGCAATCGTCAGGCTACGAGCGCTGTTATTTTTCTCGGTTATTTATATATATACGGATCAGTGGGTAGACTATTTTGGCGGTTATTTTACCAGAAGTCCTTTTTTTAATTTATTTGGGTTAAATTATTTTGCTCGTTTTTATTTATTTTATTATTTTATTTTTATTTCTCATCTTATATATTTATTTATTTATTTATTTTTATTTTAATCAGTGTTTTTATTAACGTAGTAAAAAATTGTTTATATCCCTTATTTAATAGTTTTGTTTTGTTTTGGTAAGACAAAACTATTTATTCAATTTTGGGGTTGATTGTTGTAGTTTATTCTAATTATTATTTGGGCGGGAACAGTTTTTAATTTGTTTATTACTTCATGTATTTATTATAACGTTAGTTATATATATATATATATATATATATATATATATATATATATATATATATATATATATATATATATATATATATAGAATCTAGAATCTAGAATCTAGTACCCAGTACCCAGGTAGTGATCGCCTTAGTACTGAAAGTAGATGGCATCAAAAATGGCTCTTTTGTCATTAATTAAACTTGAGATACCCTAAACTGCTTAAATATGGTGATTTACTAAGCTTAGGATAGTTGCGGCAGAAACCCGAAAGAACGGGGGTATCCCGAAGGATCGAACTCTCTACTCAGTCGTAATTGATCTAGCGAGACAAGCTTGCTAACCATTTCTCCAATTCGTACACACGCAAGTGGTGAAAAAAAAAACTGCAAGATGTTCAACGTTAAACAAATAATTTTTTTGCAGAATGAAAGAAAAATGCAATGAATTCATCTTCGTCCGGGAAATCCATTGCCACGTTCTTTTTTTTCTTTTTTTTTTTTTTTCCTTGTAAATTCAAAATGAATGAGGAAACAGCATTTTTTTTTCTTCAAATCCAAATAGCCGTTTAATGTGTGCATAATCAAATGGCTAGCCACTTGGCAATCTCAACAAAGTCTGCCCTCTCGAAACAAGCAAATGTAAAGCATCAGTGGTAACGTTAAATTACTGAGCGCATAACGTCTTCTATTTTATCTTTGCTCATTTAGTTTTTGTTGCTATGGATAAACACAACAGAAATCACTAAAACTGATAACAAAACGTAATGCTTCTACTTCCGCTCAATTACTTCCTCTAGAGTCAAATGGATGGGCTTGCTTCTTCATTAAATATATTAGTTCGTTGGTGATTCTTGGAGCATAAAAATGGCTGATTTTTATCCAATACATTTTTTACATGTAACCACTGTCACTAATGCAGTCAGTCTGTTTATTATCTTCTAAAATCAAACGGGACTCCAGTTACAAATACTGATTTTAAAAATGTCGCTAATTATATCTCAACAAGAGACATCCTCCTACCGAAAGTTTAAAATTGGGAACATTATTTAAACGCTTTCAGTCCGTGGAATGAAAGTATTTCCGATGACCTTCAGGGACGTCGTTGGGTTTAATGATTATCAAGCTTGTGACGTTAGATCGATTACGACTAAGTAATGTCTTCGTTCTTCATTGGGTGCTCCCTATTTTCGGCCTTGTGCCACATCTAAGACTGCTTAGTAAATCACTGTATCGTTAGATCAATTACGACTATGTAGTTAGTTCGATTAACGCTGAGTGCTCCAACACTGCGGCCTTGTGCATATATATATATCTATATTATTCATATATATATAGTCATATTCGTGCATATATATATATATATATATATATATATATATAGTTATTTTCGTGCATATATATATATATTTATATTCGTACATATATATATATATATATATATATATATATATATATATATTCGTCTATATATATATATAGTTATATTCGTGCATATATATATATATATATATATATATTCGTGCATATATATATATATATAGTTATATTCGTGCATATATATATATCTATATTCGTGTATATATATATATAGTTATATTCGTGCATATATATATATATATATATATATATATATATTCGCGCATATATAGCTATATTCGTGCATATATATATATATAGATATATATATATAGATATATATATATATATATATATAAATATATATATATATATATATATTCACGCATACATATATATATATATATATATATATATATATATATATATATATTCGTGTATATACAGGGTGACCCAAAAAAACGGAAACTTTTAACAATCCAATAAAAGCAAGAGTGATGGAAGAAAAATATTTTTTATAGTAATTGAAACCTTAGAATATGCCATTTAAAAAACTATAATGGAATTTTCATTCTTCATTTTCTACAATTCATTTCCGTTTTATTAACCATCTAAAGAGGTCAAGGTTCTGTCACTACTCCTACTCCAATATAAAACATACTTAAGAGAGATATAAAATTAACCCCTCCCTATACTTTATATTGTCTGTTTAAATACCACTCTCAACCCCCTCTATTAAATTACAAAAATTACACTACCCACCAATTTCTAATCCCATTTTTCCTCTCAATTCGTTGTTGGAAGTTTTACCTGATGATCCTGAATCCTTAAAAAAGGATTTAGGTGAAATAAATTATCGTAATGGTATCTTAAAGTGGTTTGTTTTTCATTACATATTTATTTATATA
>OZ010582.1:55348474-55515974 GCA_963932145.1 Acanthosepion lycidas | reverse complement strand
GTTATTCTTACAATGACAACACTATGGGGAAGACAAAGGAGCTTAGCGTTGACTTGAAATGGAGAATTATTAACTTCCCCAAGTCGGGAAATAGTTACAGCAATATTTCAAACCGGTTAGCTATCCATAGATCTACGGTATAGTCCGTTATAAAGAAGTTTAAACAGCTTGGTACGACAGAGACTTTGCCTGGACGTGAAAGAAAATCCAAATTGTCAACGAGAACTGCACGAGAACTGCGCGAGAACTGCGCGAGAACTGTGTCGCGAGGTTAATATAAACCCAAGAGTTGTTTTGAAAGACAATGCCAAAAGTTTGGATACGGTGGGTATCAGCGTAAGTACTCGCACAATACAACGTTGTTTAAATAGAAATTGGTTATATTGAAACCGACCACGACGAACCCTTCTTCAAAAACCATGTCACGTTCTTGGACAAAGTAAGTTGCTTTGGGAAACAAGCATAATGGAGTGATGAAATAAAAATTGAGCTTTTTGGACATAAGGATGTACAGAAGATTTGGCGTAAGAAAGGTGAGTCTTTCCCTCCAAAGAACACAGTGACAACATTAAAACATGAAGGTGGCTCGATGATGTTTCGTGGTTGTTTTAGCTCAAGGGAGACTAGACAATTAATTACAATAAGAGGAATAATGAAATCTGCAGACTATACCAAGATTCCGAATGAAAATCTACAACTATCAGCGCAAAATCTTCATCTAGCTCTACGATTTACTTTCCAGCAAGATAATGATCTCAAACATACGTCTAAATCAGTGACCGCGTGGCTTCAGTAAAAGATGGTTACCTTTCTGGCATGACCGTCAATGAGTCCTGGCTTAAATCCTATTGAAAATCTGTGGCAAGAATTGAAAGTTCGAATAAATCGTCGGTCACCAAAAAAACCTTCAGGAATTAGAACGTGTAAACAATTGAAGAATTGAAGAAAATCACAGAAAAACTTCTTCATATCTCACAAAAAAATTTAGAAAACGATTGCATCAAGTTTTAAAGATGAGGGGCCATGTTATTAATAATTGGGAAAATTGTTCAATTTAATCTATTTTTCTTACTGTACCGAATAATTTTATCATTGCCTATTCTGGATAGTTCGCCTTTCAATTTTTTATATTTAACCTATTGTTCTGAAAATTGAGTTATTATTTCTTTTTTTGTGCTTATTAACATATAAAGAACCTGGCATACGGGTATTTGATTGTTAGAAAGGGATAAAAAATATTCAAAATTGATGAGTGTACATATAATTTCGTCGTTCACTGTGTATGTATGTGTGTGTTCTCTCTTTATTCTTCTCTGTAGCCTTTATTTCATTTTACTTTATTTTTTTATTCGCGGGGATTTTTTTTCATTTTCAAATTGAATCCTGCTAAAAGACCAAAGATGAGACAATATTTGTCAGATATAATATGGAAGCGAATACAAACAAACAATTTTTGTTAATTTAAATTTCTTATTTCTTTCCTGATGGATAAAATGTGTCTCGAAACGAACGTAATAGAAAATGTGTTTTGTATATCACTCTTGGTGGGTCAGGCCTGATAACAGGATAAAATACAGACTCAGCGAATCACGTTCAAATTCAGACTGCGACATTCATGTTTCTTTGATTCGCATTAATGGACTGACGAAAAGAATGAATCCATATCTTATCTTCGAAGTAAACGACAGGACGAACTATACTTGACTGGCAACCAGTCTAGCAAAAGTCAACTTGGAATTCAGAAGTGGACAAAAGCCAAAGACGAATCACTGCAGCACATTTCCTATAGATATTTATAGCAATGCATAGATTACGGATATTACAGAAAAGAAAAATGTAGGGAGCCATGCTCACCTACACTTTCTGAAAAGATATATTTGCCAAAAAACATCATATAAATTATGTGGCTGTTCATCTTTGCGTGTGTGGATGGGTCAGTGCATGTGATAGATATGGAGTAGTCTGCGATAGATAGATAGATAGATAGATAGATAGATAGATAGATAGATAGATATGCACATACTAGGATATATAGAGAGAGAAAGAGAGGTAGATATATATGCATAGTTATAAAATTCAGATAAATATGAACAGACTAATAGATAGATAGATAGATAGATAGATAGATAGATAGATAGATAGATAGATAGATAGATAGATAGATATGAACAGACTAGGATAGATAGAGAGAGAGGAGAAATAGAGGTAGATATGCAGACTTAGCAAATTCAAATAAATATGAACAGACTTGTAGATAGATAGATAGATAGATAGATAGATAGATAGATAGATAGATAGATAGATAGATATGCACATACTAGGATATATAGAGAGAGAAAGAGAGGTAGATATATATGCATAGTTATAAAATTCAGATAAATATGAACAGACTAATAGATAGATAGATAGATAGATAGATAGATAGATAGATAGATAGATATGAACAGACTAGGATAGATAGAGAGAGAGGAGAAATAGAGGTAGATATGCAGACTTAGCAAATTCAAATAAATATGAACAGACTTGTAGATAGATAGATAGATAGATAGATAGATAGATAGATAGATAGATAGATATGCACATACTAGGATATATAGAGAGAGAAAGAGAGGTAGATATATATGCATAGTTATAAAATTCAGATAAATATGAACAGACTAATAGATAGATAGATAGATAGATAGATAGATAGATAGATAGATAGATAGATAGATAGATATGAACAGACTAGGATAGATAGAGAGAGAGGAGAAATAGAGGTAGATATGCAGACTTAGCAAATTCAAATAAATATGAACAGACTTGTAGATAGATAGATAGATAGATAGATAGATAGATAATGAAAAGACTGAATAGATAGATAGATAGATAGATAGATAGATAGATAGATATGAACAGACTGAGATAGATAGATATGAACAGACTGAGATAGATAGATAGATAGATAGATAGATAGATAGATAATGAAAAGACTGAATAGATAGATAGATAGATAGATAGATAGATAGATAGATAGATAGATAGATAGATATGAACAGACTGAGATAGATAGATATGAACAGACTGAGATAGATAGATAGATAGATAGATAGATAGATAGATAGATAGATAATGAAAAGACTGAATAGATAGATAGATAGATAGATAGATAGATAGATAGATAGATAGATAGATACGAATACACTGAAACAGATAAATGTTTGTGTCTCCCGTCTGACTTAAGATTCACTATTTAAATTTCTCTTTCTTGGAGCACACGCTTTCGTCTGTCCACTCAGACAATAGATTAATAGGTCGAGCAGAAGATCTCCTGGTAGAGAAAACATGTAAGTAGTTGGCCCATAGGTAAGCCTGGTGGAGTCGGGCATACTTCCTCTATGCAACATCCAGCAACGTTGTTTCGCGTTATCTTCCCCAGCAAGATTCTCTCACGTCGTTTCTGTCAGCCACACCCAAACAGACAAGTTGCATGTTATTCTGAGAAGTCGGCCGCTATACTAACAATATGTCCTTTTTTTTCTTTTACTTTTTTCCTTTTTAACGAACCAAAGCTTAATTCATAGATTCTATCTTCTACTTGTTTTATGTGCCAAGTGTTTTTGGGACGTGGGCGAACATGACTCTCCACAACTTTCCGTCTGTTTTGGCTGTAAGTAACTACTGATTTTTTCCGTTGCTGAATTTCAAATAACTTAACAGAAAGATTTATTGAAAATATAAAACCAGAGAGCAAAAATATCAAAACAGTTAGATAAAATAAAATTTATATATATATATATATATATATATATATATATATATATATACCGAGTGTAACAGCAAAATTGTCCAACTGATAGATTAAATATTGAACCGTTCTATCTTAGAAATGATTAAAGATATCTTACTGGAATTCTTCAAGCTCAACAGAAGAATCGTGATGAAAACGATCATAAACGAAAATGGCATCATCATTAATAAATCATAGCTAAGAACACGAAGGACTGATATAAAATTCATATATATATATATATATATATATATATATATATATATATATAGTATTCCAGGATCATTTTCCAATTTATTCAATATGATCTTCGCCCTCTCTAACCTTCTAACTTTCTGTCCTTGAGTAACACGTTGTTTCACAGGTTCCACGTACAATTTCATTTTCAAGTCCTTTTTCATTGCTCTTTGGACTGTCATAGCTGAAACTCCACTCTCACGTGCCGGGCGTCTTATAGATTGTGTTGGATCTTTTCTAATTGATCTCTTTAGCTCTAAGTTGAAATGATGATCCCTCTTGCTGTTGTGACCTCCTGACCCAGTTTTTCTCTTTAGTGTTCCGTCTTTTTAAATCTTATTCACCGTTATTTTTTTTATTTTTTTATTTTTTTAGTGGTTCTGTAATGGACTTTGAAGACGGAAGCCAAAGTATGAATGTTTGTATTACTGATGATCTGAATGATCTTTTTTCTCCCACCATTGCTCATTTGGGAAGGCAGAGGGGCTGATGTAAAACCTTTTTGATCTATTCTCTTTCTAGCTGACTAACACAAATGGTTTTTCAGTTATTCTCCCTACAAATGGTGTCAAGAGGGTTAAACGTCTTATCTGAAAACATGGGAAAAATTCTATTAGTTTAGTGTGTTTTAGATAAAAAAGCTTTTGTTGGCTAGACAATTTTGCTGTTACACCCGGTATATATTAATAAATTTACATATTTTTTACACACAACCAAATATATTTAACAAAATTTAAATTATGTAACGTGCAGTCTTAATTCAGCACTTGAAGTTTGCATTGTGTATGAAACTCCGAGTCGTGTTACTAGTGGGGCAAATATGTATATTTAGTAAATATAATAGTTTATAGCCCTATTATATTCCATCAACACCAGCACTCAATGTGCGATATTATATATATATATATATATATATATATATATATATATATACTAGCAGTGGAGCCCGGCGTTGCCGGGGGATGTAACTGTAAGAGATAGATCAAGTATCGACCATCATAAAGACTGAAAAATAAAATTGAGAAAGATTATTGTTTAAGGTTGACGGACACGCATGTCTTAATTAGTTTTTTTTTTTTTTTTTTTTTTTTACGAATTGGTCAAACCCAAAATCAAACAAAAACATTGTTTTCAATCGTTATGAGTCTACCGATTGAATAGAATTTTCTTATAAACAATTGTCTTGTCAATGGAATTTTTAAAGCATTCTGAATGTAAAAATAAAGAAAAAAGTGTGCAAGACAATAAGAAACGCTACCTGCCAAAAAAAAAAAAGTGAAGTTTTGTTGAAATCGGTTGAAAAATGTAGGAAATCCGATCCCATACATAAACGAACACACACACAAACAAACAACCTGGGTTTTATAATAACTATAACTCGATATGAGTTGTCCCCCTTTCATTCTCGCGATGCCTCTTAATCGTGTTTTCAAACTGATTTCGTGCAAAAACAGTTGTGTTTTTTCCAATTTTTGGCGCTGTCAGAACCACCGCAAGGTAATTTTACGTAGTCCTGTGAAGTTTTGTTGACATCGGTTGAAAAATGTAGGAAATCCGATCCAATATATAAACGTACAGACACACACACACAGACACACACAACATTGGTTTTATAATAAGTATGATATATATATATATATATATATATATATATATGATGGACTGTCCCGTCGGTTTCAACGTATGAGGATCTGACAACTTAACCAATTGATTCATTTATGAATTTTGTGCGATAATCTTAAGTGACCCGCTAGTGATTTACAAATGAAGCCGCATATGGAGCAAAAGTGGGGATTGTGGGATGAGTTCACTGTTAGATTACCTGACCTTTTAGATCTTGCTCTCGCTTCTTAAAGAGGATTCAGACTAGCAGACTGAAAACTGCTGAGTCCACTAAAATACGTTGATCTCCATTGTACTCTCTCCAAAGCTAAGCGTTCGAAGATGTTATGAGGTATATTGACAGCTGACAAGTTAATATATATATATATATATATATATATATATATATATATATATATATATATATATATATATATATATAAGGTATATTTAAGGTATATATAACAAGTGTATATGAATAATGCATATTTTCGCGGTAAATATTTATCCAAAGAAGTTTGATTAAAAAGAATAGGCATGATCTCTCATCTTGTATTATATTGTTCCACTTTTCAGATAAACTGTTGTGTATTTTGCCACTAAGATACAAGGTGCTACTGGGAGTGAAAGAGGATGAAAAAGACTTTAGAAGGAACCAGAAACCCAATCCTAATCCGGAAGCACGGGACAAGCCTTTACTCCTGTTCAAAAGACCGGGGTGAAGTGTGAATCGGACGACAGGCGAGACTATCTATTTCGATTGAAGTATTAGGTTGGTGCAAAAATAATGACGTAATAATGTCGTTTTTTGACGTTAAAACATACGTCAAAAAACGACATTAATACGTCATTATTTTTGCACCAACCTAATAAAATAAATAATCATATAATAAATAAAATATATATATACGCTCCCACCAATCGTTAACACAAACCCACTCGCATTAACAAGGCGTCTACGAGTGAAGGACTAACATTGGAAATAAATTTAAAGCAATGTTCCGAGACAGACACTTAGAGACTGTTGATAACCGTATACAGAACGGCTTGAAATAGACTATATCTGTGTTGAGGGAACGATTGCGTCTGGCATGAAACAGACGGTCGCCTCAAAGTGTTGACTTCTATGTTCACTTATATATATATATATATATATATATATATATATATATATATATATATATATATATATATATATATAGTCATCCACAAACACTGTTTCGTAGCTAGCTCATCAGTGTGGCTTCAAGCCGACATCAGTCGGAGACACTCACCCCTAGGCCATAGATAGATAGATAGATAGATAGATAGATAGATAGATAGATAGATAGATAGATAGATAGATAGATATTGTATTACAGCATAAATCCGCCGCCAGTGTAGTTCGGGAAGTTATCGTACATAAGGCAGGCATTTTTTTTAATATAGTACTCAATATCAAGAGATAGACCAATAATGATAATTTGTTCAAGTATCTGTTGAAAATCATTTTTTAGTGGATACTCGTGTTTGAAATAGACGCCCGTTTTTTTTAAACAATATGTATTACATCTATCGGCCTGCGCATTTTAGAAAACTTAATAAAGAAAATATGCTCTTCTATACCATCTTGAACTTCCAGCCTCAAATCTCTTTTGCGGAACTTCAGAAACACCGTGGTACTTTCCGGTGACAAATGCATCCTACACCCCCTGCTCTGATAATGTTACCAGCAGTTTTAAAAAATTTATACTCAACTATGAAAAACATCTCTGAAACTATGTAAAAAAAAACTAAATGCCCCAATGCACTATAAAACTATATAAAAAAAAAGTAAATGCAACAATTCTATTTTCGTGTTTAAGATGAGAGGTAGAAACTGTTTTAAAGTTAAATTCTGAAAAAATATAAAATTAACAAAGAACTTATTAACTTTAATAATTAGAAATGTGTAATATATTTTTGTGAAATTATTATAACAATATGCTAAAGATATCATGGACCAAGTGTGCGAGCAACGATGAAATCTTAGAGAGGTTGCAAACAAGGAGGAGGCTTATACTTAATATCAGGAAGAGACAGCTGAAGTTTCTGGGACACATAATGAGGAATCTGGTACTCCCGGGTCGAATAGAGGGAAAGAGAGACAAGGTAAAACAACGCGTGACATAACTGGCGGGTTTAAGCAGGTGGATGACAGAACGTAGTCTCGGGGAGGAAGCAGAGGGAAGGATCTTGTTGAGAGCTGCAAAGGATAGAGAGAGGTGGAGAGCCATGATCGCCTACGTCCTGAAAGGACATGGCACATAAAAAGAAAGAAAGAATAGAAAATAAAATGTTTATTCTAAAATCGCACATTATTTTCCGAACAAACCAATACTATTTCCAAGGTGCATCATGTATTTGAGAACAAAAAGAGATATAATATTACCATAAGAGGCCAATTTATTCATTATGAATGAGCAATATATTCTTGTGCTAATATTATAACATATTAGAACACAAAAAGTTTATTCTAAAATCAAACATTATTTTCCGAACAATATCTGTGAATCGATCTCAGTCTCCTTTCACTTTACGGCCATATTACGTTGAATCACCGGTGATAGTACAAGAACCGAAGTTAAGCCACGTCGAGCTAGATCAATACCTAGATGGGTGACCACTTGGCTATACCATGTACTGTAAGCTTTAACGTGTGGGTGGTGTAATGGATAAAGGCTGGAAATTAGAATCGGAGTTCACTATATTCGCTTAGGGCCAAATACTTTTAGGAAAGGTATTAATTCATCGCATCTGCCCCAGCTATGGGTAAATTAATAACACATGTACCGCTAAAACTATTATTATCTCAAAAAAATTCTTACAACCTAAAAATATTTTCTGACTTTAAATAACTTGCAAAAGGATTAATTATTTATCAATACTGACCCTCTATGATTAATTACCTTGAAATGGTGAAGTGCTCCTCTGACACAGAGTTGGCGGAAGTTTGTCTCCTGACAGCTCCAAAGTAACCAGACAGATCAATCGACATGAACCAAAACAAACCTAGTCATTTAGAGAAGCATGCCTCAGTGGAAGGATAGTCCTCAGTATGACGACAAACTACACCCGGTAGCAATACATCTAATCGGGAGATTGGAGGTTTTGAGGAACGTAGAACCACCTCTTAATTGCTATTGTTCCCAGATCGACCCCGACCTGCAGTGGTAACAGTTGTTATAGTCCTACCTATGGACAAATACTGAACCGTCAAATAAATCTCTATGAAAATATAAAAATGTTTTTATAGTAAAAATACCAGCAATACATTTTATATAAAAATATTATCAACAATATATACTTATAGTAGAATTACCAAGAATACATTTTTATAGCAAAATGATCAACAAGATATTTTATCTGTAGTTAAAAACGTACAATTGCGTTAAAAATATATTTAGTTGAAGCCATAAAAGTGTGTTCCAAATTTTTCGATTTTAGTATTAAATAAATGATAAAGGTTGATATGCCCCTAAAAATCGACCAACTTTCAGGACATTAATCCTTATAATATACTACAATTTCTTTAAAAAATTAAACTGCATTCTAAAATATAACTTCAACAAAACTACAGCATAAAACACACATATCACCGCCTCTAGTAATTATGTCCACACAAATATGTATATGCACAAAAGCTGAGAATCATCTACCATGTATTCAACTGGGAAAGCAGAATAACATATATCATATTTTTATTATTTCAAAGATCCTAAAAAATTAAATTTCGGCATGAAATGACCCATAAGCTGTTGATATGTCGCTAAACAAACAAATCAATCAATTAATCTTTACTTCCCTTAGCAATAATATCCATTGAAAAGGCATGTAACCTCTCCTTCATGGGAAATGGTTCAGTGGTTACAAACGTTTAAAGCCGAAAATCGCGGATCGAGTTTAAAGCCTAAGGCCGTTTGTGATCATGTAACAATGGTATCCACTCGTTAGGCATGAATCCACTTTTCCCTCTGATGAAATGCTGTTAAACAAATCAATCTCAGTGGCCGGAAAAGTGGAGCCGGTAACAGCTGTCAAGCTGCATCGATATACAAGCATTAAGAGATCAACACATTAGCTTTTTGTTTTCCATGTCCAAACGCGACCACTGTCTAAAAATAGGAAAGGGTTCACATGAAGAGATAACAATGTGTCAAAGGGTCTGATTATTATTTGAATTGCTCTCAGATTTTTTTTCTATCGAATAAGGAGGCTTCATAAAATGGTTTTCTTCTGGCTGCTCTCACGTGACAACTTATGTGATTAAAATATTATACTACCATTCGGGAACTGATGCATATGCTGTCTTGAAAGTAATTTTTTTTCATTTGTTTCTTTATCATCCAAGGTGAACTGACTGATCAATGTCAACTCGAAACAGAATCAGTCAAGAATTCTAGTCCTGTTGTTCACAGCTGAATCTAGAATTCCTAATCCCGATGTTATATTTTTAACCATTTCACCCCAATCAAGGCAATAAAGCCACTAAGAATCAAGGGGTTATTAAAAGTAAAAGAATGAAAGAAAAGAGAAACATTATTAAGGAGCGGGAACAATAAAAGAAGACGAATCAAAAAGACAGATGATGATGATTGATATTGCATTTAAATTTAGTTATATTTTTAGGCATTCCATGAAGTTGGTTTTATATCAGTTTCCTTCTCCTAGGTAGAGGGCCATTAAGATGGCTAATGAATTCTATCTACCCCATTTTTTCATCGTTTCACCCCAAGCAATTCAGTAAAGCCACTAAAACACAAGTGGTTACCGAGTGCGAAACAATAAAAAACAAAAGAGAAACATTATTTTTAAGGAAGGAAAACAATAGAAAAAGACTATTCAAGAAAACAGTAGATAACGATTGAGTTTGCATTTCAATTTTTGAACTCCAAAGTTGGCTGGAAAGCAAGAAGCCGGAAGGGAGATCCACAGGCGAGAAGTGCAAGAGAAGACACCCTTAAATTCCTTAGCAGAAGTTCATCAGAACAATTACCATAAAAGTATTTATAGAAAAGGCACGGGGAAGCTACATTACGGTGGTGGGAAAGTGAGTGAAGCCGAGATGCCAGGTCAGGGCCAATAACATTGCAGATTCTTCTCCGTATTTTACCAAGGATCACTAAGTATCTAGAAGGAGCATCCGACCATATGTGGCAACAATATTCAAAGCATGGACTGATAAATATGTAACATAGACTTAGGCGAGGAAAATTGTCTGAAAATGAAATTGAACCAACTTTCCTAGCAGCAAACAGAAGAATTCACGCTCCTACGGGTTAGCATCAGCCATGCTGATGAAAGGCAGAAATCGCTCTCCCAGACGATTAATAAAGAACAGTTTCATTTTGGTGGAGTTAAAATTAACAAGACATTCCTTGCCCGAGTTAGCAACAGTGTAATCGCTCAACACCCTCACAGGTTGTCCAAGATCGCTTTGATATCAGACCTGCCTTATCCCACGTTGTGATTTAAGTTTGATCATAAGGATGCCAGAATCAAATCGTTGCAGGTATCTTCGTGTTGGGCTGGTCCTAGATGGGCGATGACGTACAGGAAAAAATAACACTCGAATAAATTGAACAGAAATAAATACTGTTTTTATATCAGTCCTCCGTACAATAATTGGTTTATATCAGAGTTCGCATGCAATTAATTATCAGCCGAACCCGCGTCTAAATCGGAAGTGATATTATCCTTGTTGGCTCGACAAAGTTTAGTTTGCTGTTTTGCTAAACTTTGGCACAAGGCTGAAGTCGGAGGCTTTCGTTGGCAGATAATCACGTGGGCCTATCTGCTGACTCTGGTCTCGTCTCCGTCTATTCTGCCTCTCTTCTCTATTCTACTGACTTCGCTTCGCGCATTCTTACTTATGGACATTCGCCCAAACTGGGATGGGAGTATGGTGATGTATGAGTATTTCGGTGAATCTCCTCCAACCTACGTCAGGACATTTAGGAATTCCCTCTCTTTTATTATCCTCTCTCACTAACCTCTTCAGTGAGCGTGGATGGTTCCTCCATCCTCCTTGATGTCTTATCTGTGCCTGCTACTGCGGCCATTTTTCGTCCAGGAAAACTCATTTCAAAATTCAGATCTACTTTTTCGCTTTCCAGTCCGCATTTGAAGCTGTGTGTCAATTAACATTGCTCTCTAAGTCTGGATCACTTTTCCATTGTTCAAACATCTCGACATACAATCAAGTCGTTTTTTGTGTGATTTAAATCCGCAATTCTTCTCATGTGTTTTTGGTATTAACCCTTCTCATTTCAGTGTCTCTCATTACATAACAGTTTCTTATGTTTTAACAAAAATTTCTTCCGTTCTACCGTGGCAACGACAAATAATATCAGAACAGATGGTAGGTCATTTTTGAGATCAGCTGCCAGTTTGACTTCATCGAACTGATCAAAATTACAATCAGTCTTACCACTTTGACATTTTAATCTTTGATTTTACGAGATCATTTGAAAAGCAACAAGTCTAATAAATCAAATTCTTCATACCACATCGACATTTGCGTGAGTCAATTATCAACATGCACATCCCTCCTCCAGTGGGAAGTCAGTTACTGGTCTAAGTAGTGAAGAACTAATGAAGATCATGAGATACGACTACTCCTATGTACCGTGTCGCTTCAGGAGGTCAGCTCGCCACAACGTCCTATCCCTCGTGGCCCTTAACAGTGTTTCTCCCTTTTCCAAGCCTACTGCTGCTCCCCGTTTCACCATCCATTCACACAAGTTCGTCTGGTTGGTTGTCTTATTCCTCATCTCTCGATATGTTAATTCTCAGTAGCCAGAGTTCTCAGTATCCTTCTGTAGAATAACATTTCTATTGAAGCTGTTTTCTTTACAATCTGTGGGGAAATTGTTCAGTACTCTTTTCTTTGGTTCTAACGAACATTTCCTGTTTTATAGACCCTTTTGTTTAGCTTTCGGAATACATTTTCCGAAAATACGATGCACTTTCGGATTTCAATGTCGAATTTTCCATCTTCTTCTTCTTCTTTTCTTTCAATTTAACCCGTCCTTTCAGGACATACAAAATCATGGCTCGCCACAACTTCCTATATCGTATGACACTTAGCCGTTTTTCTACCTTTGCTAAGGTTACACCACACAAGTTCCACGGGTAAATAACTCACTGCCTTTCCCTATCTCTCTTGCCCATTAATATGAGTTAAGGACTTCAAATATCTCGGATCTCACATCATAGATTCCCCAAAAGACTTCAACATCCACAAAGCTCTTGCATGAGATGCGTGAAACAAACTTGACAAGATTTGGCACTCGAACCTTCCATCCTCTTTAAAAGTCAAAACCTTTCGAACACTGATTGAAACAGTCCTACTTGTATGGATCAGAAACTTGTACATTATATGTGCGTCTTAAAAGACGAATGGATGGAACGTACAAATCTACTTGAAGATCCTATGCAACGCTTAACACAATTTACGTAGAACTAAGACAAATCTCTGTTAAGCTCAAACAAAAGCGATTGCAGTTTGCCAGCCACTGCCTACGAGTGGACAGGATAATCGTCTCATCCTTAGTTCTATGGCATCTTTCTGTAGGGGTCTTCTTGCGAAAGTTGACTTTCCCAAACACCATAGCTCGGGTTGAACATTGCGGATCTGGGAACAGCAATACAGGACCGAGCAGTGTGAAAAGGGATTGTTAATGGTGTTCCGACCAACCATAGGGAGGTCGAAGGATGATGATACTGAAAATCCATATAATCATATCCCTACGAGTGACAAAGTAAATAGGTCTTTTCATCTGTACATTTGATTCTATCTGCTGTGAAGGATGTAGACACAGTTTCATGGGGAGTGAAAGCCTGAATATTCTCTCTTTCTAGTCTTTTGAGTTTAATGAAATATTCACAGTAACAATGGGAAAACAATTGTGTCTTTTTTAACTGAAATCATCGTCTCATTAAGAAACACAAACTTCTTGGGCGGGGAAATGTTAGGACATTTATGTTAATTATGTTAATTTACAGGGAGTCGCATCCGTACTTCTATGATATCCTTCTGGGGGTGTCTTCTTGCGAAAGATGATTTTCCTGGCTCGGGACTCAGGGTTGAACAATGGCGATCTGGGAACGACAATGCAGGACCGAGCAGTGTGGAAAGGGATTATTAATGAAGTTCTGACCAAGTATAGGGATGTCGAAGGATGATGAGGATGAATATGTCCCGCGAGGGTTAAGATTTCCATACCCTTCTTCCTCATGTTTCTAAGGAATTTCAGCTGTCTTATCCTGATTCTGAGTAGAAGTGTTCTTTCCGTTGCCATTTTTTAAGACTTCCTTGTTGCTTACTCGCTCTGTTCATAGAATTTTCAGTATCCTTCTACAGATCCAAATTTCTACTGCCTTTAGGTTTTGCCTCATATCTGGGGAGATTATCTAGCATTCACCTTCATATAAGAGGATGAATATCCTTTCCGTTTCTCAGAACCTTGGTTAATATTTGAAATGTTTCATTCGCTGGCCCAGTGCGTGTTAGGATCTCGGTATCGCACTTTCCATCCTCTATTAAAACACTTCCCAGATATTTGAATTTCTGCTTCATGCTTATATCCCGAATTCGTAACGCGCATTTGGGGCTCTTTCTCTTCTTGATGACCATACTTTATGTCTTCTTATAGTTGATGATGACTCCTTTTTTCTTCTACAACACTGAAGGTCCTGTAGTTTGCTCTCTGGGTCGGTCATCAACACAGTGCCAACTGTGTACCTTATATTTTAAGATCATGCCCATGTCCTGATAGAGTCTCCAGTTACCTCGGGATAGCGTTGCTGTAGAGATTGCTAGGTCCCTTTCTATTTTTGTATAGCTACTCAATTTATATCCTCTATGCAGATAGATAGATAGATAGATAGATAGATAGATAGATAGATATTAGGTTGGTGCAAAAATAATGACGTAATAATGTCGTTTTTTGACGTTAAAAAATACGTCACAAAACGACCTTATTACGTCATTATTTTTGCAACAAGCTAATAGATAGATAGAAATAAACAGATAGAGATAGGAAGATAAAATGAAAAATGAATTAGAAAGATAGAAATGAACTGAAAAAGATAGGAAGGGATAGAAATAATGAAATAAGAGAGAAAGAGAACTTATACACGAACAGTCTGAGATAGATAGATAGATAGATAGATAGATAGATAGATAGATAGATAGATAGATAGATAAAGATAAAATGAAAACAAAATGAATTAGAATGACGGAAATGAACTGAAAGGGATAGGAAGAGATAGAAATAATGAAATAAGAGAGAAAGGGAACATATATACACGAACAGTCTGAAATAGATAGATAGATAGATAGATAGATAGATAGATAGATAGATAGATAGATAGATAGATAAGGAAGACCCATGGGAAGAAAAGTATCATTGTCAAATTAATTGCCGGTGAAGCTAGCATTGCACTTTGATAGAAAATGCATTTAGTTCGGCTTTCATCTTCTTTACTAAAAATGCTACGACAATAATTACGCAGAGTGTCTGACAAATTGCTTAATTTGGTGTGCAAAATGATATCAAGTTCCAATAGAGAGAAATTAAAAAAGTGGGTTAAATTAGCGATATAGCAGATTTCCGTGCCGACATCCACTCATCTTTGTCTTCTGTGATTAAATGTTTCAGCAACGACTTACCCAGCGACGATCTAAACCTCAAAAATGTATTACTTAATGAGCTTACAGATGATCACTCGGCGACAGGCGTTCATCTCTGAATGTGGATGTTTCTAATGCCAAGCTTTATCATGTGCAATGTAATTACATCGGAAACGAATGTCATTGACTTTCCCATGACGAAGCCTCGCAATTAATATAGAACTTAGGAGCAAACCATAGTTTCATGGAACGTTTCTTTTTTTTTTCTTTTTTTTTTTTGTCACGAGTAGGTTACTGTAAGTAAAAGAGAAGACTTTGTTGTGGAGAAGTAAGAAAAAGGAACAGGAAGAGGTTTCAGGAAAACGAGGCGAGAAATACATGCAATGAAACTACTAGAGCAGAATTGACTGCTGCATCTAACTAGTCAAACAGTAAAACAGTGAGAACTAGTTGACTAGTAGAATTTGCTTTTAACCATTTAGCCCCAAGCAAGATGATAATGCTACTAGCACGCATGGGGTTACAGGCCATGAACGAGAATGAGAACTCTTTAGTAAGGAGGAGTGAAGAAAAGAACAATAAATGAACAGGGGTCAAGAAGACAGATGGTGTAGATTGTCGGTGCAATTGTTCTTTTAGGAACTGTGTGAGACAGGGAAGTAAGAAATCGTATGTGTGTCTTCCACGGGCGAGAACAGAAACTTTAAAAGAGAACTGCAAGAAAAGAAACTTTAAAAGAGAACTGCAAGAAAAGAAACTTTAAAAGAGAATTAACGTTTTTTTTTTTTTTTTGTGATTTCAAAATTTAATTACCACTTTCGTAATGCTCGTTGTAGTAGAGACTTTGTAACCGCAGATACAACGATAGTAACGCCGTTGAACAATACTAGAGTCAGACGCCTTCTAATAACACTCGCATTAATAGTACTTTCTCGATAATACTCACTCGAAAAGTAACCACCGAATGGTGATCTGAATAGTCATCCGTATAATGATCACTTAGACGCCACGCTAATTCCCATATATATTTCCTTTACCATCACGTGATCTGATTATTCAAAATGGGATTGCCTGTGTTGCTTCTCTGGTGATCTGTGCTCAAACTCCAGAGTCGGCAGTGACATTTTATCGCTATATAACACGGTTGCATTTGCGTAATAGGCTTTGATAACGTTGTTTGGTTGTTAATCTTTCCATGGTTGAAATTGCCAAAAACTTAAGTTGTTAAATCTAAAAGAAAAGGAAAAAAAATCATTAGACGCTAAAACTTAATTCACATTTAAAATCGGTCCAAGTTATTAGAACACCCTATATAAGTGTTTTTTTCTTGTCTTTTTTTTTAACAGTCTAAGGAATCTTCTTCCAGGATCTTCATTAGTATCCTCGGTGCATTCTTCTTAATCACGTCCACAAACTGAAAATCTCGTATTCATCTTGATTTCAGCCTGGAGAAAACTTCGTTGTGAATGCGATAACTCTGAAATATATGATTATTACGAACGAACTCGGACGCCAATCAACGAGTGACTTCCATTCTTTTCTGTGAAAGAGACGCGCCTTTCTCAAGTCCAGTAGTCGTTATCACTCTTTCCAGTATTGATGGGAGTTTCCTTCCTAACCTTTTATTTGAAGTTGTGTGGAACAACAACATCTTGATTATATCATTATTTTCTCTTCGAATTACATGTGTTGTCCATTTTACTCTTTGCTAATGTTATTTGGTACAGTTCTTTGTTTTATGATTCTGCGACGCCAGTCCACTAAGTTCCAAGAAGGATGATCTTTGCCAAGAGCCACAGGCTTCACTCGTTTAGTCACAGTAAAAAAGAACATGTCGAGCATTAAATAGTTTTTTATAGTTATTAGGTGATTATAGTACATAATATGCCATGAAAAGGATTTTTGATAATAAATATATTTTAACAACTAAATCCAAAGATAAGGAAAATGAAAGAATAATCACTTTAGGAAATGACATTAAGGCATTTTTTAAAAATTCTCTTTGAAGTCTAGTTTAATTGTAGACATCAGGGTTCTCACAGCATTAGACATTCAGTATGTTTAAATAATATCAAGAAATAAATAAAGAGCTAATGAATGTAATTAGATAGATAGATAGATAGATAGATAGATAGATAGATAGATAGATAGATAGATAGATAGATAGATAGATGTGAAGAGACTGGGCAAGATATATAGATACATACATATATACATACATACAGAGATACATACATACATAGATACATACATACTTTGATTTTTGTTTTGCTCATTATGGCAAATCTTCATTCCATCAATCCGAATTGCAACAGCTTTCGTCTAAAAATAACCTCGCACTTAAGATCTTGGAGAGAGAGAGACATCCATCTTTCTATCACGTCACTTCTTCCGCGTTGAACTATAAACATCTAGATGAACAAACTCAGAAATTCTGCACAAGGTGCATTTGTTTTTCTTTGCGTATGATGATTGGCCTCTTGGGTGTGTTTGCGACATGCGCATTAAAAATTCTATCATGATTGCAGCGGATCTGATCTCAAAGATATTTTATTTCGGAAAAAAACCAGACTGCGTTTGGATTGCGAATGCTTAATTTTTCAGAACTTTCCGTCAAATCAGGCTGGAAGCAGTGGTTGTTATTCGATCAGCGATGTTAAGCAACGTCGACTCTGGTCAGTGTTTATTACGGCTATCGGCCTGTGCACTCTAGAAATCTCAATAAGGATAATGTTCTCTCCTGTAGTTTCTTCAGTTTTTTATTTATTGAAATTTCTCGATTGCTCAGGCCAATAGACGTAATAAACACTGTTTAGACTAAAAATAAAAATGCCGCGTATATTTCTTACACTAGTATCCACTATAACAAAGTTTGATATAATAAAAACATCGGATTAAAAATAAATCTATTATTTCTTTCGGTATATATATATATATAGGAGTTAGACAAAATAATGTGAACAGCTTGCAAAATGACTTTTTTTTTTAACAATTCCGGCATTTTGGGTATTTGTCAACACCATAAAAGGTAACTGCTCGTCACTTTAATCTTTACCTTGCTTTTCTACTTAAGTCATTATTTATCTCCAAGTAAAAGAGTTACTAAAATACGCGACCTGTCAGGTTTTCAGAAGGGCAAAATTCGTGCTTGATTAGCAGGAGCATCTGTGGATTATTGAATTTGTTACGAACTGTAGTGTCCACGGTTATAACAACTAACACAAAAGAAGGCAAAACATCACCAGCAAAGAGTAATAGGGGACGGAAACCAAATTTGACCGAAAGAGACCGAGGAGCTTTAAAAATGAAATGTGGCAGATAATCATAAAACTACTACGACAAAGGTGACATCAGAACTCGTTACTCAAGTAACCAATACAGTTTTCTACACACACAGTACGCCGGGAGCTCCACAAAGATGGTATCCACGGAAGGGTTGCAATTTCTAAACCTCTGATCACAAAGTCGAACGCCAAGTTGCGAAAGAAAATGATGTGATGATCACAGAAATTGGACACACGAGGAATGGGAAAAAAACGTTATTTGGTCTGATGAATCTTCCTTTTCTACAAACGGGTGTGTTTATGTTTGGAGAACACCGGGTGAAGCCTATAACCCGGATTGTATAGACCCGACACTCAAACATGGAGGTGACTCAGTAATGATTTTGGCGGCAATTTCACAGTATTCTTCTGGTCCTGTTATCACTTTTAATGGTAGAATTACTACAGATAAATATTTAGACATTCTCAACGACGCTGTCGTTACAATGGCTACCATACTGTTGCCAAAAAGTGTCATATTCCAAGATGACAATGCACATATACACACTTCAAAAAAGTGAAGTCGTGGTCCGTGAGCATCATAACGTAATTAAACATCTGCCATAGGCAACACAATCACCTGATCTCAACACAACTGAACCATTATGGGGAATTCTAAAGCGGAGAGAGAGGAACAGATTTTCACCCCCATCATTGCTGATGCAACTTTTCGAGATTTTGATTGAAGTATGGGATAAAATTCCACTAGAAATAATTAAAAACTTTTTCGATTCCACTCCACGTAGAATCAAAGCAGTTTTAGAAGCTAATGGAGGTGCAACACATTATTAGTCAATAAATAAATGTTTAAGCTAGATGTTCACTTTATTTTGACTAACCCCTTTATATATATATATATATATATATATATATATATATATATATATATATGTATGTATGTATGTATGTATATAATGTGTATATTTAGGCAGCAATGTTTCATTGATGCATGTTTCATTAAATAATGTAGACAAGTTTTGTCTATTTATTTTATGTAAGTTCCTTTCAAATTGTCTGATAAGCTTAATTAATAACATTATCATTGAAAGACGAAGGGAGATCTCCATTTTGATACATGTTTTAATCCTATCTAAGCTTTCGGCTTATATAACCCATTATCAAAGATGACAATTAAATTTCAATATATCAAACAATACACAGACGAAACAATAATGATAGTCTGTTTTTGTTGCATGAAAAAATTCAAAGCAACGACAAACTTGTGTATGTGAGACGCGGAAGCGAAAATCGCACCGCAGCTCGTGACGTCACACGTGACCACACGAGAGTGAAAACGAGAAGTATTAAATATGGGAAGCCGTTGGTATAAACCAACGGCTTCTGTTAACAATTATAGGCATTTAAGAATATTTGTGGAGATTTCATAGTTTATTTTGTTCAGGTTAGGTTTCAACTGTTTTATGTATATAGCTTCAAGAATTTTTAGCTTTTGTTCATTGTTTTCATGTTTAAGTATAGTTGTGTTTTCAACGAGGATTTTCCGGAATTGGGTACGCGGCCAGTCGTGTTGTTTTAAACGCCTAAAAATGTTAGAGTTTTCATTCAAATATAGTGTCAAGCATCGTGAAAGCGAGTTTGTGGTGTGACCAACATAAATATTATTTAATCCATTGGAGATACAATCTTCCAAAGGGCACTTGAATTTGTAAACTATGCTGATTTTTGCAAGTCACTGACGGGGAGAGAGGGAGAATCATTGCGAATAATTAAGTTGAATATACCAGATTTAGTGTAGTATATGATTAACCTAATTTTTTGGCTAGGGACTGTTGTACATATATTAACATTTACTCATTTTTTTTTTTTTTTTTTTGTATATTTTCATCTTGTTTATAATTAGTATGCATTTGACTACGATATAGGAGATTAATATTCCTGGTATTAGTTGAAGCAGTAGTATGTTCTAATAGCTTAGTATTAAGACTTTTAAGAAAGCATCTTATTTGTTCTTGAACTATATAGTTTGGAAAGCTATTATTGATAAGTGTTTGTTTTATATTCTTTAGTTCACTGTAAAAAATCTGTTTTGTAGATGAATTAGTTTCTGCATGATGTATTAGATTTTTTTTATAATTTCTGTTTTGTAGTAATATGGGCATTCGCTCTTGTAGTTAAGTGTACATGAATTGATGCTGGTAGGTTTTTTGTATGGCGAAATAGTAAATTTGTTATTATTTGTGTTTATAGCTTAAGTTCAAAGAAAAAAAAACAAGTGAGTATAAAGACAATGAAAACGTAGAGAGCTCAATACGCTAAGAAGAGCGGTAAATTAGAATAAATCCTAACGAGCCGCCAGGCAAACCTACCTAGGTTTCGCCTAAACGGGTCTTCAGGGTAGACTTCCCCCCCAATGTGTGCGTGTATATATATATATATATATATATATATATATATATATATATATATATATATATATACAGTGGGGGGAAATATACAGATTTTTAATTTATTGTATTTCCAACTAATGAATAAACATACTTTTCATATAATTAACTGTATACAGACGCTTAATAACCAAATATGCATAGAAAACAGAAAAAATTGATTTAATAGAAATAAATCCCACTTATCCATTCTAATGGGTGAAAAATATATTCGTACAATGAAAATTTCATATTTTAAAACTTTTAAATTACTTTAATGCACGAGATTATTCAAGTGGAATATTCTAATATTGTTATCCATAGATATTTTTAGCCTAAAAAATACAAACAGAATATTCTGTAATTGATATTCGTGCAAGAAGCTTATCATCATGACATGAGGTATATAACTGACAAATTCGCAAAAAGGACTCATTGTTAAGCTCTAGAAAGAAGGTAAAAGTTCCAGGAAAATCTCAAACAACCTGAATATTCCATTTACTACCATTAGTTCAATGGTATAAACAACTCAAAACTGTTGAAAACCAAAAAAGAACAGGTGCTCCACAGAAGATGTCTTTAAGATCTTCGGGGAAATTAATGCGCTAAATTAAACAAAATTTAATGATTTCACGTTTAGATTTGCAGGATGATTTGCTTCCATCAAGAACTTGTGTCACTAAACGGAAAATAATCAATGAAATTCATAGGAACAACCTAGTCACGTTCCACTCGGAAAACTCCATTGCTGTTGAAAAGACACCGAGATGCTAGGTTGAAATTCGTTCGTGAACATAAGGATAAGGAAAAATCGAGACGCAATGTTATTAGTACTGACCTGGCATCTCAGATAAAATCCCTTTTCAACGGCTGTAACATAGCTTTCCTGCGCTTTTTCTATAAATATTTTCTTGCCAATTGGTCTGGCGAATTTTCTCTACGTTACCCAGACTTTGAGAAAATAAGCACGGTACTAAATTGGCGACATGGTTTTATGCTTTTACAGTTGAAATGGCTAAATGTAACCGCAAATTCTATGCTAAGAGTTTCTTCTCTCTCACTTTTTGTCCGTTGAACTCTCTTCCGGATTTTTGCTTCAATTTTCACCATGAAAAATGTAAATAGAATATCAATCGTTTTCTTCAGCCTTCTTAACCACTAATCTTTTATTAAATTCTCTCCTTAATAATGTTGCTTTTTGTCATGTTGTTTCACACTCAGCAACCCCATTGCGTCTTAATGGCTTTATTTCCTTGCGTGGTGCGAAATGATTAAAAAATATGCAGCATTAAAAATTGACAGTAAACTACCAAACATTTTCTATTGAGCAGATCATTGCTATGTTAGGGGTCCTGACCTCCTGGCATCTTGTCTTTCCAAACGCCGTAGCGTAGTGTCCCCGTGACCTTTCTATAAATATCTTCAAACTAATTGTTCTGATGAGTTTTCCTCGCTAGTTTCTCTACTTTAAGAATTTAAGCGCTGTACTTCATTAGAATATATATATATATATATATATATATATATATATATATATATATATATATATATATATATATATATAATGGAGCTTCTACTGACATATGCGTATCCACTAAAATAATGTTTACAGTGATTATATATATATATATATATATATATATATATATATATATATATATATATATATATATATATATATATATATAATCACTGTAAACATTGTGCGTGTGTGTATATATATATATATATATATATATATATATATATATGCGGGTGCAAAATTAGGCTTACAGTAATGAAAACGCAAAACGTGAATACAAAATATATCGTATTGATTATACAAACATATCAATATCAACTTAATGTATATGTCATTTAACAGCCCCCTTGTTTATACACACACACACACACACATATATATGTGTGTGTGCGTGCGTGTGTGTGATTTAAGTCCTCTCTTTAAAACTTCTCTCTGTTAAATTTTAATGCCCACCTTCACTTTTAGCCCTTCCTGTTCCCTCGTCTGTTACCCCTCTCTAGAGCTTTCATTTACTTCTCTTTGTCACGCGAGAGAGCAGTTTCAGCAATGACAGTCCAAGAAGCAGCGAAAAAAAACTTGAAAATAAAATCGTACGTGAAACCTGTGAGGCAACTTTTTACTCCAGAAAAGGAGTTTTCATACCTTAGCTATGACTAATTAATGATAAACATGTCATTATACATTCTTATTGCTCAAAGCAGGGGCCCAACAGAGCTATAAAACCCTCGGAGATTCCGGTACGATGTCTTTAATCATTTCTAAGATACAACGGCTCAAAGCTTAATCTAACAAATGGACAATTTTGCCGTTACACCATTTAGACAATTTTGCTGTTACACCCGGTATGGCAAGTAAAGATAATTATGGAAGATGTTAAGTGATGTAATTTAATGTCTAATAAACGAAAGTGAGTAAATGATATTCTTGCCGAGTTTTTGTTTATAATTTAATTAATATTTATAATATCTTAGTTTGTTGAATTAATTTATGTATTTCATAAGTTAAATAATAGAAGCATTTGAATTTACCCTACACTTTAATTTTTTTTTTAACCTTTTAAGTATGTTTGCTTGAGAAATAAATATCGCTTTCAGGAAAGGAGATATAAGATAAAGATTCCATATTTTCAGACTTATATTTTCGTAATATTCGATAGAGGCACGCTTAAGAATTTTACGTCTAAGTAAATTACTTTCTCTTTTAATAATTATTTTAATGTATGACTAATGCTTTTGATAAATTTTCATGTATAAGATCATTTGTGTTTTCAGAGATACGTTTTGATATATATATATATATATATATATATATAGCATAATGAGAAGCCACGTAAACTTTCTTAATATGTATATATAAAAAATTTAAAAAAAACAGAAAATATATATATATTCAAGAATTTTTGGTTGAAGCCAGCGTATTTTTTAATTTCATTTTTATTTTCCCAAGTACTTTCAATCTCATCCGAGATCATCTTCAGGGGTAAATTGCTAAGAATTAGCAATTCCTTAATGAATTTAATATCAACATGAAGAAATCTATAAGACAATTCGAGAGAATTAAAATAAAATAAATATATATATATATATATATATATATATATATATATATATATATATATATATATATATATATATGCAGTATATCTTCATTCAAAGGTTTTTCGTCGAATAATCTTGATATACACTGTCTATTTATTATATATATACATATATATATATATATATATATATATATATATATATATTGAGTAATTCTTCATTTATACATGTTTCATTAAAGACGACAGATAAGGTACTGTGATTAAAATTTTTATTTCATTTTTCTTGTGTTCGAACTGTTGTTTTCTTTTTTGTACACAGAGTCTGTAGAAACTGTCAAAATATCCTGTGGTTCCGAGCGCTTTCGGCTATACTTTTAGCCATTATCAAGGATGATTTTATTTTTGCTTTTTAATTGGGTGTATGGGTTGTGAATATCTTTCTAGAGTTAAAGGGATGTTTTCATTTTTTAAATACAGCGCATTGGGGCCGTGTTCGTCCTTAATATTATCGCATGTTGACTTTTTCTTTTTTATTATTAAGGATTCCATAATTTTTAATCTTTTTTCACATGTGGGTGAGGTTATTATGTTTATATTTTCTACTAGTAAGTTTCGGATTGAGTCTGGTAAGTTTGTGTGTCTGTTTCAATGCATTCTAATAGAGCTGTAATCAGATAGGTGTAGCGTAAGGCGTCTGGATAAGCATGTAGTTGCGTGACCGATCTAATTATCTATGAATTCGGTATGATCAGGAACACAGTTCCTTAAAGGGCATTTAAACTGATGTTCGATCGATGTAGTTTTGATTTTGATAGATTTTCATTATTTACATTATTCGGACTATTGTCCTCATCTTTGTCGCCATATTTATCACAACGTTTCGGCCGTTGTACGCTCCGCCCTTCTTCAGGTGGTTGGAATATCAAACTGAACTCTTTATTTCGCTCACCGGGGTAGACTGTTCTAGTTCCACGTGCCATGTTTGATGGATGTCAGTTATCAGTTATCTCCTGTTAATTTCCCTCTGAAAGTTCTCCACTGCCTTAACCGGGTATTGAACTCACATTCTTTGGGTCCTGTCACTGGATCTAACCGACGCCTTTATCCACTGTGCCATGTGTCCTTGAGGACATTCGACATTCCAACCACCTGAAGAAGACCGAAACGTTGTGATAAATATGGCGACAAACATGAGGACAATAGTTCGAATAATGCAAATAATGTACATAATACCTCATCTCAAAACATAGACAGACTTTGATATATTTTGTTTCCATTTTGATGTGTGTGTGTGGTTTGGTTTGGTTGGGTTGGGTTTAGTCTGGTCTGTTTTACGGCATGTCAACTGTAATGCGCTATTCAATGCCGGCAATTTTTTTTTTTTTGCTGGTAATATTTTTTTCCTTCAAAAATCTATTCCTGATAATACTTTTTCTTCAAAAAAGTATGCTAATAATTTTTTTTTCGCTGGTAATAATATTTTACAATATATTTCTGGTATTAAATCCTATTTTTACCCTTTCATAGTGTTTTGACCCCTAGCTATTTGTCCATATTCGGACCCCCTAACAGTTGCTATCATAGAAGATCTGGGAACACATCCTGATCAAAAGCCTTGCTGTCGGATATAGTTTATCGTCTTACCGACGACGCGAATGTAGTTTATTGTCATACCTAGGACGACATATATATATATATATATATATATATATATATATATATATATGAGGAGTGAGGTGAGGAATATGCGTCCCTTTTGCCCTTTCTATCTTTTCTGTTCTTTGCTTTTTCGAAAATTCTCATTTCTTTTGTCCAATGACCGATAACCTGTTTTTCCGTCTATATTTACGACGCTATCTATCATCTGTTTGCCACCTCTAGGATTTCATATATGTACAACTATTTCCATTTTTACTCAAATATTAGGGAGATCACGTGTGGGGCTGATAGCGCTTACAGATACGCGTCTTTGTATAAACGTGGAAGGATAAGGCGAAAATGAGATAGACATATAGATAGATGGAAAGAGAGTGATAACTAGACGAAAATAAGGAGGAAGCAAGATAGATAGATAGATAGATAGGAACAGACTTAGATAGATAGATAGATAGATAGATAGATAGATAGATAGATAGATAGAAGTAATCAGATAGCTAAATAGTTAGATTTATAGATAGATAGATAGATAGATAGATAGATAGATAGATAGAAAGAAAGAAAGAAAGAAAGAAAGAGAGAAAGAAAGAAAGAATCAGATAAATAGATAGACAGACAGAGATAGAATTTGCTTAAACTGACGTCCTATTCAGTCATCAACTCAATAGTGTATAGGTGTGCGTAAACGTTCGCTCACACAGACGTGTTTATAAACGCCATAGAAAACTTGCAAATATACATTTGCCTCTTTGCTTCCTTTTCCTTCTTTCTTTTCTCTCGTTTCGTTCATTGTTCTTTTTTTTTTCGGCTCTTCTCCAAGCACGAATCGACACAACATGTTAGCATGATGATCATTCTCTGTTCGCAAGAGAGTGTGATCCTTGTAAGGTAAAGTGCGATCCGCGACTCCGAGAGACTGATACGATCTGATGTAAGCAATGCTGAACGCTCGAGATGCACTTCCACCATTACGACAGCTGCCTACATGCCTTGCAAGATGGATACTGCTCAAGCGGGTAGTGATAGAACGGCAGGAGTGTGTGTCTATGTTTGTGTGTGTGTGATAAAGAGCGAGAGATTGAATATGTGTATGTGTGTGTGTGAGTGTGTGTGTACCTGTAGAAAGAGAGACCGAAGATGCAATGGCTTGAAGAAAAAGACGAGGGGAAGAGTGGTCTTGGTGAAAAAAGAGGATAAAGTGGAGGGAATGGGGTATGTGGAGACGTGAGAAAGAGTGAGACGTCAAAGCTTAGGAAAGCAATAGAAAGAAAGAAAGAAAGAAAGAAAGAAAGATGTGGGCGTGCATAACTGTATAGAAAGAAAAGAGCAAAGAAGGAAGATATTAGGTTGGTGCAAAAATAATGACGTAATAATGTCGTTTTTTTTACATATTTTTAACGTCAAAAAACGACATTGTTACGTCATTATTTTTGCACCAACCTAATAAAATGAGATGAAGAATTGGTGGAAACCAAAAGAAGGGGCCGAATGTAGGAAGTTGAAAAGAAGAAAAAAAATCAGGCAGAAAAGACTAGAAAAATGAAAAAGAAGAAATAACAAGAAGAGCTGTTTACCTACTGCTATCTCGATGGACCATCGTTTCGTACTTGGACACAATTAACGTGACGTCTGACATCCATGCATGTTGGTGTTGTGAGAAACTGTCCAGTACACCCAGCACTTCCGCTTCCGGCATCAGAAACTGATTTGTTACAGAGGAGGTAATTTCTTAGGGACATGCCCATCTGAAGTGGATTTTGGTTATTTTATCCCTCGGTACACATGTAGGGGGACGGGTTACGATAAATTAAATGGGGAACAAATAATTAAAATGGATTTAAGAAGACAAGGAAAACTAAGAGTAATTCTAACCAATAAAACACATAATTAAAAAAATGGAATGTCTATAGAAAGACGAGAATAGTAATTGATAGAAGGATGTGTAAAAAATATTAAATGTAGAGAGTGTTGTGGATTGGAGGGGAGGAAGGAATGAGATAGTGTGGCCATAGATAGATAGATAGATAGATAGATAGATAGATAGATAGTAACAGATTGAAATAGATAGATAGATAGATAGATAGATAGATAGATAGATACATACATACATACATACATACATACATATATAGATAGATAGAAACAGATTGAAATAGATAGATAGATAGATAGATAGATAGAAACAGATTGAAATAGATAGATAGATAGATAGATAGATAGATAGAAACAGATTGAAATGGATAGATAGATAGATAGAAACAGATTGAAATAGATAGATAGATAGATAGATAGATAGATAGATAGATAGATAGATAGATAAATAGATAGATAGAAACAGATTGAAATAGACAGATAGTAACAGATTGAAAATAGATAGTAAAAGATTGAAAGAGATAGATAGATAGATAGATAGATAGATAGATAGATAGATAGATAGATAGATAGATAGATACATACATACATACATACATAGATAGATAGATAGATAGATAGATAGATAGATAGAGAGAGAGAAACAGTTCGAAATAGACAGATAGATAGTAACAGATTGAAATAGATAGTAAAAGATAGATAGATAGATAGATAGATAGATAGATAGATAGATAGATAATATCGTTATTTAACTTAGTACGACACATGGCAAACGGCTATGATTAGTTTGTTCCATTCATCTGTTTACTGAAGACGACACACGTGTGAAAATATGGAAAATGTGTTACATTGTCTTGGAAGTGTTATAACAAACGATAGAAAATGTGACATATAAAGTAAGTTAGTAAAGGAAAGCGAGAAGAAAGGACTAAGTATCGATTGTTGGAGACAGTAATTATGCATCTTTGTTAAAAGGGTTGCCTAAGATCTGATCTCCGAATTCAAATATTTGATAAATGTTTTAGCCTGCACTAGGTGTAGTTTCGCCCAATACAACAAACTACTATAAAAGCAAAACATTAAGCTGAAAATTCGAGTCCTGTCCTTAAATGGCCTCATCAGATTGAGACTTCCATATGGATGTTACGCATAGTGACAATCTCGTTCAGATCAATCGTTAAAAATGGGTCCGAGTGACTGAAGCCAGTAGGTCTTAGTAAGGACCATCCTGCTTCAAACCTTGTAAACTGGCCCTACAGAACTGGTCTAAATAAGGTTTGGAAGATCTGCAACAAAAACTAAAATAGTACAAGTTTTATGCCAGTAGTTTCTTCTCTAGAACCTCCCGCTTATGCAACTCTCTTCCGGTTTCTTGCACATTTGTTCGTTCTTTTTAACGGCTTATGAACCTCTGCAGTTCAATTAGAATCCAAAAAAAATATTTTAGATTGCAAGAATTTTTTTTTTTTTTTAGATAATAATGGTTTATTATTACAAATCGTACTAATTAACCCACTTCAGCATCGATTAAAGCCTTGAGTACTTTTCCGAAAATTGGTAGAAGACTAATAGGGTGATATTTAGAGGGGTCAGAATGTTCGCCAAAGTTCTTTAAATCAAAGGACTTCCAACAAGCTGGAAAACAGAAGAATGTATTTTTGTTTTTATTTTGTTGATTCTCATCTAACAAATGATCTTACAAATCTTATTTATTGAACAGCCTTTTTTGCAATAATGTTCAAATTTTATTTATTTTTAGTTTTTTTATTTATCGAATGCAGTAAAAAATATGAATACTTTACTTGCGGGGATTCATAATTAAAATTCTGGTTTGATTTTATTCAATGTATCTAGTACAAAAGATACCAACTGTATTCGTATTTATTCTTGAAATAGTAAAATTTTGAAGCTCGTTTCTAAACAAAAACCTACAGAAATTACGTATTTCTGTACATTTTTAGACTATTTCTAAAACTTCAATTTTTAATTTCAAAAATTCGTAAAAGCTATGAATCTATTTTTTCGTGACAATATTTATCCAATCAAAGCCCAACTTTCACAGTACATGCAAAGATATGAAAAATCAACCCAATCCACGAACTTTCCCAATACCTCTTTGCATTTTTATAAACGTGCAGTTTCTGAGCTAACAACTAAAAGTTACTTCATCTGATACAAGGCTCTTCGTCCATTCTTCATCTTTCAAACACTGATAACGTACAACAGGTAATAATCGGAAAAGATCGTAAAAATATATCTCGATAATTCGCCGAAAACACTATTTCCAAAACTCTGAAATGGAAATATTTGGAGTTACTTCATCTGATACAAGACTCTTCATCTATTCTTCATCTTTCAAACACTGATAATATACAACAGGTAATATTCGAAAAAGATCGTAAAAATAGTTCTTCTCGATAATTCGCCAAAAACACTATCCCCAAAACTCTGAAAAGGAAATATTTGGACTGAGATAACTCTGAAAATGTACCCAGTAATTAAAAAGAGACTTCTATAAATACTCGTGTGATTATCGAAGAAACATCTAAGGAGAGTGTTAACGAAAAATTGCAATTAAGAAGCCATTTTCTGTTACATGATACTTTAACAAAGTCAAGTGGCTGATCCTGTGTTTCATAGTAGCAAACTGGTTTCAAGCAGATTGGCATACATAGTGTTTCAAGGTAAGCTTCGAGAGACAGGAAGAAATCCTCTCTTGCACCCAGCATGTCCTACCTGCAACGGTATTTGCGCCACTTCCTTCGGCTTCAGATGTCATATACGGGCCCACAGACGTTGTCAGCATTTCACATCGTCTTATTCGAAGAGAGAAACATGGATTTATTTACAAGTACGCTAAAGATTAAAAGTTTGAGGCTGTTGATTTTTTTAAAACTGCCAAAAAACAGCTGTTTTGTACTTTAAATAAGAGAAAATTGTTATACGTGGTTAAAAATAGTGAGACACGATTTTTATTAGAAATATTAGAATATTATGACTAAAAGCAAAAACGCATTTTATAATTAAATTTTGCTCTCCTCAAAATATCCTCCTTTTGGCTTGATTACTGCAGCACAAATTTTTGGCATTCGTTGCAAAAATTTCTCAACGCATAAGTTTGGTAATTGATTCCATTCTTTTTTCAATAACTCTAAAAATTCGTTTTCATTTTTTTTTTTTCTCTCTTTTTCAGTCAAGTTCATCCCACGCTATTTTTAGGGTGGCTTCAAACTTTTGAACTGTAGTGTTTGTTTGCGATTAAATACATGTGTTATATACGAGGTCTGATGAAAAAAGTATCGGGACTGATGCTATGAAAAAGTAAACTACAAAACATAACAATTCGGAAATAATCTCCTTTGAAGTAGTCCCCTTCTGATGCAACGCACTTTATCCAGTGTCATTTCCATTGATGAAAGTATTCCTGGAACTCCTTTTTGAGGCAAGTGAGCAGCTTCATCATCGCATTCTTTTGGATGTCCTCAACGTCTTGAAAACTTGTTCCTTTCAAGTGGGACTTGATTTATGGAAGGAGAAAAAGTCGCAAGAGGAGAGTCCTGAGGAATATGGTGGTTGTCGAACCTGGAAAATGTTGCGCTTAATCAAAAACTGCGGCACAAGCCACGGTCACTGATAGAAGGTATGTACTTTTGTGAAATAACCACACACTACGCACACTTTGCTTCCAAGACCTGCTAAAAACAATGAGAAATTTAAGGTCAGCCTGGGCCAAGCGGGCCACACTCGGTTACTTTAGCTCGGTTACCATTGAAACAGTCCCGAGACATTTTCATCAGATATCATACTACTAAAGTAAACACTTTGTGTGACGAGATATTTGCTGAACCTGAAGAAGTCTATAGAATAGGCCAGCCAAAAAGAGATGGAAACAACAAAATCACTAGTCTACTCATTCTGTATCACTTCCGGTGAACCCTTGCATTCTTCTATATAGTGAAATATGTTCCAATGCATTTTCATATTAAAATCATTTAAAATGCATTTTCATAGTGAAATCCCTTTCCAATGCATTTTCATAGTGAAATCCCTTTCCAATGCATTTCATAGAAAAATCATTTCCAATACATTTTCATAAAATCCCTTTCCAATACATTTTTATAGTAAAATCACTTTCCAATGCATTTTCATAGTAAAATCATTTCCAATGCATTTTCAAAGTAAAATCACTTTTCATCGCATTTTCATAGTAAAATCCCTTTTCAATGCTTTTTCATAATAAAATCACTTTTCAATGCATTTTCATCGTAAAATCATTTCGAATACTTTTTCATAGCAGAATTTATCGCCAGATACCTCCACGTAGGCTAATAAGTAGTTTGGTTGTCCATTACTACTGAGTAGTGAGTTCGATCCTCAGTTGATGCCATACAAATTTAAACGACCCAACAGATCGCAAAATAGATACACGCAGAGACACACGCAGAGACACACACATCCGTACAGACACACAGATATATATATGTGTGGATGTGTTTGCGTGTGTGCCTCTCACATCGCCCCTAATCAACTCTTGATTTGAATTGGTTAAGTATGTCACATCGCAGTGTTTTTCTTTCACATTATTAATATGGCTTTCGTTTCTTTAGATAATCTGCCCATGTATTAACGATTATTGCTGAAATTGGCTACATTCTCGACGGCATTTGACAAAGTTAGCCATGCTGGTTTTCTTCACAAGTTGAAAGCTTATGGTGTTGCTGGATGAATGTTATTCAGTCTTTCTTATCAATCTTATTAATGCAGATTTGCCTCAGGGCTCTCGTTGGTCCTAATTTTCAACAATGTCTTTCATGATGGCATCATTTCTCAACACAGTATCTAATGCTGACGCATCTATTTACTTAATAGTAAGTCTGGTCGGTTTCATAAGATCAAAATGGCAGCTGATCTCAAAAATGACAATACAATCTAAACTACAAATTTCCCATGATTTCCCCCGAACGCTCATATCTTAACTTAAATCACTAATAAATGACACCATATATTATGAAATGGACTAAGTCCGACAATTATTTTAATATAGTTTCTGTTTAAAAACAGTAATTCGACCTCGCTAACAAGGCGCTTCCTCTGTAGCTAAATGGCATGACACGTCAGACTATATGATAGTTCCGCCTAGGATACAGGTTCGATTCCTATCGGAGGATACATGTTTGTAATTTCCCGGTCATCCAGGCCGGTAAATGTTGTTAATACTGTATATTGTAAACAGAGAATTTACTTAAATATTTGTATCCATAAAAATAACGTCTAAACAGAAAAAATATATATATTCAAGAATTTTTGGTTGAAGGCAGCTTCAAGTATGAATTGAGTTCTCCGAGCTGCTGGCGTGTTTCGTACAGAGAAAAACGTTAAAATTGCCAGCCTTTCTGCCGTGCGACGATGACAAATCTGTCGGTTTTGATCCAGGCTTGAAGCAATCGGACGTCTATCCACACTGAGGAGATGTGATACAGCGAAACAGTTCAATCTGTCTGTGGATGACTATATATATATATATATATGTGTGTGTGTGTGTGTGTGTGTGTGTGTGTGTGTTGTTCGTGTGCGTGTGTGCGTGTGTAGTGTGGGGGGACACGTGGTCGAGTGGTTAGAACATTCGCATTCTGCCCATGAGACCCGGGTTCGCATCTCACCATAGTCGATTTGTCAGGAAGGATCCCAGCATGTGACACCTTTGGAAAGTGCCTGGAAACCATAAATTGGGTAGACATGGGTACAGGCGATAGCTGTGCAAGCACGGAGACACAAGTCATGGTGACCGAGAGTTTGAGCGTGCTGACCTTATTGAACTTGTTGATCACGATAGATAACACGCTCTTTCCCAGAAACTGTAACTAAGTTGCAGTATAAACTATAAGAGGGTTCCGTGGGTGTTGAATAAAAACAAATGAGCCTGAGCAAGCGTCTGCAATAGGGATTGGCTAGACTGGTATCCTCGAATACGAGTAGCCAGCTATATATATATATATATATATATATATATATATATATATATATATATGGTTGGATAGATGTGAGTTTGTGACCCTGGTTTTCACGCTTTAGCGATCGTCAGACAAACTATATATAAATATATATATATATAAATTTATTTATATTTATATACACACACTTTCCATATATATATATATATATATATATATATATATATATATATATATATATACCAGTGGAAACGTTAATATTCTAATTAATTAATGATAGGCGACTTTGAAATAGATCTCCCATTTATATTTATCAAACAGTGTGTATTATCTCTATAAGTATTCGATCCCTACTGAGGAACGCATTTTCTCCACAAGGGGTCAAGTACTTACTGGAGCTGTACAGCTGTGACCCGGCCATTTTTAGCGATACATCTTATGTATGAGTTTAACTTGAGGTCGGGTGTGACTTTAAGGTTCGATAGTCTCTCATGACACGGTGCTATCATTTGTCTTTGCAAGAATCAAAATGGATTTGTTATATTTGGGCAGGAGCTTACCCAGTCCTCACTCTCCAGTCTCGACAGAGTCTAAAAGCATCTCTGAGTCCTTATGGGTGACAAATTAATTCACACCCTCCAACCTCTCTTTAACATACGGGATGTGGCAAGCCTCTTACTGCTTTCAAGGATAGTGCTCGGATTAACCACATTCTTTGGTTCCGCAAGTTATAACTTTCACAGCTAGGGCCCGCCATGTCACTCGCATTGTAGCAAACACCCACATTTCATGTTCCTCTGTGTTATATTGGTGATAAGTAAATTCCACTCGTACAGCTCCTTTCCGGGAATCAATGTTTTGTGGAACCGACTCCCGAGAGAGTGTTTCCCCAATAACTGCAATCTTAATCTGCTCAACTCTAGAGTCAACCGTTATCTTTCTTTCCTTTTCACATACACCGGCTCTTAATGTAACTCTCTACTTCGAGTGGCCCCCGGGCCTTGTACAGAGGGAACCCTACTTTAAAAAAAAAAAAGGAAAAAAAGCTTCCCCGAGGGGACATTCATTCCTCTTGACTGGCGGTAGTTCGTGGTCCGATCGGCGTTGATGGAACGTAACTAGTTTTCTGCTGATAATGTTTCTGCTGCATTCTTAAAGAATATTTTTTCAGATATCTTGATAGTCGGATTTTTCAAATACTTTCCTTCTTTCCAGTTATCTATTCACAAAATTTTTATCATCATTTAGCCTGAGGGAACTTACCGCTACTCTGATTTGCTGACGGTTTCGTCGTGTGCGGTTGCCTAATACGCCTGCGCGTTCTTTTGTTTGTATTTCTTCCTTCCGCTTTAGTCAATTTTAATTTGCACTTTGAGTTTGACATTTTAAAATTATTAATTATTATTATTCTTTTTCTTCTTAATATTTTTCTCATTATGTTTGTTAATTTATTTTTATTTATTATTTTTTATTTGCATTATTAATTATTAATTTTATTTTTATTCGTATTAATTATTTATATTATTAATTTTTTATATTTTATTATTAATTTTTATCTGTATTATTATTTTTATTACTATAGGTAGTAATAAACTATAATAAATATTAATTATTTTATTATTTTTATTATTGATTATTATTTGAATTTTTTTTTAATTTTACAGTAATAAATATTTTTATTTTTATATGATGATGATAATTTTTTATTATTGTTTTCATCATTTTTTTCTAATTATTTTATTGTAATTTTTATTTCATATTATAATTACTGTTATTATTAATTTATTACAATTCTATAATCATTTTAAATTTTATATTATTAAGTATTTTCATTTTTTTATCTGATGATGATGATTATTATTATTAATATTATCATTATGATTATTTTTACTATTATCATTATTCCACCTCATATCAAGATGAAGGTGGATATTATTAGGTTGGTGCAAACATAATGACGTAATAATGTCGTTTTTTGACATATTTTTAAACGTCAAAAAACGACATTATTACGTCATTATTTTTGCACCAACCTAATATATCATTTTCTATTACTAAGGATTTACATTTTCTATATGATCATTATCGTCATCAGCGTCAATATTATTATTATTTTTTTTTTTTTTTTTCTTTGATTTCTGGCGTTTAGACATTTCTTTTCGGGTCCCGCCCAGGGACCTAAAGTTAGAAATGGCATCATGACACTTTCCACTGACAAAAAAAAAAATTCATAGATAAATCCCTTCGTAAAGTGTGGGCTGTACTTGTCAAAACAATTTTTTGTATCTCCTTGAGGCATGGCCTTCCAGGAATCCCTTCAATTAGTCTACTGCAATCTTTTCCAACCAACCCTAGGGCCCCAACTACAACAGGGATTGTTGATGTTCCCATATGCCACATTTTCGAGATTTCTATTTCAAGGTCCTTGTATTTTGACAGCTTTTTGAATATCTTCAAAAATACATTGCAGTCTGCAGGGACTGCCATATCAATAAGGAGGCACCGTTTTTTTTTTTGTGGCATTTAATAACAATATCTGGGCGGTTGGCTTCGATTGTTCTGTCAGTGTGTATTGTGTAGTCCCATAGAATTGTAACAGGTCCTATCTCCGTAACCGGATCTGGGTGGTGTTCATACCAGTTTCTTTCAGTTTCCTTCAAATAGAAGTTGCAGATTTTCCAGTGCAGATTTGGCCCACTCTGTCATGTCGGTTTTTTTGCCTGCTTTGTATCTTGTAGAGCTTGGTCCAAACTATGGTCCTTAGATCCTATAGGAGTATTGTCATTTAACTGGTGGCACTTAGTATATGGGATGTTCCTAGTAGAGCTATCTTCTGGGAAACTTGCATGTTGATGTTACCTGGGACACCTGTCAGTAAAATTGTCCATTCTTTTTCTCATAGGGCCCAGAGCTCTGATTACTATTGGTACACTCTCAGTCTTCATTCTCCACATTCTGTTAATGTCGATCTCCGGTTCCTTGTATTTGGACAATTTATCGATAATGTTCATGGAGGTGTTTCTCGCAAATGGTACTGCTATGTCAATAAACATACACTTCCTGGATTTCTTTTCTTTTATGATAATCTCAGGTCTTTTGGCTTTTATTTCCCTGTCAGTTTGAACTGGCATGTCCCAGAGGATAGTTACATCGTTATTTTGGGTACCTGTATTTGGTTCGTGCTCATAAAATCTCTCAGTGGTTTCGATTTTGTACTTCTTGCATATCTTCCAATGCACATATGTCGCTACCATGTTATGTCAGTGGGTATATTAATTTTTTTGATAGTTCCAGATATCCTGAGATAATATAGTTGAAAATTTCATCATATTTTCCGCAGACCATGCATTTCGGGTTAGTTTCAGCCTTGATTATGGGACAATGATAGGATCTGGTTGCGTATCATTATTATTATTATTATTATTATTATTATTATTATTATTATTATTATTTACATTATTCGGACTACTGTCCTCATCTTTGTCGCCATATTTATTACAACGTTTCGGCCTTCTTCAGGTGGTTGGAATGTCGAACTGAACCCTTTACCCTTTATTTCTCTCACTGCGGTAGACTGTTCTAGTTCCACGTGCCATGTTTTAATGGATGTCAGTTAATTCCCCTCTCCAAGTTATCCACTGCCTTAACCAGGTATTGAACTCACACTCTTTGGGTCCTGTCACTGGATCTAACTAACGCCTTTATCCACTGTGTCATGTGTCCTTGAGGATGAATTTCTGGGTATTATAAACCTAATATCTTCAGCAATCATTTTTTTACCGGTGTTTATATTGCAATTTTTTGCTGTTGTTATCGCTTTTCTCTGGCACTCCTAATTACTGGTTCCCATATTGTATTCATTTCTATGCTTGGTCGGCTCAGGAGATTTTTGTGGCCTAGCATATGTGCTGATTCCTTAAGTTTACGAATTTACCAGTGGTGTTCTTTGTCTATGATCTCAACCTGATCCCACAGAGGGCGGTGATCTCCCTTCTCTCTCCATATGTGGTCAGCCACGCCTGATTTTTCCACTTCCTCTCGTGTTACAGCTTTCTGGTGTTCTTGAAGCCATACCTTAATGGGACGCCCTGTCTCCCCTTTATATTTCTTTCCGCAGCTGCACGGGATAGCGTACACATAATCTTTAGTCATGTTATCCTCTATGGGAGTACGTCTTATTCCTGAGAGATATATGCGAAGTGTCGTCAAGATTTTTGAAGGTTGTCCTGATGTTAATTGGACCGCAGATCCTTTGTATTTTCTCTGCAATGATAACAGCAAAAATTGCAATATGAACACTGGTAAAAAACGATTGTTGAAGACATTAGGTTTATAATACCCAGACATTCATACACAGATGTCCTCAAGGACACATGGCACAGTGGATAAAGGTGTTGGTTAGATCCAGTGACAAACCCAAAGAGTGTGAGTTCAATACCCGTCTAAGGCAGTGGAGAACTTTCAGAGGGGAATTAACAGGAGATAACTGATAACTGACATCCATTAAACATGGCACCTGGAACTAGAACAGTCTACCCCAGTGAGCGAAATAAAGGGTTCAGTTCGACATTCCAACCACCTGAAGAAGGTTGGAGTGTACAACGGCCGAAACGTTGTAATAAATATGGCTACAAAGATGAGGACAATAGTCCGAATAATGTAAATAATGTTCATAATACCTCATCTCAGAAATATAGATAGATACTTATTATTATTAATTTATTATTATTATTATTAGTAGTAGTAGTAGTAGTAGTAGTAGTAGTAGTAGTAATATTATTATAACGCATGTCAAGATAAAGCCGCAAACATGAAAGATAATATATTTTTCCTTTGACTACTTTATCATGCGTGAATTCTTCTCTTTTTATCACTTTTTTTTCCCTTTTTTAAGCGTTGATATATTTATTTTTTTAACATTGTACTTCGGATTTGATTCTTCTACGTTGTTCCCGGCACTTTCAATATCTTGGTAAACACGTGGCTTGTAAGATAAAACCTACTCAGATTTGGCTGCCATGGTATGTTTGTCTTATGTAATTCGTGGTAATTTCGTTCTTCTCCTTACGGATTTTCGTTGATCAACCTGCAGCTATCAGAAATAAAATATTGTGAGAGGAGTGGTTGGGGAGATGTTGAACATTCACATCATGTTTTTTTATAATGTAGAGGAAAATAAGAAAAAAAATGAATACTTTTTTCCGTGTTTCGCGATATGATGATCATGAAAAAAGTAATACTGTTGGAGGAATGAGTTAACCTAGAGATAAAAATACAAGTACACCAGAAAGCTGTAACACGAGGGGAAGTGGAAAAATCAGGTGTGACTGACCACATATGGAGAGAGAAGGGAGATCACCACCCTCTTTGGGATCAGGTTGAGATCATAGACAAAGAACACCACTGGAAAATTCGTAAACTTAAGGAATCAGCACATCTGCTAGGGCACAAAAAATCTCCTGAGCCGACCAAGCATAGAAATGAATACAATATGGGAACCAGTAATAAGGAATATCCGAGAAAAGCGATAATAACAACAAAAATTGCAATATGAGCTCTGGTAAAAACATGTAATGATAACAGAAAAAAAATTGCAATTTGAGCACTGGTAAAAAATGATTGCTGAAGACATTAGGTTTATTATACCCAGTAATTCATACACAGATGTCCTCAAGGAAACATGGCACAGTGTATAAAGGAGTTAGTTAGATCCAGTCACAGGACCCAAAGTACCTGGTTAAGTCCGTGGAGAACTTGGAGAGGGGAAATAACATGAGATAACTGATAACTGACATCCATTAGAACAGTCTACTCCAGTGAATGAAATAAAGGGTTCAGTTCGATATTCCAACTACCTGAAGAAGACCGGAGTGTACGACGGCCGAAACGTTGTAATAAATATGGCGACAAAGATGAGGACAATAGTCTGAATAATGTAAATAATAGATAAAAATACATTATACAGAAAACGAAATCCGCCAATTAAGTATTGCAGGTTTTTAAATTACATATGTTTACTGGTATTAATGAAGTTTACTGCAGTAAGATAAAAGGCCAGATGGTAAGACATAGATGAAGCAAGATTATGTCACACTAAATCAAGGTTTAAAATTAAAATGAAGGGAATTTATCCCTCCTTCAGAATTACGAGGTTGATCAATGAATAATGAAACTGGTACCAAAATTTAGGAAATTTATTTCTCTTCAAATTATCAAGGGTTGATTGATAAGTAAGGTCTCCAATCCTATAAAACAGAAAAATGTAACCGAGATCAAAAGGATGTCAATTTATTTATGTTCAAAATTACTAAGGCTGATTGATAATTAAAGTTTTCAACCCTTTAAAATAAGTTTTTGACCAGATAAAACAATAAAACTGGTATCAAAATGAAGGGAATTTATTTATCTTTAAAATTACGAGTGTTGATTCATAAGTAAGGTCTCCAATCCTATAAAACAAGTTTTAAACCAAATAGAATAATGAAACTGGTATAAAAATAAAGGAAATTTATTTCTCTTTAAAATTACAAGGGTTGATTGATAAGTAAGGTCTCCAATCCTATAAAACAAGTTTGGGACTAGATAGGATAATGAAACTGGTATCAAAATTAAGGAAATTTATTTCTCTTTAAAATTACAAGGGTTGATTGATAAGTAAGGTCTCCAATCCTATAAAATAAGTTTTAGACCAGATAAAATAATGAAACTGCTAACAAAATAAAGAAAATTTATTTCTCTTTAAAATTACGAGGGTTGATTGATAAATAAGGTCTCTAATGCTATAAAACAAGTTTGAAACCAGATAGAATAATGAAACTCGTATCAAAATGAAGGAAATTTATTTCTCTTCGAAATTATGTGGTTTGATAGATTTATGATTCAGAGTTTTCATTTTCCATATCTACCCTGACATTTAGCCTATAGATGGAAGACGAAGCTGACTTATACCTTTCCCAAGTTGATTTGGGTTAATATCGTTTGGAGGAAGAAGAGCTTGGAAAAATTAATCCTCACACGGTATATTGATGACAATAGAGATAAGGAAAAGCAGTGAGCCCCTTACCCGGAAAGCAACACATCGAAGAATTGATTATTTTGAATGTCTGATTCGTTTTCTACGTCTTATAAACACTTCGCTGATCATTTAAAGCTAGAAAATATATTTAGGTTGTAAGAATGTTGGAGATAATAATGGTTTAGTGATACCAGTCTTAAGAAGACAGAAGATAATCATTGTTTTGCAATTAACTTTTTGTAATTATCAGGGGAGCAAAAAACCGGAAGAGAGTTCCACAAGCAAGAAGTATGATACAAGAACCTGTTAACATAAAACTTACGGTTACATCTAGGGATTTCAACTGTAAAATGATAAGACCTGTAGGAACACATCATTGAGTAGTGAGAATAATAAAAGAAGAATCAAGAAGACTGAAGGTAACGATTGAGATTGCATTTACATGTCTAAAGATCAAATTTGACTGGAAAGCAAGAAGCCGAAAGAGAGTTCCACGAACAAGAAGTATGATACAAGAAACTGTTAACGTAGAACTTACGGTTATATCTAGCCATTTCAACTGTAAAATGATGAGACCTTGCCGCAAATCTATAAAGACGTGGACGTAATACCGTGAGGGTGAATAAACTGTTAGCATAGAACTTGCGATTACATCTAGCCATTTCAACTGTAAAATGCTAAGACGTTGCCGCCAATTTAGTTCTGCGATTAAATTCGTAAAGTCTACGTAACAGAGAGGAACATTCACAAGAAAAATTATCGTGGAATTATTTAGAGAAAAGGCAAAAGAAAACTACGATAAGACGGTGGAAAAGTGACTGAAACCGAAATGCCAGGTCAAGACTGATAACATTGCAGATTCTTTTTTGAATTCTGTGAAGAATCTCCAGATATATATCAAAATCACGAGACCGACAATTCCTCATTTCGAAGAATGGATTACTGCTCGATTTTATCTTCTCATCCTCAGACGAACACTTCTGACCACTTCTTTCAACATCCATAGCTCTACGAAATTATGCCTTTTATTTTAAATATATTGGATTCTCGGGTTATGCCAATTTCGCGAAAGACATTGTACGGCAAACGCAAGTTTCATCAGCAGATAGATAACTGTAATGCATAGCATACCGGAGCAAAGGATAGGAACTCGGTCGGTCTGAAACCGGGTATCATTGCTAGGATAGATAGATAGATAGATAGATAGATAGATAGATAGATAGATAGATAGATAGATAGATAGATAGATAGATAGACTGAGATAGATAGATAGATAGATAGATAGATAGATAGATAGATAGATAGATAGATAGATAAGAACAGAGGGAAAAACGATAGATAGATAGATAGATAGATAGATAGATAGATAGATAGATAGATAGATAGATAGATAGATAGATTATTTCACCCGGCAATACATAGATAGATAGATAGATAGATAGATAGATAGATAGATAGATAGATAGATATGTTCAGAAAGAAAGAAAGAAAGAAAGAAAGAAAGAAAAAAGAAAGAAAGAAAGAAAGAGAGGCAGATATGTTCACGGCAGAAGAAAGGAAGAAAGAAAATGATAGATAGATAGATAGATAGATAGATAGATAGATAGATAGATAATGTTCCGAGTACAAGAAAGAAAGAAACAAACAAAAAGAGAGAGACAGATGTTCACAGAAGAAGAAAGAAGATGATAGATAGATAGATAGATAGATAGATAGATATGACCAAACTAAGATAGATAAATTTGAATCGTTGCTATTAAGCGTATATTAGTCTATTATTTAGACCGTATAAAGTTAGGCCTATGTTATTAACATTCACCACTGATTTAAGCGCATATAAACATATTATATATATATATATATATATATATATATATATATATATATATATATATATATATATATATATATATATATATATATATATATATATACATGTATGTATATTGAAAACCTAAGAAATCGTATTTATTATAATATCGCATGTCTTATAGGAAATAGGTAACTACAAGAAATGATTAAATCCATCAAACTACGTTAAATTGCGAGAATACCGTTGGTCCAGTTTCACGCCGTGCCCAAATCTGAGACTTAACCCGCCCAACGCCAGGTATAGTAAACAGAAGAATTCACACTTCTCCCGTTTCACGACAACAGAAAATATTAACTCTATTATTGGGCGTTTGTGCAGACTAGGCACTGTGTGTATCAGTTGGACTTCACGCATCTCGATTTTCTACAAATTGCAATAACATTAGCGTAAATAAGAACAAGATCTGCTTCCAATCATACAGCCGTCGACTTGTCAGATTCGTTACACAAGTCACCAAGAATAGAAATGGCCACCTGTGTTAATTCACGGCCTTTTAATACTTAGGAAGGAAACCTTGCTACGAGATTTGACTGAACTAACTATAAATAAAGGTCGCTGACCCACCAATGGAATTGGAACGCAAAGAAGCGTAGGAAAAAGTATGTGACGAATATAAACAACCGCCAGTTTACTTATTTAACAGCAACCTAAACAAAAACAGAACAGTTGTAAGACCTAACCTAACTTTTTTGTCTAAAGGTCGGGTTGTAAGATAAAAGACTAATTCTTCTTCTTTTCTTCTTCTTCTTCTTCTTCTCCTTCTTCTTCTTCATCATCATCATCCTCTTCCTCTTTTTCTTCTTCTTTTTCTTTTTCTCCGTTTTCATTTTTCTTCGTCTTCTTTTTTCTTATTTTTCTTCTTCATCTTCTGTTTCCTTTCTTTTCTTTTTCTTTATTTTCATCTTTTTTTCTAATTCTTGACCATCTTCGTCTTTTTCTTCTTTTTTTCTTCTTGTTCATCTTATTTTTCTTCTTTTTTCTTCTTCTTTGTACTGTGTTCCATCAGGAAATTCACAAGTTTCTATCTTCGGTGGCTGTGTGGCATGATACCTGAATATACACTGTGTAACGAATTATTACAGAGGTGACAATTTTCCATTTTGTCCAAAAACTACACGTTGGAATTTAACTAAATTTCTACAGAAATATGACAACAGTTGTATGCGTGTGTTGTGTAAAAGCTCTGATTCTGCGCAAGTGTAAACAAACCGCAGCCATTTGCATAAGTAACACGATACTTCAGTTTTCCAAATTATTAACGAGAGACTTCATAATCGTGCAATTATGGGTCGCAATTGTGAATTAACCGTGTCTGAGAAATCTGTTATAACATCGGAACTTGCAAAAGGCAAGTCAGCATTAGAAATATCCAAAATTATTTAAGATTTCACCAACCTGGGAAAATGTTTGTTGCAGCTCCAACGAAGTTATGTAAGAGGGCCGATAATGGTCACTCGAATAGTGTTTCCCAACGTTCTCTGTCACGAATTAAACGTAAAGCTGTAAATATGCCAGACCTGACCAGCGGGTAACATTTCATGCGAATTGGAGAAATAAATGTATTCAGATATACTCGTTGTCGTCTTCTGAAATTGTCAGGAAATCCATTAACGAAAAAAGACACGTACAAAAGCGTCTGAAATGGGCAGAAGATAACATGAAGGTCGACTTCACGAAGGTTTTGTTCACGGATGAATCTCGTGCTTACCACTGACGGCCCTGAGTATCCTGCTTACCATTGATGGCTCTGAATCTCGTGTTTACCATTGATGGCCCTGAATATTGTCCTTACCATTGATGGCCCTGAATCTCGTGTTTACCATTGATGGCCCTTAATCTTGTGCTTATCATTGTTGGCCCTGAATCTCGTGCTTACCATTGATGGCCTTGAATCTCGTTCTTACCATTGTTGGCCCTGAATCTCGTGTTTAACTTTGATGGCCCTGAATCTCGTGCTTACCATTGATGGTCCTGAATCTCGTGGTTACCATTGTTGGCCCTGAATCTCGTGCTTACCGTTGATGGCCTTGAATCTCATGCTTACCATTGTTGGCCCTGAATTTCGTGTTTAACTTTGATGGCCCTGAATCTCGTGCTTAGCATTGATGGCCCTGAATCTCGTGCTTACCATTGATGGTCCTGAATCTCGTGTTTAACATTGATGGCCCTGAATATTGTCCTTACCATTGATGGCCCTTAATCTCGTGCTTACCATTGTTGGCCCTTAATCTTGTGCTTACCATTGTAGGCCCTGAATCTCGTGCTTACAATTGATGGCCTTTTCTCACATAGTAACATATGTTACTATGTGAGAAAACGACATTATTCTTACACCAACCTAATAATATTCCCAAGCATGCAGCGCATAAAACTGCGGAGTACCTGCAACACTTAGGCTTCTGTGGACATCGGGAAATGAACTGACAAGCCAATTCTCCACATTTGAACCCAATCGAAAACTTGTGAGTCGTTATGAAGCGACGTATTTACGAGAATGGTCGCCAATTTAGAATCAAGGAGGATTTGTGGCAGGCAATAGTGAATGTATCACGTGGAATTACATCAGAGGAAATCCAGAAATTGACATGTTCCATGGATCATCGCCTTATCCATGTCATTTCAAGGAGAGGATCATGTATCCCTTATTAACTAACTCCACTATTATTTTTCAACTCTGTGTACTTATTGATTTCTATTTCTTTCATGTCAGTTACTGTATGCATTCGTACCAATCTTTATAGGAAGCAATTAAAGCGTCATTTCCTTTTTTATATGAGTTTTAATTACAACTCGCTTATAATTCCGAGCAGTTATAATTTAAGTAAATTAGGTAGATACCCGTAGTTTATGTGCATTTCTGCGGTTTGATTCGGTTTGGTTTGGTTTGGTTTGGTTTGGTTTGTTTTACGGTATATCAACCTCAATGGGTTATTTAATGCCGACAAAATTTTTATTTCTGGTAATATTTTAGTGTTTTAACCCCAGTTTGGGGACTAACTATTTACCCATAGTTAGAACCCTAACAGGTGCTACCACCCCGGGTGAGAGTGTACCTGGGAACACCAGCAATTAAGAGGTGGTCCCACGCTCCTCAAGACCTCCTGATCAGCTGCCTTGCTGTTGTAAGTAGTTTATCGTCTTATCCAGGACGCGAATGTAGTTTATCGTCATACCCAGGACGGGCTGCCGGATCTAGTTTATCGTCATACCTAGGACAAGCTGCCGGATCTGATTTATCATCATACCCAGGACGGGTATTTTTGCGGAACTTTACACTTTTTACGAGGTACGAGCATATAACTGCTGACATCATTCTGTGAAAATTTCGTTAAATTCCAACCGTATAGCTTTTGGACAAAATGGAAAATTGTCACCTCGTTAATAATTCGTTAAACAGTATACATTGCTTTCAATGCACAACAGACATTTAAAAAAAAAAGCCGGCTGCACCAGTTGGTTGACCTGTGATCGGTCCCGGCTACCGAGTCAGGAAGATCGTGACCTCGTACATGAATCCGGTTTGCAGACGTAGGATTTTTTTTATAATACACGTGGATATTATTACTGATCTTTAAACATTCTGACGGCCTTCAAATACAAGTGACATTTTCTTCTATTGCAACTTTCAGTCTTGATGGCTGTTTATTTTTACCATCTAACTTGTTTTTAGGATGCCACTATACCGCTACAAAAGAACCTTGGAGAAGTCAAGTCAGCCGATCTCGTCGACCACGCGATAACGCCGCGTATGGTGAGAGATTTAGCTTTGTTATTTGAGTTGTTTGCTTCTAGATACTCCAATGCATGTGGGCGAAATCAACGGTTATTTTGGGAATTCCGTGAATGTATTCTCTGACATATATATATATATATATATATATATATATATATATATATAAATATATATATATGTGTGTGTGTGTGTGTGTGTGTGTGTGTGTGTGTGTGTGTGTGGTGGACTCTCCTATCGTGAACGATAAATGGTCAGCAATGGATGGTGCCTTTCATTTTATACATGCATGCTAGCAGGGACTATTGTGGAGAAAATCAGGTAAAGGAAAGACATATTTCATTTGTGCTCTCTTAAGTGCAGTACTAGCCCAGCCTTGCTGCAGGCGACAACGCCACACTGACATTTGAAATTTGTTGAAGCAGAATTTTGATGCTGATCACAGGGCTTCAGTCTACTCTCTTCAGAAACCTTTAACTAAATGAAACATGTCTTACGCCAATCCTTTCGGTTTGATGCTTAGGCTTCCCAGATTTTCAGACCAAAGTTGAGACGTTTCTAGTTGTCTTTCAATTTGTTTATTTGTCACACGAGAATATTGGCCAAAACTGGACCCAAGGGGCTACCCATTGATATTCCATGAGTCTGGGCAGCTATAATATTATTAAAACTAAATTGAATCCCCTCAGTGGATAATTGCATAAACACCAGAAAAAGTTTTCGGAAATACTATGATAACCGGAATACTTCTATAAAGAGTATCGGTACAGATTTGAAATATCTCCTGAAGAGGAACATTAGGCGATAGGGACATTCAATTAGAACATAATGAATACGACACAAAGAAAGTCCCGCTCAATAGGAAGAAACGAATATTGACATGAAAGATCGAGCAATTTTCTCTTGTATGAGGACAATTTATCAGTTGAGATAGGTTTATGTAAATTTAGCTGATAAAACATTAATTCAAACACTGCAAACATCTGTTCCTTACCAAAATCCTATCAAGAGGAAGACAAAAATCCAAAACTCTCGAAAAAAAGAAATGTTAAACCTCTGTAAATGTGACACTAGAGAAATGGAACAAATGTTTATCCAAATCCTGATTTTCCGAACTATATCTCTTGGAAAAAAGACAGTTCAAGTATTTCCGATTTTTCAAATAAACACGATATTTAAAAAAATAATTTTAACACAGACAAGATTGTAGAAAATTGTTTATTGGTCCGAATTGAATTCAGCTTATGTCAAAGACGCGCAGTAAGATTAAGCTCATTGACACAACGATTATGTGGCATCTACCGCGTATATATTTAAAGAAGAATTTTTATTTTACACTTTATCATTCAATGATTCAATTTGTCAATCTTCAAAATATATTTAAAAAATGAGAAAAAAAAGCGAAATATTTAAAAAATATATATATATAAATAAAAAACAAAATAAAATCTACATGAAATATTCTAAATTTTCTTATTTGAAATTGGGTTTGATTTTGGTGTTGGCTTTTGATGTTGGTTATACTTTTTTCTTGAATTATTAATAAGGACCATCTAAAAAATAATTATATATATATATATATATATATATATATATATATATATATATATATATATATATATATATATATATATATATATATATATATATATATATATATATATATATATATATATAATTTATTTGTTTAAAAGTTATTTTAAGCACTATTAGAACTTTGATCAGGTGATCATACGTGGCCGAACGGTCAGGATTTATCATCCTACGTGGCCGAGCACGTCAAAACAAATGACGGTTTACCCTAGGCGACGCAGGGTCGAATGCTGCCGGATGGCTTATATTTTTCTAAAAAGATTTCTCGAAATATTCAGGGCGGTAGCTGAAAATAAATAAACATATTGTTTAATAAATAAATATATATATATATATATATATATATATATAAGAAAAAGCAGATATTTTTATATATTGTGCTCAATATTAACAATATTAAAATAAAATAAAAATAGACGAGTTAATAATATTATACGAATAGTTTACTTAACATTTAAATATCAATTTTATCCTGACATCGATGTTTCTTGATAAAGTTAAGTAATCTTTTCACACACACACACACACACATATATATATATATATATACATTAATTGATTCATCCAGTCTGACAGAAACATCAACAGAATGCAGAAAGCACTGGACGGTCGTTTCGTCCTATATTTGGGACTCAATACAGAGGAAATCGAAACCCCGATGATTAGGTTGGCAAGCGAACACCATACCAACTGCTCCACCGGGCCTCGATGACGAAGAGATTGCAAATCAGACTCAATGTAGCGCCGCTCACTCCCATATTCCGTGTTGGAACTCAACTGAGATTCTCTCTAACCATAGGACACACGACTACTCTCACCAAGCCGCTCCAACTGGAGCATTAGAAGCCGGTTCAAGCGATGATAAACACAAATAGTAATTAGGAGGATTTGATAATTATATTAATTGATTCATCGAGTCTGATAGAAACCTCAACAGAATGCAGAAAGCACTGGACGGCCGTTTCGTCCTATATTTGGGACTCATCAGCAGTGCGCATCCACTACCGAGGGAATCGAAACCCCGAAGGTTAGGTTGGTATATATATATATATATGATAAAATATAGTTTCAACGTATGCTATATTTTGGGTTAAAGTGCTCAATATCAGGGATATAAAAGTGGACACTGGAGTCAGTACTCAGAGGCGACAGTGTGTTTTTATGCTAAATGCAATCGCCCTGCCATATATATGTTTGTGTCTGTGTGTATGTATGTATGTATGCGTGCATGTATGTGTATGTACGTGCGCGCGTCTGCGTGTGTATGTGTTAGAGCGTACATCAGTAATTACAAACATGCACTACATATTGCTGACATATCTGGTCTAGTGTTTTTGCTGTGTATTTGGAGATTCTTAATAAAAAACAAAAAAGAATCTGCAATGTTATTTTCCCTGACCTGACATCCGAGCTTCAGTGCTTTTCCCACGGTCGTGACATAACTTCCCTGCGCCTTTTCTATAAATAATTTCATGGTAATTGTTCGGCGAACTTTTCCTCTATCTATCTATCTTGCTTCCTCCTTATTTTCGTCTAGTTATCACTCTCTTTCCATCTATCTATATGTCTATCTCATTTTCGCCTTATCCTTCCACGTTTATACAAAGACGCGTATGTGAAAGCGCTATCAGCCCCACACGTGATCTCCCTGATATTCGAGTAAAAATGGAAATAGTTGTACATATATGAAATCCTAGAGGTGGCAAACAGATGATAGATAGCGTCGTAAATATAGACGGAAAAACAGGTTATCGGTCATTGGACAAAAGAAATAAGAATTTTCAAAAAAGCAAAGAACAGAAAAGATAGAAAGGGCAAAAGGGACGCATATTTTTCACCTCACTCCTCATATATATATATATATAAATATATATATATATATATATATATATATATATATATATATTAGGCATTTAAAACAACATGCCTGCCCGCACACACAATTCCGTAAAATACTTGTCGAAAACACAATTATACTTCGACATGAAAACAATAGACAAAAACTAAAAATCTTTGAAGCATTATACATCAAACAGTTGAAACCTGACCTAAACAAAATCAACTATGGAATCTCTACAAATATCCTTAGATGTAGGTACCTCCATTAGGTCACGTAAAAAAGCGGCATATCACGATGAAAAAAGACTCATAAATCAAGGAAAACAAAGTTTTGTTTAAGTTATGTTTATGTTGTTATGAAGAGGAAAGACCAAAGTATTTTTGAAATATTTTTTGAAATTTTTTACTCCTTTCTAACACGTAGAAAATTTTGGTTAAAAATTATGCTTTTTTTACGACAGCGCGAAAAGACTAAAAAAAGGTTTGTTTTATTTTGGCAATTTTGCGCTTTTCCCCGAGGAAAACACACGTTAATTTAGAAAATTCTTGCAAAAATAAAATAATTGTTGGATTTTAATGAAACTTTCAGGACTTATTCAGAATTGAATTAAATTAATTTTGAATTTTTTTTTCAGAAAATCTTGTTAAAAAGAGATTTTTTTTAACATGTTTCCACCCACTTACATATTTTCATGAAATTTCGAGAAATTAAATCTTCACGCGCGGGATATTTTTTATTAGTTATAAACAATACACTTTGTAGAAAGTAAATCACCAGTTTTTTTTTGTGAAACATTACGCGGTTTCATAGAAAATCTGCTTTGAATTGTAAAAAAAAAAATGTAAAAAAGTATGACATTAATTAATTAGAAAAGCTTCCACCTGTTTTTGTAGATACGTTATACTAAGGACATTATTTTGTGAAGAAATAAAAAATTTTCGATGAATAATGTATTTTTTACAATTTTTTTCCCCATTTTTAAAATTTTTTTCATTAACTTCTTAATACTTCAAAAATCGTTTAAAATTCTTTATTTCTTTCACGCACGTAATGCAATGATAACGTTAATGAAAATGTAAATTTACGAATCGAACTTTGAAAAGCACATAACAGTCGTTTGAACAGAAATATTTTTAAAATAATTTTAAAAAGAAATTTTTATTGAAAAAACGTTCATAATTTCTATGTATGGAAATGTATACGCGACATAATCCTTAAAAAGGTCAAGTGATTTGTGTCGTCTGGTTATTTCTCTTCTTTGTCCAAGAATTATCTAATTAATAAAAAAGTTTAAAGAATAATCTAATTAATAAAAAAGTTTAAAGAATTATCTAATTAATAAAAAAGTTTAAAGAATTATCTAATTAAAAATTTTAAACAATTATATAATTAAAAAATAAAGAATTAGTATCGAATAAAAACTTTAAACAATTATCTAAAAAAAGTTTAAACAATTATTATATAATGAAAAAGTTTGAATAAAAAAAGTTTATATACAATTATCTAATTAATAAGAAAAGTTTAAACAATTATGTAATTAATAAGAAAAGTTTAAACAATTATGTAATGATTTAAAAAATTTAAACAATTGTCTAATTAAGAAAGTATGAAATAAAAAAATAAATAGTACATAATTGCTGAATAAAAATGTTAATATTTAAAATGTACTAGTTAAAAACGAAAAACCGCGTTCGCCTACTTTTAAAAATTTGTCAATTTTGATCATCCATAGCTGTCTGTCATCGCCTCGTCATTTGCGAACATGATGAAAGACATGCAAAAAATTCAAACACATCGTTAAGAAATGTTTGGATACAAATTTTTTAAGCTATAAGTAAGTACTGTATGTTTCATATCAGATTCATTTAACTTTAAATTTTCTAATTTTACTCAAATAACGTGTCAAAAATATATAAATTTATTTTAGGAAGAAGATTAAATTCAAAATTTTGTTTGTTTACAAATTTCTTAAAATTTAAGAAAATGGCCGCTTTCAAGAAAATTAAACAAAAATCGAGCATATATTTGACATTTCAATCTATTAGGTTGGTGCAAAAATAATTTCGTTTTCTAACATATGTTACTATGTGAGAAAACGAAATTATTTTTGCACCAACCTAATATATAATTTCTATCTGAAAGACACCAGAATATGTTAGTTACTGTAAATAATAAATTTAATGCTTTAGTTTTCAATTAATTAATAACATATTTAAACAAAACTTTGTTTTCGTTGATTTATGAGTCTTTTTTCATCGTGATATGCCGATTTTTTACGTGACCTAATGGAGGTACCTACTTAGATGTCTATAATTGGTAACAGAAGCCATTGGTTTATACCATGGCTTCCCATACTTAATACTTCTCGAATTCACTCTCGCGTGGTCATGTGTGACGTCATGAGATGCGGTGCGATTTTCGCTTCTAGCACGTGTTTATCGTTGCGTGGAAATCATCCATGTAAACAAACACAGACTATCATCACTGTCTTGTCCGTATATTGCTTAATATATTGTACAGTAATTGACATCTTTGATAATGGCTTATGTAAGCCGAAAGCTTAGATTGGATTTTAAAAGAAAATATGGATCAATATTGTGATTTTCTTTCTTCGGTTAATGATAATGTTATTAAGCTTATCAGACGTTATGAAAAGAATTTACATAAAATAAATAGACAACACTTGTCTATATTATTTAATGAAACATGCACGAATATATATATATATATATATATATATATATATATAAAGCCATCCACAGATAGACTGTTTCGCAGCACATCAGTGTGGCTAGACATCCGGTTGCCTCTAGCTAGGATCGAAACCCGACTGAATTGGTGTCAGTCGGAGATTCTACCACTAAGCCGTCGATGTAGGTGGATTTTTAGCGTATTTATTTTTAGAAACACGCCCAGTGACTGACAGTGACTCAATTCGCTATGCGAAGAGTCTCGCTATATTAGCTATAATAGTCACTGTTTACAAACCCATGCCTACTCCCTAGAGAGCTCAACTGGAATTAATTTTTATTTCAGGAGCCAATATAACGTCATCTACAGACAGACTGTTTCGCAGCTCATCAGTGTGGCTAGACATCCGGTTGCCTCTAGCTAATTGGTGTCAGTCGGAGATTCTACCACTAAGCCATCGGCAGGGATGTAGGTGGATTTTTAGCGTATTTATTTTTAGAAACACGCCCAAGTGACGATTTAGAACTTCATAGAGACTTTAAAGTATTATGGTCAGTAATTATGTCTAGCTAAGTTTATAAGACAAATTAAAGGCTAACCTCCCCTTTAATCCTTTTTAGCCTTGTTTCACATTTTTGTATTACTCATCAAAATAAATATTACTTTGCTCTATGGTAGCCAAACTTTAAGAATTTAAGCGAGGTACTAGATTCTCGGCAAGATTTAATTATCTTACAATAGAAATGCCTAGAGGTAATCGTAAGTTCTATGTTAACAGTTTCTTCTCTCGTACTTCTCCCTTGTGGAACTCTCTTCCGGTTTCTTGCTTTCTAGTAAAGTTTGATCTTCAAAAATTTAAATGCAATGTCAACATATTCTGTCTTCATTATTTCAGTTCATTTATTGTTCTCTATATTTAATAATGTTTTTCTCGTATCTTCTTACACTCAGTAAACCCTTGCGTCTTAGCGGCTTTATTGCCTTGCTCGCCTTATTGTTTTAGATTGTACGAAATATAACTGATACTGGGCAAAATCGTATGGAAGGCAAAGTAAGTAACAAGTTCGCAATAAACAGCAAGATCACCATTAACATCCTAATTGTGAAAAAATGATGTTTTCTTCCATAAATTTTATTAACACTTTTATTCCTTGCCATAATGACAGCGAAGGAATCTGGTTTGTGCTATTGAGCATTCTGTTTCCTCATAGACTTGGAATAGCTGCTCAAGATACCATTATCTTGAAGGCAGAGAGAATCAAGTTAATATACAGGACATCTATCCCAGTATCGGTACCATCTAATCTCAGTCGTGGGAAGGTGAGAGAAAAAATATTTTACAAAACACACCATGGGAGAGACAGGCTGGAAGTGAGAGAGGAAAAGTGAGAAAGAAAGAAAGAAAGAAAGAAAGAAAGAAAGAAAGAAAGAAAGAAAGAAAGAAAGAGAGATTGAGAGAGAGAGAGCAAGTAAACTCAGATTAAAACAAGAGATAAAAATAAAGCAGGACCTGTATGATTGCGTAAAAGAAAAAGAAAGAAAGAGAGAATGAAAGAAAGAAAGAGAAAGTGAGAGAAAGAACTCAGATTAGAAAGAGAGAGAAAAAGAAAGCGATGCCTAAATTGATATATTCTCTTTAAGATTGTGTAAAAGCAAAAGAGAGAGAAAGTGAAAAGCGGGTGGAAGAAAGAAAGAGAGAAAGAAAAAAGGAAGAGAGAAAGAAAAAAGAAAGAGATGGAGTTTGAGAGAGAGATAGACAAAGAAAGAAAGAAAGAAAGAAAGAGAGAGAGAGAAAGCGAGAGAGAAAGAAAGAGAGAGAGAACTCAGATTAGAACAAGGGAGAAAAATGAGGCAAGACCTAAATTATTATATTCCCTGTATGATTACGTAAAAGAAAAAACACACTGCTCCAATTTGCACTTGATCTTTCCTAAAGATAATGCTATCTCCGTAGTAACATCTTCTTAAGCTACTGCTGTGTTTGAATAAAAACAAACAGGCCATATTTTTTACCACGCCTTAGTTATGCATAACACACAAAAAAAAATCTGCCCTCAACAGTGACTCGATTAATAAAGACGTGATAAAAATTGAGTAGGAAATGAGCATTAAAGAACGGAGTAAGATTATCGCACCTTGTTCTTGGATCATCCGTTTTATATCATACATGAGAACTGATTAACTAGTTATGTCTCTTACCGCGTGGCGTCGCTAATAGCAATATATTTGAATAAGTAACTCTTAGTATATAAAACACTGTTCAAACGTACTTTTTGTCAGTTGAAACGCACTTCACGTGAAACGTTCTGTGTAACTAGAGCAGTGAAAGTCTTAGCTCGCAGCCTTATAAAATTTATGATTGAATAATTGCAATTCGTTGGTTTGAAATTAAAAGGGGTGATCAATGACATAACCGACCAATGTATGTCTTCAACATGATCCAGTTAATAAAGCAATAGGCGACCGAAATACAAAATGCTCCATTAAAAAAATTACAGTACATTGCTTTCACTTTACTTCCAGAAAATATTCTTTTCTCAATGATGAAATTAGATGAATAGAAGCGGCTATAAAACATCGTCCTTTAGATAAATAAACATTTCTTCGTACTTAATTAGTTATGTCAATCTGCAAGAGTAATTTTAAGTATTTCATTCAAATTACATTACAAAATTATGTATGTATGCGTAAATTTTCCAATAAAAATATTTTTCTTTGTTTCAGAAGTAGCGAGCCGTCAAAGAAGAGATTTAAAAACTTACGTCCATCAACTTTGAAGCGGTCGTTTCAGAGTTGATGAACGTAATTTTTAAATTTTCCTCTACTGGCCAAATTTTAACCAAATTAACTTTTCACAAAATGGAGTGTGTTAACCTGCTTTTGCAGAAGATTTTTTTTTTTTTTACAAATAATGAACTTTAAGAGGTTTTAATGAATTAAATTGCCGAACTTGCCTACACATTCGCAAAGTGTGGAAAAAGCAGTTAAATTAACTGCTGAAGCTTCACAAATTGTATATGAACAAGAAGTAAGGCCCAATCACATTATTACTAAATTAGTGTGCCATCAAATGCTATCTTCTTTTACATCCAAGGGGAAAATTATACCAAAAAATTTAGCTATAGAATGATGTAATATGTTATACAGGGCAGTAGTTTTACTACGATTTTCAATAAACAATTAAAATTTAAAACATTTTTCTCATAATTTGTGACCAGCAGTATTATATATATATATATATATATATATGTTTTCTTTTATTATGACCTAACAAGTGATGTAATATCTTATTCATTGATTAGCCTTTTATATCATCATTTACAATTTTTACAGTTTTCACTTATTGAATACAGTAAAAAAAAAAACTGCCTATTTTACTTCATGTGATTCGTAATTAGAATTCTGGTTTTAATATATTTTCCATTCAGTTTATCTAATACAAAAAATGGTTTACTTTATTTTGATTTATTCTTGAAATAGTAATTATTTTTAAGTCAGTTTGAAAGCCAAAACCTGTTGAAATTAGGTATTTTAGTACAGTTTTTCTTTCAAATGAAATGCTCAAGAATTGGTAAAAATTATGAATCGAATTCTTGAAGGCAGTACTTATCACATCAAATGCTAGCTTTCACACCGAGAGGAATGGTGATTTTATTTCTTTAAAAAATGATGAAAATAAACCTGCCTTACTATGTGACGGCATTGAATATGTGGGATTGATAGTTAAGAAATGTCTCTTACCGCGTTGCGTCGCTAATAGTGGACCGATTGATTGACTGCTTTGTTTTGTTTTGTTTTGTTTTGTGTCGATTTTTTTATCAACACGTTGTGGGCGTTTTTGAAGCCTAAACTGATTTTGAATTGTAAGAATAATTCATTTTGAGAGTGAATATGACAGTATTTAAAAAAATAACGATGATTTTCTATATATAAATCATACTATTTAACCCATAGCTGGAGAATAAATGGATTTGTACCGGTCCTAATAAGTAAATATAACGAACGCAACTGGAATTCGAACAAGGCTCCCCGCAAATAGTGGAAAGAGAAGTATATTTTAACATGTCATTGGTATCATATAAAATACTGTTCATACGTGCTCCGTGTGAGTTCACCGTGTGGCGGCAATGAGTAATATATTCATTGATAAAGAATGTCTCCTAGCGCACTGTTTTGCTAATGACAGAGAGAGTAATATTTTTGAACATATAATTGGGAGTATATAGAATGCTGCTCATATGTGTTTTGGGTTTATTTGCTCTGTTGTGACATTGAGTAATATGTGGCTGGATTGAATAAAAGAGTCTCCTGCCGTGTGGCGTTACGAATAGTGAAGATAGAAAATATAACTGAACATGTATTCAGTAGCATGCAAAGTCCTGTTCAAACATATTACGTGCCAATTTGCTGTGTGACGGCATTGGGCTGTGTGTGAACTGATAGATAAGAAATAGCATCCATTGCGTGGCGTTGCTAATAGTAGCGATAGAAGTGTGTTTAAACAATTAATTTCTTGTAACCTAGGAAAGGTGACTGAACAGAATAATTAAACGAAGGTTGATAATGAACGATAATACTTAGGAAAAGAACAACACATATAAGATTCGCTAGTGACACTTAGATGAAGTAGTCAACTGATAGAAGTGAGTCAAGTGAATTCCACAATGAATCTCCAACCGTCTCACTCGGTCAGATATGGCACAAGGCCGAATTTAATGTGGGTTGTCATAGCCCGTAGTTTCGGACAAAAATTCCCAGTAGAGCACGTATAAAAAAGTGGTCGAGTAGCTGTTTCCCGAGATGATACTCTGCCCTTCGATATAGCCTCTTCTGGGGATCTTCACTGCGCGGAGGTAGAAAGTTTGACCAGCACAGCTGGAGACGAATCTCCAACTACAGACCAGCATACAGTATATACTACTGCATTTATGTGAATAGGGACATAACCATTATGCTACAACAAAAATAATGTTGAACCATGGTTCATGTCAATTCGCTTTGTGGAGACATTGAGTAATATGTGCACTAATAAAGGAAGCACGCCAAGCGCTTCACAATGATAATGGATAATTTGAATAGATTTTATAGTTTATCAACTTTTTGTGAGTTATTTAAAGCCAAAAGATATTTAGGATTGTAAGAATATTTTTGTGAGGGAATAATTAATTTACTATTTTGTAGGTAACAAAGATTTTTTCCAAGGAAATGTTTGAATAAATGTGTACAAAGAACATGAAGACTAAAAAGAGATTTGTTTATCGAATTGGAGACTAAATTTCCTTTATTTTAACATCAGTTTCATTATTCTATCTGGTCTAAAACTTGTTTTATAGGATTGGAGACCTTACTTATCAATGAACCCTCATAATTTTAAAGAGAAATAAATTTCCTTCATTTTGATACCAGTTTCATTATTCTATCTGGTCTAAAACTCGTTTTATAGGATTGGAGAGCTTTACTTATCAATGAACCCTTGTAATTTTAAAGAGAAATAAATTTCCTTCATTTTGATACCAGTTCTATTATTCTATCTGGTCTAAAACTTGTTTTATATGATTGGAGACCTTACTTATCAATGAACACTTGTAATTTTAAAGATAAATAAATTTCCGTCATTTTGATACCAGTATCATTATTCTATCTAGTTTAAACTTGTTTTATAGGATTGGAGACCTTGCTTTTCCATGAACCCTTGTAATTTTAAAGAGAAAATAAATATCCTTAATATTGATACCAGTTTCATTATTCTATCTAGTTTAAACTTGTTTTATAGGATTGGAGACCTTACTTATCAATGAACCATCATAATTTTGAAGAAAAATAAATTTATTTCATTTTGTTTGCAATTTCATTATTCTATCTGGTCTAAAATTTGTTTTATAGGATTGGAGACCTTACTTATCAATCAACCCCCGTAATTTTTAGGAGATATAAATTTCCTTCATTTCATCCCAGTTTCTTAATTTTTTTTTTTTTTTTTTTAGTTATTTTCATTTAATTTGTAATTAAAAACCTTAATTGTCATATATACTACTGCCCAGATCCTTTACAGTACAACAATCTCTTGGTCGCTTCATTTTCTCTAAAATTTGGGTGTCACCGCGCAGCTTCTTTATGTTCGAAAGTAAAACAGTGTTTATAGTATATAGTATAGGATAGATAGATAGATAGATAGATAGATAGATATGAGCCTATTGCGTATGCCTTTGCCCTGCACTTTGATAAACAAATGTACATCCGTCAAAGAGATTTGATATATTTAAGGAGAAAGAAATGGGGCAGATCTATGGTATAAGAATAAACAGATTCCTCGTAAAGAAACGTTAAATTAGACACAAGAATCTCACTTGCAGCAACGTAGGAAAGAAATATATTACCACAGATGCCCTGGTAAATATTGACATCTTTCCAATTCCATTGCTTCGTGACTGCTAGAAATTTGTCGTTTCGATTATCGCTCTATATTTCAACTCTTTTACTCTTGAATATCTTCCGACCAACGTTCTTTTGTGGTCGCTTAACTTTCCTACATCAATGGATTTTTAGGGTAAGAAGTTACATTGTGATAAACTGTATTGATATCGACTTACAGTGCTGATCTTGGAAATATATGAGGAGATAGAAGACTATGGTACTTGACTCATTTTGGGCGAACAAATAAAAGTCACCAGATATGAATGATCAGTAAAACTTCTTTTCTTGTTATCGATTATTTATATATTCCAGGATTGACACATAAATAAAACTATTTTAGACCATTATTTACATTATTCGGACTATTGTCCCCATCTTTGTTGCCATATTTATTACAACGTTTCGGCCGTTGTACGCTCCGGCCTTCTTTAGAAACGTTGTAATAAATATGGCGACAAAGATGAGGACAATAGTCCGAATAATGTAAATAATGTACATAATACCTCATCTCAGAATTATAGACAGATATTTCAAACCAGATATAATAATGAAACTGGTAATGAAGTAAATATATCTATCATGAAATTTTGTAAGCATTTTTTCATTAAATTACGAGGGTCGATTGGTAAGTAAGGTTTGCAATAAAACAAGTTTTAAAACCAGATAGAATAATGAAACAAGTTTTAAACCGGATAAAATAAGGAAACTGGTATCAAAATGAAGGAAATTTATTTCTCTTCAAAATTACGAGGGTTGATTTATAAGGTCTCCACACGTACAAAACAAGTTTTAGACCAGATAGAATAATGAAAGTGGTATGAAAAATGTATAAAAAAAGGAAATTATATTTATCTTCAAAATTATTACGGTTAATAAGTAAGGTCTCCAATCCAATAACAGAGGCTTTGCATCAGATCGAATAATGAAACTAGTTTTAAAATGAATTATATTTATTTCCCTTAGAATTACAACGGTTGATTGATAACTAAGGTCTCCAAACTTATGACAATAGTTTTAGAATGAACAAAATTCATACCCAAATTACATCGTCTTTTTTTTTCAAAACTATTTTTTTCATTTTCCTTTTTTTTTTACATATTATCCATAAGGATTTACCCTTTTTCCTAACATTTTATCCACTTTTTCATTCCGGCCTTGAAGAATGGTTTTATTTTATTTTGGTTCCAATTGTAAACAACAACTTCAGCTTCTGTCTCAGAAGGAAATTTAGGTTTTTCACTATCTCTTTTCATTTAAATATTTGAAACCTGATCCGTAAACATACTCAATTAGCCCTGCATGAATATATGGCCATTCAATTTAGGAACAATTACTAAATTCATTTCAGAAATATAAGAAATGCGCGCGATAAACTGTCACATGAAATCTCGATTCTTGAAATAACCCAGCATAGCACTCGACGACCCTTTTATTCGCCACGTAGTTAAAAACAGAAAGACGTGCGAATATTGCAATGGTTATCAGCGCAAAATATTGAATCTGAGAGCCGAGTTCAAATTCCCGTCTAGTCTTTTTTGTTCACTCTCTCACAAATGCTCTTTGGTAAAGCATTAATCCATCTTTTTCCTCTCGCTAAGATTTAAACTGCAGCGTAGGCCGGGCTCTCTAACCTTGAGAGGTACATAGTCTAGAAGAACGAAAACCCTGGATTCCAGACTGTGTCAAAGCAATGGGGGACCTCAGAACAACTCAGAAAAGTAATGTGTGGAGAGTAATAATCATCTACGTCCTGTAAGGACATGGTATTAAAAATATATTAGTACTCTATAAAGTATAATTGTGTTCACAGATAATAACAAGGTAGATTGATCTCTGCAAGTTTGTATGGAAATCAGTCTAAGAGAAAGAAAACGTTGAATACAAAACTGCAAAGAAGGCAACGGGAAACTACTGTAGGGCTTTTCTCAATTCAGAGCTAATAAATAAGAGAAATGGATAGAAATGGGGTAGACATCAGCCCCTGTGGAATGAAGGGAAAATATTGGGCAAGTAAGAACAGTGGAGATGTAGATGTCTGAAAAAACAGCGCATATTCTATGCTATGAGGACCTCATTAGTAGACCTAGCATAAAAATAAATACAATATGGGAGCGGCTAATAATGAAAGAAAGAGAACTGTCAGCAAATCTTCAAATGCAGCAGCAGCAAGCAAAACATGACAGACAGCAGCAGAAGCAACTCTAATCAGCATACAGGTTAGGCTTAATGCTCCACTACAGCAAATTGTCCTATGGGACAATGGCCTAATGAATTAAAGTGTTGGTTCGTGAAGTTAGTGACATTGTAAGTTTAATTCTTGAGTAGGGTAGCGTGTACTTGGAATCAAGGAAACATGCGAGCAATAACTGAGCAGTATTAAAACAAGAACTAGACGAGATATCCCTCGACAAAGGTTCAGTTCAGAATTCCATATAGGTTACCACGATCGATATACACCTGAGGAGACAGGAGGGCACAGTGACCTAAACGTTTTGATAAAAAAAAGATGAGGACAATAGTCCGAATATATACAGTGTCTAGTATACATTCGGACTATTGTCCTCATCTTTCTTGTTGTTATCTAGAATTTATGACAAAATAACTCAGAATAGAAATTCATACAGAATTATTAATTAACTTAGAATATTTATATTCAATGTCTTTGTTTACGTTTGGATAAGAAACTGTGTGCAGATTATATCGGTTCTTCTTGGCTAAGTTTTAGCGGGCTAAACCCTATGATCTTTCTATCCTGAAGAACGCAGGTCCGATTCCTACCAAAGAGCGCAATTTTTTCTTTTCTGTGTACGTGACATGTTTTCCCTCTGTCTTTTCTACAAATATTTTCATTGCAATTGTTTTGACGAGCTTTACTCCTTAGTGTCTCGACTGCATTAATGTGAGCGTGCTACTAGATTGGCAGCTCGGTCTCACCGTTTTATTGTTGAACTAGCAAGATGCAAGCGCCTATTCTATTTAAATATTTCGCGTTTCTCGCCTGTGAAACTCCCTTCCGATTTCTTGCTCCCCTGGCAATTGCAATCTGCAAATATTTCAATGCAACGCCGTTCGCTGTCTTCTGCCTTGCTGAACCCAGCTCTTTATTTGTCCTTTCTCCTCACTTCTCAACCAAGTCTTCTCTTTCATTATCTTTCATTGTCTTTCATTCTCTTTCACTCCATGTAACCGCTTGCACCCCAATGATATTATTGGCTAAATTGGAGTGTAATTACTTTTCAGTTGTGCTTGACGCGGGAAGCTAATTGACACAGCTCGCAACCAAAACAGTCTCGAACTTATCTGATATAGCTTCCCAACGATTGGTATTTATGAAAGGTACCCCGTGTGCGCTATTTGATTATAGGTGAAGGCAGATACCCAAGGCCAGATAAATTCATTGGTTTGTCCCTCAAATTGCGTATGAATATGAACAGAAGAGTATGATTTAGGTTTAGTGAAAATAAGTAAAAATTCCTCTGTCGGAATTTCAGCCTTGCATCACGTGTCATGATTCACTCGCATGAGAATATACTAGACTGTTTCATACTAGACGCAATCGTCAGGCGGCCTGACGGTTGTGTCTAGTATGAAACAGTATGTCGCCTCTGATTGTTGACTTCAATGTTCACTTATATATATATATATATATATATATATATATATATATATATATATATATATATATATTGTTCGATCGAGTTAGCTCGGACATGGATGAGACTATCATGCCAACCATGACGGTCCAGCATCAAGGTCGGAAAGTCATTAGGGAGACATTTTGTGTCATAACATTTAACCTCTCCTGCGTATTAGTAGCATTATCGCCTTGTTTGTGGTGAAACGATTGAAAAACCTCTTTGTACAGGGTCTTCCAGAAAGTACAGGGAGCCCATGCTCTCCTGCTCAATAGTAAATTGCAAAGATTTGGATGAAAACTGTTTAATATTTAATATTCTCCTTCCAACTCGTTGTTGAACTCACACAACGTGGACTCTTCTTCTCCTTTGTGCCTTTTTTCCATCAAGATCTCCAGAGCATCTTTCCCTTTGTAGCTTTTAGGGTTTGTCTGTTTGCGATCTCTAGTCCCTGTACTTTCAACCAATTACACAAATTCGTTAAATAGGTTATTCGTTACTTTCATCTGTCTCTCTTGCCTTAAAAATGTCCTTTTGCGTGGTAAATTTTCCTAAGCTGCTTTCCTCATTATGTGCCCTATTCGATTATAATAAATCCTTCCGTGGTGGATAGCGGGTCGAATTGAAGAATCGAAGAGCCGAGTTTGAATTTCAGTTAGATCCAATTACATTCACTTACGTCATAAAACCCTTTGGAAATGAATCCTCTTCTTCCACGCCCACCTTAGGTAAATAGTAAGACAGGGTGGGTTTTATAGCTTTAGATGCCAACTGGTCTAGGAGAATGTAACTCTGAATTGTATATAGCCCTGGCGTCGCACATACTATACAGCTAAAAGAAAGGATCGTTAGCATTGGCTCAATGATTTCGACTACGATCGACCTGGATAGGATAGGGTAAATCTTACTTATTATAAAACGCAGATTTTGTGTGTGTGTGTGTGTGTGTGTGTGTGTGTGTGTGTGTGTGTGTGTGTGTGTGTGTGTGTGTACGTTTATATATTAGATCGGATTTCAAGAAAACTTCACAGGACTACGTAAAATTACCTTACGGTGGTTCTGACAGCGCCAAAAATTGGAAAAACACAATTGTTTTTGCACGAAATCAATTTGAAAACACGATTAAGAGGCATTAATGAAAGGGGGATAACTCATATCGAGTTATACTTATTAATATCGAGTTATCGAGTTATACTTATTATAAAACCCAGGTTGGTTGTTTGTGTGTGTGTGTGTGTTCGTTTATATATGGGATCGGTTTCCTTCATTTTTCAACCGATTTCAACAAAACTTCACTTTTTGGGGGGGGGGGGGCAAGTAGTGTTTCTTATTGTCTTGCACACATTTTTCTTTATTTTTACATTCAGAATGCTTTAAAAATTCCATTTACAAGACAATTGTTTATAATAAAATCCTATTCAATCGGTAGACTCATAACGATTGAAAACAATGTTTGTGTTTGAGTTTGGGTTTGACCAATTCATAAAAAAAATTTTTTTTAGAAATAAAACTAATTAAGACATGCGTGTCCGTCAACCTTAAACAATAATCTTTGTCAATTTTACTGTTACATCCCTGGGCAACGCCGGGCTCTACTGCTAGTTATAATTAAAAGTCCTATCAAGATCCATTATTGGCGCACACAATCTTAACAACGTAACTTTTGCAGATGACACAGTGTTGATAGCAGACATAGAAAGAAGCTACAAGAACACCTACAGAATATAATGAAGGAAAGTGAGAAGAAAGAACTAAACATTAATTGTAAGAAAACAGAATACATAGTTGTCAGCAGAATGAACAGTCCAAAAATTCCAATTAAAAATTGGTGATATGAAAAATAAGAAAGAACAACATAGGAAGTGTTTTAACAGAGAACGGTAAGTGCGACACCGAAATCCGAAGATACAGAGGGATATCGAAATATGCCTTTCAAAAGCTAAGCAAAGTATTAAGAAACAAGAAATACTCGTTAGAAACAAAGAAAAGACTACAGAACTGTTATGTAATATCAGTCCTCTCGTATGGCAGTGAAAACTGGAAAATCTATTTCACAGATGAAGAGGAGACTTGAATCAACAAAAATGTGGGTACACAGAAGGATAGTGAGAATTCCACGGACTCAACATATGAACGACGATGAAGTTTTCGAGAAAAAATGTAATTTCTAGGGCACATATGGAGGAAAGAGAGCATGGAAAATTTGACACTCGCAGGTCGTATTGAAATCAAGGACATAGGAAAACATCGAATAACCTACTTACAGAGCTCTTGTAAATGAATGGCAGAACAGAGTTTAGTAGAAATAACAAAAAATATATAAAGTGCTTCAAAGTACAGGAAATTGTGGAGAGCCATGTTCACCCACGCATGGAAGGGAAACGACACATAGAAGAATAAGAGCAAATCGGATAACAGTGACTTTAGCCGCTATAGTTTTCTTTTCATTGAATATTGTTGCCATATCTGGTCTGGTGCCCCTGCTATTCATCTCGAAGTTCTCGACAAAATCTAAAGAAGGATCTGCAATATAATCGGTCCTGTCTTGGCATCTCGACTTCAATCACGTTCTCATAGACGTGATGTAGCTTTCCCCTGTCTTTTCTACTAATATTTCCATGGTATCTCTTCTAAAGCTATATTCCCTGATGCCCCGACTACGTGAATTTAAGTGTTCTACGAGATTAGCATATAGGCCCCGACCTTTTCACTGTTGAAATAAATGCAACCGCCACTTCTACTCCAGCATTTTTTTCTCGTACTTCCCGACAGTGGAACTCCCTTCCTGATAAGCTTCCCTACGATCTTCAAAAATTTAAATGCAACGTCAAACGCTATTTTCTCTTGCCTTGATCCTCGTTCTTTTTTTTATCCTTCCCTCAATCCCAACTATACACAGTCCTTTCTCTCACTTTCACTTTCTGTAACCCCTGTATACCAGTGGCACTACCGTTTGCTTGGGGTGAAATGCTTAAAAAAAATTTTTTGGCATGATCGTGATTAAATATATCATGAAAGAAAGCGTTGCAATTCTGCTGTCAGTTGAGTCAGTCTGCATCTGCGAACTGACATGAGGGCTTTAATTTTCGCTTTCCCTAGGTGGCCATGTAACAGAATAACGTTGGAGAGTTACGAATTGGAGGGCTATGAACATCAAGCAGTTTAAATATCTGGGAAGGTAAAACTGCAAGAACATCGTAAAGCCGTAACACGACGAGAAATAAAAAAAAAAATTAGGCTTAGGCGTAGCTCACCACATATGGAGGGAAAAGTGAGACCACCGCCACTGTCGGGTGAGGTTGAAATAGCAGACAGAGAACATCACTGGAAAATACGAAGACTTAAGAAGTCAACACATATGCTAGGCCACAAAAATCTAAGCCGGCCGATCATACAAATGAATACAATATGGGAACCAGTAATATGCAGTGCTGGAGAAAAGCAATACGAACAACAAAATTCCAATATAAACTCTGGTAAAAAAAAAAAAAAATACTGAGACGTAAAATTTATAAGTTAAAAAAAAACAGACACTGATGTCCTGAAGCTCAGTAGATAAAAACGTCGGTTGGATCCAATGGCTTGACTCATTGTTGTGAGTTCAATAGATTTGTGAACAAAACCTTGGAGATTTAAGTTGAAGGGAGATAACTGAGACATCCGGAAGAGTCATGGCATGTGGAACTTGATCAATCTACCCCGGTGATTCAGTTCGAAATTCCAATCATCTGAAGAAAGCCGAGGCGTACAACGGCCGAAACGTCGTGAATATATCAATAAATATGAGGACAACAGTTTGAAAAATGTAAATAATTTATACTTTTACCAGAGGACAGAAAATACGACACCGAGATCCGAACACTCATTGGACGAGCAAACGAAACATTCCAAAAGCTAAGCAAGAGACGGAAAATGTCATTAGAAGCAAAGAAAAGAGTGCTGGATTGTTATATGATATCCATCTCTTTATATCGTAGCGAATGCTGGACAATATTTCCCAGGGATGATGAGAAAGCTGGAAGCAGCAGAAATGTGGATTTGTGGGAAATATAACGTCCTCCCAAACTGAGTCGTGTCTTGATGAACAAAGTTAGACAATTAAACATTGTTAAAACATACTTTATACAAGAAACACAATACATAACGAGAAAGAGAACAGATGGATTGCTAAAAAGTATTCTTTTAGCGGTTAAAGTCAAAGTAATGAGGATGACATCCAATATATATATATATATATATATATATATATATATATATATATATATCTGTTTGAAGTAGATAACACTTGTCTAAATGGTGCTCATATTCTGCAGTATTAACCGGATGTCCTCATATTATTCCGGTCAGCTTGGGGTCAGCATTCCTGTTCTGAGTGGTCTACAGACACGTCTCATTGCTCCATATTCTTCTTGGCGTCTCCGGTTTGGGGCAATTTAACACGCATCCATTCGTTCCGTTTTTGATTCGTCGCTGGCACTCGAAATCCTGTTTCACGTCTAATTTTTTACTGTTCCAATTATCATTTTATAATAATCTCTTCAGAAGGCGCCATCTATCAAAGTGAGATGGCCTATACCTTTACGTGAACAAAACTACAATATAAAATACACATACCACCGGCTCTAGTAATGATCTCAACAGAAACATGTATATACACAAAAGCTGAGTATCATCTACCATGTACTCAATTGTGAAAGCAAAATAACATATATATTTATTACTTCAAAGCTTCTCAAAAAAATAAATTTCGGTATGAAATGACCTATAAAATGTTGATATGCCATTAAACAAACAAACAAATCAATCAATCAATCTTATTTTCCCTTGACAATAATATCCATTGAAAAGTCATGTAACCCCTTCTCCCTGGGAAGTGGTCCAATGCTTAACAACGCTAAGGACGTAAAATCACGAACCGAGCTTAAAACCGGGCTAAGACCGTTTACGATCACTTAAAAGTAATATCTTCCAGAAAGGCACGAATTCACTTATCCCTGTGACGTAGCCTAAACCTTATTAGAACAAAAAAACTGAATCGGAAAATAAGAGTTCGATATCCAGCTGAAGTTGCTTACGTTCCATATAGTGCTGTTATCTATTGAAAAGGCAGAAAACAACTTCTCCCTGAAAACGAGTTATTTCTGCAATTTATGGTTACAGACATGCCACTATGGCTAAAGAGAGTATAAAGTAAGTGAATAATTTTCATGATCCAACCACTCTTCCGTAACTTTTTTTCTTCCCCGCATCCACGTGGGCTTAGCAGTTAAAAGCTGTTACATCTCTTGTCAGCCTTGTCTGAACCCATTCCAACCGACAATCTTTTTATGATGACAAGTAGTTGTAATGTTGCCATGTTAAATGTTCTCGCTCAATATGAATCGCAGTAGCCTTGATAAAATCCGGAATGGCAAACAGAAGGAGAGCTGATTAGAGTCGGGGAAGAAAAAAGTTGGGTGAGACGCGGAAGGGGGTCAAATGAAGATATTTAAGAAAAACAAAACACGAAAATAGTTGCAATATGAAAACGAAAAAAAAATCTCAGGAAATGTAGATATTTATTTTGATGAATCAAACATTGGGACAGGGCTTGTATTTGTGGCAGACCCTGGGAGAATTGAACTTGCTCGTTATGGCGTAACGAGACTGAAAACAAACAAGTTCCCTACAGGATGAATTCTAGTTAGAAGTTTAGACAGAAAAACAGAAAAAGGGGAAGAAAAAAAAAAGAAGTAGGTGGGTCGTAAAATCACTGTGAAGATTACAAAAGAGGTTGCGATAAAAGCAATCGTGTCAAGAAACAGGCGTCAGATATCACAGCAGCAAGTGCCAAGAACTATTGCGATATATATATATATATATATATATATATATATATATATATATATATATATATATATATATATATATATGTTTAATTAAAGATGACTGATAAGGTATTGCGATTAATTTTTTATTCAAATTTTCTTGTGTTCGTATAAGTGTTTTCTATTCTGGACATAAAGTGTGTAAAAACTGTCGAAACATTCTACATATCGTGGTGTTTTCGTTTATTGTTCTAGCCATTATCAATTATTCTGCATTTCGGTAGCAACCCCTCTTTTATACAAGTTTCATTAAAGACGACTGATTAGGTAAATTTCTGGACATGAAGTGTTAAAAAGTGTCGTTTTCGGCCATTCTTTTAGCCATTATCATTTATTAGATATGATATTATTGTGTATTGATATTTTTTATTATTAAAAGAAACACTCAAATTTATCAACTATGAACACAGCCGGAGCATGCTGACAGAGTTTTCAAAATAATTCCCATTACGATTAATGCAAATATATAAAAATCTACATATCCAGTTTAAAATTGATAATGGCTAATGTAATAGCAGAACGCGCTCGGATATAGAGAACATTCAGACATTTTTTTTTTCACACTTATACGAACACAAGAAAATTTGAATAAAAAAATAATCGCTGTACCTTTTTGTGATGTCAACGAATACTTGTTGTCACTTTCGTAATGCTCGAGACTTTGTAATCGCAGATACAACTTAACATAGTAACGCCGTTGAATAATACTTGTGTCAGACGCCTTCGAATATCACCCGTACTAATAGTACTTGCTCGGTAATACTCGCTCGAAAAGTATCCACCGAATAGTGATCCAAATAGAGAAATAGTATAGTGAATAGAGTAGGGAACAGCGATCCGTATAGTAATAGAGGATAGAGTAGAAATCTAGCGATCCTCTGGACGTCACGTGACTTCTCATATATGCGTTTCCTCTATGGTCACGTGGTTTACTTAATTCAATTATGGGATCGCCTGTGTTTGCTCACTGGCGATCTATGTTCAAACTCAAGTGTCGGCAGTGACACTTTATTCCTATATAACAGCCATGGTCAGTCGTCTTTAATGAAACTTGTATAAAAGAGGGATTGTCGACCAAATATACAATATATATATATATATATATATATATATATATATATATATTAGTTTGTTGCAAAAATAATGACATAATAATGTCGTTTTTTGACGTATTTTTTAACGTCAAAAACGACATTATTACGTCATTATTTTTGTACCAACATAATATATAGGTACTTAAGTGGATATATCAAATAAGTAGATATTATCAACCGTATATACATGCGTTAGCGTTCATACACAGGTATGTGAATAAATATTTACTCAATTTAATATAAGGTGTAAACAAAACTGTGCTCAATGTGGTTAAACAGACCTAAGAAGTATGTATTATTAAATATATATATACCTACATTGGAAGTGCAGCTGAAAGTTTGGTTGGTCTACCAACTCTTTATGCACGAATTATTACTGATTAAGCAAAGCCCGAAAAGTGCTTTTGAACACATATCTTTCCCGATTCTGGAAATGTACATATCTACTCTGTTTCGTATCCTAACGTAAACAAAGACCTTTTTAGGAAATCTATTAAATCTGATATATCCATTAAAAATAACCTTTTAAACAAATAAATTAAATATATATGTGTGTGTGTATGTTTGTTTGTGTCTGTGTCTATGTGTGTGTGTGTGTGCGTGTATGTGTGTGTGTGTGTATTTAGGTAGCATATTTTCCTTCAAACAGGTTTGGTTAAATAATTTAGACATGTCATGTCGATTAGTTTTCGTCGTGATTCTTTCAAATTTGTGGATTAATTTCTTGGTGTCCTTAGAAAATTGATTAAGAAAAATACCTCAATTTTCTTTAGAATAGTTTTTATTTTACCGAGTACTTCTTATCTCTTCTGAGACCATTTAACGAATATATATATATATATATATATATATATATATATATATATATATGAATGATAACTGCCACTTATACACAGAAGGTTATCCCTTCGATGTTGATTTGAGCGATCATGGTCCCGCTCTCTCCTGTATATCTTTTTCCATATGTAACATATGAAATATTTTAATTTACAAAGAATTTCATCAGTAGATTGACATAAGTACCCTAAAAGTCGGTCAGGAAGGACATTAAAATTAGACTGCGATTTTCATGCGATATGTCTGAGAAATCTCAAAGGAAATATGTATCCTCCGACAGGAATCGAACCTGTATCCTACACGGAACGACCATATAGCCTGACGTGCTATACCATTTAGCTATAGAGGAAGCGTCTGATTATTAAGGTTAAATTACTGTTTTTGAACTACAAACTTTCCATGATTTCTCTCGAACTCTCATATCTGCTAAAAAGTGTATCTTAAACAAATGATGTAATATATTACGATTCCCAGAAAATCAGGCAGGTAAATGTTGTTAATACTGTTTATTATAAACAGAGCATTTACTTAAATATTTTTAGCTATAGAAATAACGTATGAAAAAAATATATTAAAATAATTTTCGGCGTTGGCCCATTTCTGAAATGTTATTTTCTTGTGAGTTTTGGCAATTTTTTTCCATATAATATATAGCTAGTTATTTTTGCTCATGTATTTTTATATTTTCATGTTTTGACCCCAGTCTGAGGGTTCACTATTTTTCCAGAGCTGGGATCCTAACCAGTGCTAACACCGTGGATCAGAGTGGACCCGTGAACAACAGTAATTTGGAGGTGGTTCCACGCTCCTCAATACCTCCCGATCACAGGCCTTGCTGCTGGATATATTTTATTGGCATACTCAGGACGAAAAAATGCTTAATGTTTTACCAAAATCTTTTTATTATTAATACTTTTATTATCAAAGTTAACTAGTTCATTTCGTAGAACAACTGGTGCCATATTTTCTCGGCGCCTAACCCACTTCTACTAATTAGGGGAAACACCCAATATATTTATTTCAATCAATAAGCAAACTGGTTGCTATTAAAAAAAAAAAAACATAAATAGTCACGCTAGTGAACTCTGCAGATAATATTTCTTTCTTTATCATTTGCATCGCTTCAGACTTTCATGAACATTTTTGTTTTTATTGCTTTTCATCGCTAGGAATAAAGTAGTTTCGCAGGAAATATCTCATCAGCTGTCCTGTCCCAGAAACAAAAAAATCTTGTGATATCTCGTCAACCGCTCTCAACTACTCGATTATTATAATGAATAGACAGAGATGGATGAAATAAACAGACAGGTCTTAGATGTGGTTCATTAACAATGGACTCTCCTACAAACAATAGACCGAATGTTCACAAGCAAAAACAATAACGAGTGATAAACTAACTTAAATGTCATTGAAAAGCCATTTGATTCATAAGAATATTCGGCAGTGTTTAAATCACAACAAGCGGAAAGTATTAAAGAAAATCATGATTATTATTAACAATATTTGGTTGGCGAAAAGGTTCGTTTCGGTTATTAAGTAGGAAATTTAATTTTTGGGCCAACCTAAATACAATCTATATCTATAATTCTCAAAATGTGTGTGTAAGTATGTGTGTGCGTGATCGGATATTATTTATGCGTTTCCACAATTTTCATTTGATTTCGATGATTTTTTTTGATTGTTTGTTTGTTTGCTTTTTGTTTTTTGTTTTTTTGTTTGAGAGATAATTCTTCAGTGCTGGTTTTGAGTCTAAATTGTCTGGAAAAATTACAACCCCGAAGGTGAAAAATCGAAAGAAACTGATTTTTTAGAATTGGCTCAAAAATCAAAAGCAAAATTTAATGTCTGTAAAAAACAGCGTTCAATCAATTTAGTGAGTTGAATTCTAACGCAAAAGATTATTAGAATTATAAAAAATAAATTATATTATGAATAAAAATTATAGTATCGTATTATTATGACGGCCCGTGGAAGAGGTTCCTCCCTTGTAAGATTGAGAACGCAAAAACGGCACTTTTTAGACCCCTCCCCCCCACCATTCAAATTGTTAACTCCACCCAATTTGGGGATGTGACTCTTTCAGGTTTTTTCAGGTGGGCTGACTTTAAACTTAAACTGCTCCAACTGAACGGCAAAAATTCCCAGTAATGGAACACCCGGTCGAAGGCGGGTTATACTGCTAGTACACAAATAATTCTTCAATTATTGAGAACAATTCAGCATTGCGATACACATAAGATAAAGATTGGAAAATAACTGGGGCGAAGAAATACGATTTCGGCTAAAAGTATTTTTCAAAAAATAAACGTCAAAGGAATGGTCATAAATATAGACATAAATTTAGCCACCAACAATTTGGTAACGATATTTTTCAATGCAAGAACACTTTATTAATACAAGAACATTTTACTGATTGTTGTGGAGTGATTTCACAGTGGAGTCTTGTATTTGTACTATGTCGGTCCTAAAATAGGTTCGACGTACAAAACGTTAGGAACTTGATATAATAGGTATAACGCAGAGTAATCCAGTTGTGGCCGCTGATACTACTTATTATAGGTGGGAGAGTCTATTCACTATAGAATAGGTGTGTTCCACTATAACACTGATGCAACATTATACTATTATTATTAGGCAATACTATCAATATATAAGATATATATTTTTTTTCTTTTTATGTGCCATGTCCTTTCAAGAAATCGGCGATCATGGCTCTCCACCTCCCTCTATCCACAAGTTCCTTCCCTCTGCTTCCTCCCCTAGAACACGTTCTGTCATCCATCTGCTTAAGCCCGCCACGTATTTCGCGCGCTGCTTTCCTTTGTCTCTCTTTCCCTCTATTCAATCCGTGAATATCAGGCTTTCTAGGACCTCCTTCTTTATTATGTGTCCCAGAAACTTTAGCTGCCTCTTCCTGATTTTAAGTAGAAGCCTTCTCTTTGTCTGCAACCTCTCTAAGACCACATCGTCGCACACACTCGAGACTGTCACTCCCATGTCAGCCATAACAGATGCTGCGCGGCGAGGTAGTATATATTAGGTAGTATTTTTTTTTATTCGGTATCACCAAATTCAAGGCAGTAAAGCCACTAAGACATAAAGGCTTACAGGGTGTGGAAGAATTAGGAACAGAAACAGTAATGATGAGCAGAAAGAAAAGAATCATGTGGACAGTAGATAGCGACTGACATGTTAAGTTTTGCAGAATAATGTCGGTTGAAAAGCATAGAACCGGAAGGGAGTTCTACAAGCGAGAAGTGCGAGTATATATTACTATATATTATAGATTACTATATATTAGGTAGTATCTATAAGGTATTACTATTAATATATTACTATAATTAGAAACGACAGACAAGGTACTACGATTAAGCTTTTTATTTAATTTTTCTTGTGTTCTAACAAGAGCTTTCTTTTTTTTATTTACCAGACTCCATTAGAAACATACTAGCAGAAAACACAAATATATTAACTGCATCCACCTGCAAAAAAAAGACTAAAAATATTGGAAGCTTTAATAATAAAAAAGAAAAAGTCAACTCTTAACAATATTAACTACGAACAATGCCACAATGTGCTAACCGTATTCGGAAATTAAAAAACATCCCTACCACACACTAAGGAATACACGGAACGCACACAGTCAATTAAGCTGAAAAATCGAATCATCCTTGATAATGGCTAAAGGTATAGCCGAAAGCGCTCGGAAATATAAAACATTTGGACAGTTCTTACACACCCTTTGTCCAGAAGAAAGCTCTTGTTAGAACACAAGAAAAATTAAATAAAAAGCTTAACCGTAGTACCTTGTCTGTCGTTTTTAATGAAACATGTATAAAGGAAGGATTGCTGCCTAAATATACATACTATAATTAGGTATATGTATATTCCTATATATATATATATATATATATATATATATATATATATATATATATATTCATACTAATGCTACATTTTACTAATACCAGTACCAGCGGTTATATTAGAAGAAATGTTAAATAATATAAATAGGGCAAGTTTTAAAGTTTAAATGTAACGAACTTTTCTTCTTTTTTCTTTTTTTTCATTCTTTTCTTAATCATTTACCGGAAGTGAAAGTGAAAGGGAAGACAGATAATAGGGAGGATTGGGTAAAGAACAAAAGATAAACGGGATTCAAGAAGCTAAATGGTGCCGATTGACATTGCATGTACATTTTTGAAGATTGTAGCTATCATGAAAGCAAGTAAATGAAAGGAAGTTCCACAGGTAGCAAGTACAAGAAAAAAAAACTGTTGGAGTAGACGTAGCGGTCGCATTCGGCTATTTCAACATTTGATATCTGAATGCCAATCTAGTAGCACGTTTAAATCCATGTAGTCTGGGCACCAGGGAAAAAAGTTCGTCAAAGCAGTTGTCATGGAAATATTTGTAGAAATAATAGAGGGAGGCCACGTCACGTCGGTGCGAAAGTGACTGAAGTCTGATCAGGATTGATTACATTGCAGATGTAAAACCTAATGTTTAATAGTGATTTTGTCAACGCAATCATTATATGAAGAGCTGGAAAATGTTCAGGAATACATCTTCTTAGGTGAAATGATAAAATTAATGTTGGATTGCAAAAAGCAACTGGATAAGCATACAGAGAAAATACGTGAACCGGCCTTTATAATTATAGTACTCGATATCCAGAAAGGGAGAGAGAGATTTAATAATAATAATAATAATAATAATAATAATAATAATAATAATAATAATAATTGTAACATTTTTGTGAGACTTTACAATACAGACAGACAGAACAATCAAAGCAAATCTCCCAGACATCGTGATCAAAGACTGCAAGAACAGAATGTACTTTCTTCTTGACAAGGCAATCCCTGCAGATTGTAATGTATCCTTGAAGATCTTCAAAAAACTACCAAAATAATAGGATCTTGAAATGGAAATCTAAAAACTGTGGCATATGAGGATATCAATAATTGCACTTTTGATGTTGGAGCCCACGGAGTGATCGGAAAGGGTCCTGATAAACTCATTGAAGGAATCTCTGGTAACCCATGCCTTAAAGAAATACAAAAAACTGTTCTCACACCTGCAGCTCACTTCTTACGGAGGGATTTATCTACATAAAATGTTTTGTTTTATTTTTATTTTTATTTTTTTTACAAAAATGTTCAGTGAAAAACTTCATGATGCCATTTTTGATTTTGGGACCCTTGTTGGGACGCGGAAAGAAATGAGTATGCATCAGAAATCAAAGGAAATAATAATAATAATAATAATAAGCCTTGAAGAAATACACAAAAAAAAATTGTTTACGAGTATAGCCCACACCTTACGATGGGATTTATCTATGTAAAATATGCTTTTTTCTAACCTTAGGTCACTGGGCAAGACGTGGAAACAAATGTTTACAAACCAGAAATCAAAGGAAATAATAATAATAATAATAATAATAATAATAATAATAATAATAATAATAATAATAATAAATTTGTTCACTGGAACATTGGATGCAATTTCATGAAACTCAGAGTACAGAGGTTCAACAGCTATGTGAACAAACATTTCATTTATCTGACAAAATAAGATGAACAAATGGGAAACGTTTATCAATCTAACGTTTCCCTTTTATTAAAGCTTCATCGGAGAATGAGATTTGGAGAAAAAAAAAGAAAGAAATTCTGCTATTTTTACTTTTATGCTTTTTTTATTTTCATCTGTCAATCATGTTTCACGTGCATTCGACTTTTTAAATTAGTGATTCTCAACGTGGTCCAGTTGGACCAACGGTGGTCCACATATCACTTCTAGTGGTCCACAAAGAATTTGTAGCCATAAAAAATTGCAGTCATTTCTTTCCCTACCACATGGATGGTGGAATCTGGATTTTCGGCCATTGTGGATGTTTTCAGTAAAAAAGGAAAAAAATTAGTCTGATAGTTCTTCTGCTGTTGAGATCTCAGACTGAATGACACCATCAAAATTGATAAAGTGATAAATAAGATTTATTAGGCTCAATAAAAAAAATTTCGATAAATAATGAATTTTTACAAGAATTGTTTTCATTTTTTTTAATTTTAATTATAATACTATAATAATTTGAATATTTTAAAATTGTGCATTAATTTCTTCCGGTTAAATGATATTGTAATTAATTATTTTCAAGATTACTGAGTACTTTAAAATTATATTAAAAAAAAAGGCGCTCACCTGTCATTTTCTTAAATTATGTTCTAACAGATAAGGTCTCCGGTAGAACAATAATAAAACTGTCAACACCTCGTAAGTTACTCGTCAAGTGATTTACCAGGTGTTTACAAGCACTTAATCGTGCTACTGTTTGTTTTAAAAATCCATTGCTCTATTTTAAACTTAAAGCAATTTTTTTTTCAAATCACATTAATTATACTTTAAATCAGCTAATATTCCTCAAATAAAGTTTCAGAAAAGTATATTTCATTTTAGGGAGAGTTTTAAAACCGAGAATTAACTTTTGTCTACAAATCTGTCAAAAATGGCTGATTTTAAACGATTTCTGAAAGCGTGCAAACAGTTGAGATTCTAATCAATGTAATTTCTATTTGAAATACATCAGAGTATTTTGCTTGCAGGAAATAGTAAACTTAATCATTTAGCTTTCAATTAAAGTTAAAAAAAGAAAAAAAAAAAAAGCTTCAAGTATGTTTTTTCATTTTTTAAAATTAATTTTAAACATAAGGTATCGCGTTTTTTTTTTTTCTCAGGAGGTGCCTAGTATAGGGCAAGTAAAATATCGAACAGAAATTAAAAGGAAAAAAAAGCGGTCCAGCGCACAAGCATCATAATTCCGTTGTAATTTTGTCGGGATTTTTCTTTAAAAATTTCATTCCATTTCTAAAACGTTCCCCCTTCTTTCTATAGCTCTTTTGTTTCTTTATTTTTTTTTAAGACTTTTAATCTCTTTCCTCTTTAACACTTCTTTTCTTTCTCTCATTTTTCTTTATTCTTTTTTCCATTTTTATAATTTCTTTATATCTTTTCTTTTATCCTTCAAGCATCATTGATAAGAGGTTCCGACTTACTCCACTTTTCAACACTTGAAATGATGAGATTCATCAGGCACGTGTTTCTTTTTTGTGGTATAAAAGAAACTTTCAAGCGTCCAAACGACTATATCGGTCAATGATTATGGCATCCAGTTTCTGACGGTAGGTTCTTTGTCGTTTGAAGCCAAATTACCCTACATCGTGGACTGAGTACAATTAAATAGATTCGTTATCTCTTGCCGGGTCCAACATCAATGGCTTTATAGTTCTAAGGTTATTCAGCAATTCTAATTCACTGTGTTTGTAATCATTACTTCCAGTTATTATCCTGCTGAGCAATAAATGAATCCCAGTAATTTGCCAAGTGTGTAAATGAGAATTGGTATTAAACGGAAGAAGGGCGAATGTTTGTTTTTTTTTTTTTTTCATAGGCACGCCCGGTTATGAACTTGAAAAGCAACAACGACATATGGCCTCACATAATGCAACTAATATTGACGTGATTTCGAATGATCAAGACGCACAGCAGGATCACAAAATGTCTGAAACTTTCGCTGGATTTCGTAATTAATTTCGATTATTCCCAAACTTATTTCCAAGTTATAATATTTGTTATCGTCCCCAAAAATCACGTAAAAAATGGCCGATAACAATCGCATTAATAAAAACAGGAATCCAAAATTTCAGGATTGTGGGTCTGGATCCGGCCCGTAATGTTTTCAATTTACTTACGGAGTCGGCCTGATTCCAAAATGGTATGATATATTGGGCTACTGCCTCTAAGAGCAAAGTTGAAAAGTTTGACACACTGACACACTGACATTTGTATTTATTATATATATATATATATATATATATATATATATATTCATTCACGTTTCATTAAATAATATAGACAAGTGTTGCCTATTTATTTTATGTAAATTTTTTTCGTAACGTCTGATAAGTTTAATAACATTATCGTTGAAAGAAGAAAGAAATTCACAATAGTGATCCATATTTTTTAATACAATCTAAGCTTTCGGCTTACTTAAGCCATTATCAAAGATGTCAAAGATGCTGCCTAAATACATACAATATATATATATATATATATATATACGAAACAATGGAAGAAGAATATTCGGGGTGCAATATCGGTTTTCTTTGGTTGTTTTTTCTTTAGTGACATATCAACAGTTCTATAGGTTACTTAATGCCGAAATACTCAATATCTTGAACACAATTTTATGAACCTAAGTAATAATATTAATATGTAGTAATTTGGGGGAGATCAATTTAATACTTAATCAAAATAGAAAACTACCCCCACTATCACTTTGTGTCCTATACATCTGTCCCGACATTCATTTACATGAATAAGTGAATAATAAATCGAAAAGAGACATGATTGCTCAAGGGTGATTCACACATGGCACCTCAGGAAGGACATAGATATGCAGTTATTCGGAGGTGATCAATCTGGTACTTAATGACAATAGGAATTCGATCCCCCACTTTATGTCCCGTAATATCTTATATGAATAAGTCAATCGTGAATCGAAAAAAAAAAAACATCATCGCCCAACCATGTATCACGCATGGAAACTAAGGAGGAATATTAATATATAATAACTCTGGTGTGATCAGTTTAGTACTTCATAACAATAGGAAACTGATCCCCCACTTTATTTCCTGTGAAATTTTATATGAACAAATTAATCATGAATCGAAAAAGTGATATGATCGCCCAAGCGTGTATCACGGATGACACCTACGAAAGTTGGTTGACTGATTTTGTTTAGTGCCATAATGCGAAAATCTAAATATTTTGTACATAATTTTATACTTGCAGGTTAAGCATATGTTTTGTTTTGTTTTGTTTTGTTTTTTTGTTTTTGTTTTTTTTAGATATATAAGTAGTTTGCAGATGATAAAAGTTATTGTGGGTATTTTAATGTATTACTGTTGATTTTTCTATAAAAAATGTATTTTTATACATTTTAATGTTATAGTGATTGTTATTTTGTTTTAAAAATGTATTGTTGGTCCTTTTGCTATAAAAATGTATTGTTGGTCACCCATATAATAAATGCCAATGGCAGTGTGTCACACTTTTTCAATTAACGGGACACAATTCTCAATAGCTCATCTTCTATATAAATAAATGCGAATGTCAGTGTGTCACACATTTTCAACTTTACTCCTAGTGGTCATAGCCCAACATATCGTACCATTTTGGAATCAGGCCGACTCCTTGAGCAAATTAAAAACATTCAGGGATGAATCCGGGCCCACAATCCTGAAATTTTGTCTTCCCAACTTTTCATTATTGCGATTGTTTTCGGCGATTTTTTACGTGATTTTTTAGGACGAATTTTTTGCATTATAACAATTTTTGTAACTTGGAAATAAATTTGGGAATAATCGAAATGAATTCTGAAATAGAGCGAAAGTCACCCATGAAATAAAAATATTTTTTGTAAGGAAAGTAAGGACTTACGCACATCAAATTGTCTTTAAATTAAATGCCGGTAAAAGAATTATCATTGAACTTTTAAAAGGTAAGCTTAAATATTAATGCAATATTTAAATGCCGTGATCAATTTGGAGTCGTCCTGTAGTTTATTGTTGCCTATTGCATCCGACACCAGTATGCGTCGCAAAAAGAAATCTCCGACAACAGAGGAGCAGAGTGCAATCAAAAGACCCAAGGTTGCAGCGAGGAAAAGAAAGTTCCGTGCAAATGAAAACGCAGATCAAACGGCAGCCAGAAGAGCTTCCAATGCTGAGAATATGGAAACACTTACGAATTGTCAAACTCCTGAGAAAGCTGAAGCTAGCTTAAATGCTGCCCGATAGTTAGTTCTGCTATAAAGAGGTAATGTTGGCCATTCTACTATAATATTTATTGCTGGTACAAAAATGTATTGTTGGTAAATTTTTATATAAATATATTGCTAATATTTTTCTATAACAAAAATTGCTTTGATTTTTTTTTTTTCTTTTTTTTTTTTTTTTTCGAGCTGGGGGATTCACTATTTACAGGTGGTACCACCCCAGGTCATCATGAACCTGAGAACACACACAATTAACAGGTGATTCCACGCCCCTAAAAATAACTCCAATCTCCCAAACAGAGGCCTTGCTGTCGGATGTAGTTTATACAAAGGAATATCAAGATCAAGATCTCCAAGAGAAATGAAAAAACAGCAATGTCTCAGAAGTAGATGATGGAAGCAAAGGAAAGAACCCCCAATAGAAGAAGCCCAATATGTACAAAAGTATAAATCCCTACGTTTCCGCGGAATGTGGCGATATATTTGCGTGTGGGAGATTGACCTATTTACATATCCAATGAATGGGACAATATAAAATATCTACATTAAATAGCAATTGCCTACTATTTCTACATTTATGTGTGTGACATGATAAAAAATCTTTCTCTCCTGAATATATTTTACATATCTATAAGTCTACCATTCGTCCATGCTTAGAAGATTGCTGTCACATATGGTCCGAAGTTATCAGTAATATTATTAGCCCGGAAATGTTGTCTCAGCCAAGGTCACTTCCCCACTGACATAAACTTGCCTCTCTGTGCCTTGTGTATAAATATTTTCATGGTTATAATTCTGATGAGCTCTACATTATGGCGCTTAGGCTTTATAAATTTAAGCACAGTACTAGACTGGCGACGAGGTTTCATCAATTTACAGTTGAATTGGCTAGATGTAACCGTTAGTTCTATGCTAACAGTTTCTTCTCTCGCACTTCTGGTTTGTGAAAAATCCCTCCGACTCCATGCTTTCCTGTCAGCATCTTCAAAAATTTAAACACAATATCAATCGCCATCCGCTGTGGCTTTACTGCCTTGTTTGAGATTAACACGATTATATATATATATATATATATATATATATATATATATATATATATATATATATATATATATATATATATACATACACACTTTTGGCAGAATTTGAGTTGGTTTTACCGATATTTTGGTTTGTTGTAGATATAGCTCCCATAGTAGACTGGTGGTAGAGTATTCTGAGCTGTGCAGTCAACATAGAGATAAGAATATACAGGGTTAATTTCGGGTATTCATTAAAAGATATAACGGTATCAAGTTCGTATGAATTTAGGATAAAATGAGCGGAAAGAATGAAAAGTCATTAGCCACTTGGCATTTGTTATACACACACACGCGTGTGTGTATATATACATATATACATATATACATATATGGAGCGGCTTGGTGATGGTAGTCGTGGCTCTCGGAGGCACAGTCCTATGGGTAAAGAAAACTTGGATGAGTTCCACCACGGAATATGTGAACGAGCGGCGCAATATCGAGTCTAGTTCGCTACTACTTTCGTCGTTGGACCCTTTAGTACAGTTGGTATGGCGTTTGCCTGTCAATGTTGCTGTCCGGGTTTCAATTCTCGGTAGTGGATGTGCGCTGCTGATGACTCCCAAGTATAGGACGAAACGGCCGTCCAGTGCTTTCTGCACTCTGGTGAGTTTTCTTCTAGATTCGATGAATTACTTAATATATAGATATATATAGTGATTTTCCAAACTTAGCTTAGATAAGGATCGAACTTACTACTCAGTCGAAATTGCTTACAAATAATATTTCTATTTTACCAAACTCAGCTTTCGATCAGCACCTAACGAATTCATCGTGGATAAAACTCAGAGTTGTGTTACTGGTAATGAAGAATGTGTATATTTATTATTGATATAAATTAATGCTCTGTTATTATACATCCTCTAATGTTTTATTAGCACCAGAACTCAATGTTTAATATATATATATATATATATATATATATATATATATATATATATATATATATATGTGTGTGTGTGTGTGTGTGTGTGTGTGTGTGATAACGATACATAAATTATTAAATGTCAAGAACAATTTCAGGAGAAACAAATATAACAAAGTGGAAAAAAGTTTTCATACGACGCGTTTCGCCCTTTACGACTTCATCGGACTAAGTTTATGCTTACGTTGATGTGACTACACGAGAGACGCTGGTGATTTTAAATTCATATAAAGATCTAAATTTATATAAAAAATTTAATTTACATGTATACACATATTATTATTATTATTGTTTCCTTAGATTTCTGGCCTGTACGCATTTATTTCCGGGTCCCGCCCAGAGACCTAAGGTTAGAAATGGCATCATGACACTTTCCACTGACAAAAAAAACAATTTACATAGATAAAGCCCTTCGTAAAGTATGGGCTGTACTTGTTAGAACAATTTTTTGTATTTCTTTGAGGCATGGACTTCCAGGAATCCCTTCAATCAGTCCACTGGAATCCTTTTCAAGCAATCTAAGGGCTTCAACTACAACAGGGATTGTTGATATTCCCATGTGCCACATTTTTGAGATTTCGATTTCAAGGTCCTTGTATTTTGATAGCTTTTCGAAGATCTTCAAAAATATGTTGCAGTCTGCAAGGACTGCCATATAAATAAGGAGCATTTCTTTGTTTGCTGTCTCTAATAACAATGTCTGGGCGATTAGCTTTGATTGTCCTGTCTGAGTGTATTGTGCAGTTCCATAAAATTGTAACAGGTCCTATCTCCGTAACCGGGTCTGGGTGATGTTCAAACCAATTTCTTTCAGTTTCCTTCCCGTAGAAGTTGCCTTCTACTTTTCCATTTTAGAAATTTTTTAATTAATCGGTAACTATAAAAAAATTTTCAATTACTATGCAATTTAAAAAAATATATTTATTCTTTTACAATTTGAGCACCCCAAAACATTGTTTTATAGACATTTTGAAACATTGTTACTATATTCATAATTAATTTTATTTAGAATCTGTCTATATTTCTGAGATGAGGCATTATATACACTATTTACATTATTCGGACTATTGTCCTCATCTTTGTTGCCATATTTATCACAACGTTTCGGCTGTTGTACTCTCCAGCCTTCTTCAGGTGGTTGGAATGTCGAACTGAACCCTTTATTTCGCTCACTGGATTAGACTGTTCTAGTTCCACGTTCCGTGTCTACTGGATGTCAGTTATCAGTTATCTCCTGTTAATTCCCCCTCTCCAAGTCCTCCACCGCCTTAACCAGGTACTTTGTGTCCGGTCACTGGATCTAACTAAGGCCTTTATTCACTGTGCCATGTGTCCTTGAGGACCTCTGTGTATGAATTTCTGGGTATTATAAACCTAATGTCTTTAACAACCATTTTTTACCACTGCTCATATTACCATTTTTACTGTTATCATTGCATTTTTACAGAGCTCATATTGCAAGTTTTTGTTGTTATTATCGCTTTTCTCTGGCACTCCTTATTACTAATTCCTATATTATATTCATTTCTATGCTTGGTCGGCTCAGGGGATTTTGTGGCCTAGCATATGTGCTGATTCCTTAAGTTTACGTATTTTCCAATGGTGTTCTTAGTCTATGATCTCAACCTTCTCTCTCCATATGTGATCAGCCACGCTTGATCTTTTCACTCCCCCTTGTGTTACAGCTTTGAAGATTTTGTTTTTATTTTCATGGTGGAGTATACTTGTATTGTCAGTTAATATTTCTCTAAAACGTGAATGAGGACCGGAATGTTCATTTAAATGTTGTTCAGTAGAACTTAAATCCGCCATGTGTAAAGTAAGCCTTCCTCATCGTGATTTGTAAGAAAATTGCAGGTTGACTATTTTTAAAACATCAATAAAAACAAATTTAAATTAAGTTACCTCTCTTGCATATTCTTAATATTAAATTTTAGAATATTTTTAATTAATTGGTAACTATTAAAAAAATAATTTTTTTAAATACCATGGTTAAAATAAAGAACGATTTACCGCACTAATCGAGTATTATGCATACACTAATTCGTATTCTGATGAATAGAACGTGCAGCAGAATCAGCCCAGAGATAGGACAGGAACAGTGCGGGTTCGTTACAGACACCGGAACAGAACAAGGAACGCGATAGTCATGCTCAGAATGCTATCAGAAAGCGCGATACATATGCAGAAGGACGTTTACCGATGTTTCATAGACTACGGAAAGGCCTTCGACAAATTACGCCACGAGGATCTGATGGAACTGCTCAGCAACCTTGATATATTCGGGAAAGATATCAGAATAATCAAGAACCTATACTGGCAGCAAACAGCATGCATACGCATAGGGAACGATTTCAGTGAATATACAGAAAGAGAAAGGGGCATAAGGCAAGCATGCGTCTTCTCACCCGACCTGTTCAACCTATACAGCAAGGCAATTCTGAGAAAATTAGAAACTCTACCGGGATTTAGCATTGGTGGCCACGATCTTAACAACATAAAATACGCAGACACGGAAAAAAACTACAAAATTTCCTACAGAATGTAGCGACGGGGAGTGAGAAGAAAAGACTAAGCATAAACCAGAAGAAGACAGAATGACAGTAAGAGGATGACCCCGAAATGCGATTTGCAGGTCGGGAACACTAAAATCAAGAAGACGCGAAAGTTTAAATATCTGGGAACCGTCTTGACAGAGGACGGTAAGTGCGACACTGAGATCCGTAGACGTATTGGGATGGCCAAGGATACATTCCAAAAACTAGACATAGTATTGCGAGACAGGAGGATTTCTTTGGTAACAAAGAAAAGAATACTTATGTGTTACGTGACATCTGTCCTTATTTACAGCAGCAAATGTTGAACAATTTCCTCAAAGACGGAGAAGAGACTCGAGGCGACGGAGATGTGATTTTACAGAACGATGCTAAGTATATCATGGATCGAGCATGTGAGAAGCCATGAGGTCTTAGAGAGGTTACAAACAACGAGAAGCCTTATACTTAATATCAGGAAGAGGCAGCTGAAGTTTCTGGGACACATAACCAGGAAGGAGAATCTGATACTCACGGGTCGAATAAAGGGCAAGGGAAAACAACGCGTGACCTGCCTGGCGGGCTTAAGCAAGTGGATGACAGAACGTAGTCTGGGAGAGGAAGCAGAGGGAAGAAAACTGTTTAGAGCTGCAAAGGACAGAGGGAGGTGGAGAGCCATAATCGCCTACGTCCTGAAAGGAAATGGCACATAAAAAGAAAGAAAGAATCGAATTTGGGATATAAAAATTTCAGCGCACTAATCGAAAAACCTTTAATCGAATGCCTATTAATCGAGGGATTCCTGTATATTTATTGTTTGGTATAAAATGTCGATGGAGAAAATGTTGATGTATTCAAGTACACCTGTGTTACGTAATATGCACACACCTCTTAATTTTATTTCTTGAGAAATTTTATGCTGATAAATACCATCTGACCGAGCATCCGTCAAATCTGTTAGCAGCAGGAAGAAATGCAGATTTACTCACAAAATCTTCTGCAAAATAAATCAAACCAACTCAGGTTTCAGGTGTTATGCTTCAAGAACAAACTACCGATATCATTTCGTAACGGACGAAAACAACATGTTTGTAAGCGAATCAATCCGATGATCTTTTATGGCCTATTTTTAAAAATAGAAACTTTTTGACACTTTCCTGTTAATATTACTCGAAAAAAAAACAGCAATATCTATTAAGAATACGAGACTGAATTTTTCATTCGAAAGTTATTCACTCTTAGACTCCGTCAAATAAACGTCATTGATATCAAGAATATGTGATTTCGGGTCCTTCTTCGATATTCTTCCCACGGGTGATTCTGTCTTCTCCCTTCGTAGGTCAGGCGTTTACGTAACTTGCTGATATTTGGTCGTCTTCTACGTGTATTCTAACTTCAATTAGGTTCTTTTCCTGTTTATGGTGGTGCACCCACTAACATTCTTTCAGGCCCGATTATGCATTTGATGAAGTCATCTTCTTAGTCAACCATCAAGGCACCGAGTTCTTTTGATGTTCTGAGCTGACACCGAGAACAAAAATTTTGATATGTTTTATGGTCAGCATAGTATAGTCAGTTAATACGTGATACACTCTTTCGATACATGACTGACGAGGCAGAAGACTTTTCTTTCTGTGATAGACCGGTTGCCAACCAAGGCTAAAGAACCCAGTATCTCCTGCTATTTTACCCATAGGGGGGGTGAAGAGATGGATTCATTAAGTGATTATAACGAACTCAACTGGAATTCGAACTCTGAGTTCTCATTCCGGTGCGATATCCATTACACCACAACGTACATAGTACAAGGAATCCCCCTTTGACTCTCCTCAAAATTGTCATCATTTTCTAGTTTAATGACATAGCCAGTTCGCGCCCAAATGACCTCAAATTTCAAAAGGTGTAAAAAGTAACTACGTTGAGTGTGTGGACCTATCTCAATGAGAATCTACCAGATGCACCAGTGATTATGACAACGTGCTTTTGAAATAGCAACCACTTTCATCTGACACTTTGTGATTTTTTCCTTGGCGCTATGTGAAAGCACATATCTATATCCTCCACCACCTTTCATAAAAGCCTAGAGGATCTTAAGCAGAGAATCACTGAGGCACTGGAGAATGTTACGCAAGACATGCTACAGCGTGTTTGTCAGGAGCTGGACTACCGACTTGGCGTGTGTCGTGTCACAGGAGATGCGCATATTGGACATTTTTAAATTTTGTGAAATCGATTACAAAATTTACACTCTGATTCGAATTTTGAGAAATAAATCTTTTTTTCTGTTTATCATGAAGCCTATTTAATTTCGTTTACATGCGACATGCAGTTTCTCAGATATTTGCATTTTAAATGATGTCACTTTTCCAGCATTCACTGCCATATAGGATATTAGATATTACATAGCAGTTCAGCGCTATTTTCTTGGATTCTAACGGCATTTTCCTATCTCTTATTACATTGCTTAGTTTCCGAAAGGCATGAGGAGATTGTCCATCATTCACTGCCATATAGGAGGTTAGATATTGCATAGCAGTTCAACACACCTTTCTTTGTTGCTAACGACATTTTCCGGTTTCTTAATAGTTTACTTAGTTTCTGGAAGGCGCTTTTCCCTATACATATGTAAAACGTTAGATATTGAACAGCAGTTCAACAATCTTTTCTTTGTTTTTAACGACATTTTCCTATCTCTTAATACTTTGTTTAATTTATGAAAGTCATTAGGAGATTGTTCAGCATGACCTGCCTTATAGGAGATTAGATATTTCATAGCATTCCAGCAGTATTTTCTTGGTCTTGGTCTTGATATTTCCTATCTCTTATTACATTGCTTAGTTTCTGAAAGGCATGAGGACATTGACCGGTATTCACTGACATATAGGAAATAAGATATTACATATCAGTTCAAGGCCCTTTTCTTTGTTTCTAACGGCATTTTCCTATCTCTTATTACATTGCTTAATTTCTGAAAGGCATGAGGAGATTGCCCAGTATTCACTGCTGTATAGGAGATTAAATATAAACATAGCAGTTCAGCACTCTTTCTTTCTAACATTTTCCTATCTCTTATTATTTTTCTTAGTTTATGAAAGTCACGAGGAGATTGTTCAGCATTCAGTGCCATATAAGAGATTAGATATTAAATAGCAGTTCAGCGCTCATTTCTTTGTTTCTAACGGCATTTTCCTATCTCTTATTACTTTGTTTAGTTTCGGAAAGGCATGAGGAGATTATCAAGCATTCACCTGCCATATAGGAGATTAGATATCACATAGCAGTTCAGCACACTTTTCTTTGTTTGTAACATTTTCCCATCTCTTAATAGCTTGCCTAGTTTCTGAAAGGCATGAGGAGATTGTTCATCATTCACTGACATAGGCGATTAGATATTACATAGCAGTTCAACACTCGCTTCTTTGTTTCTCACGACATTTTCCTATCTCTTAATACTCTGCTTAGTTTCTGAAAGGCATGAGAAAGTTGTTCAGAACTTACTGCTATATGGTGATTAGATATTTCTTTGTTTCTAATGAAATGTTGTTAATGCTTTGAATTGTTTCTTGGCAAAATCTTTGTTTACTCCTAAATGCTTTTGGACCCTTTTTTTTACTCTTTTCTTTGCTCGTCAAATATTTGGGGCCTGAAAACCGCGTAGTGAAAAATCATTAACAATTAGACAAGATACTCTATTCTAAAAAAAAAACAAAAAAAAACAGGCCATCATTCATGCTGTTCACATCTGGGAGAATCGGGTGCTGTTGACTCTCTCGCTCCTGCCACGCATCAATTTACTGCTGTGAAAACACATCAACTCTCGTTTTAGTCGGATATTTACAAACGAAACGCTTCCCCCAATACGTCACAAGCCGCAGGCGGAAAGTCGCTTAGCGTAAGTACATCATCGAACGTATCTGTCTTCGAGGGCACCAGGTAATCCGGCTAATGTAACTGATGACGAGCGGAGTCCCTCAGCGGACATATAAGGGAAACCAACATATTACAGACAACGAGAGCGTACACGCGTTCATAGAAAATAACGAACTCCACCATCCTGTGTACACACACGCCTAAAGTTTGTACCTGTTCCTTGAATTTCATGTAAAATTCAATATAAGTGCAGTGACATTATATATATATATATATATATATATATATATATATATATATATATATATATATATATATATATATATATGTCACCGAAATAAACGTGTGAAGCATAATATTACCAGACATATTAAAAAACGGGCGAAGCAACCGGTTTCGCTCCTGCTCTCCAGGCTCCCACGGGAGATTTAATTTAAATTAAAAACACAGACAATGTATAATGAAAAGGAAATGTGGAGGAGGAAAAAAATGGACACGAGGAGCTAGTGACAAATGACAACGAGTCCCAACAAACACTGCCGTTGTTTACACAAGGAAGGTTTTTTAGTTCCTCCTCCACATTTCCTTTTATATATATATATATATATATATATATATATATATATATATAAACAAGAAATAAACAAAAACGGAAAGAACTTATATTTTGCAGACTTAAGAAAACGCCATAATATTCGAGGAAAATTACCCTAAAAAATGTCCTGTAAATGACATCGGAAATGTCATTGTTACACTATCTTTGACTCTCGAAAGAAAAAAAAATAAAGCAATAGGATAGGAAGAGGTGAGAAGAAAATTATGCTCAGGTGAAATAACCACAACATTCGACACGTGCGAACGTACATACACATATAGACGTACACAGATGCGCATACACACGCGTACTCACACAGGCACAAAGAAGACAAAATCAACCTTACATCAATAAAAAAATGCATAACTTTTTTTAAGACTTAATATAAAAATAACGAAAATGAGGAAATCTGCAGACATTTGCTGATACCTCCTGACGAGTGGACTAAAAGTTTGCAAAAAAAGGTTAGTCTACGAAACTCTGGAGTCGGTGTTACTGAAAATAACAACAATCGGTTAACTGATATTTACTTTGTTTACGTTTCGAATACGGAGGTAAAAGCAAATATGGGATTTTAAAAATTTTGATAAGTGATGTCCTCTCCTTCATAGAAGTAATTCATTCTTGCTTTTCCGTGAAGTCCTTTGGGGCTGAACCGGTCTAAAAGCTAAACGGAGTTCACTCTAGATAAGCGGAGAATAGGCTCGAATCCTGCACATTAAATTTATTAAAGACTTTCGAAAAACGTAGACGAAAATACAATCATTAAAAAAGAGTGAAGTGAAAAACGTGTACGCATTAATATAACGTATATGTGTATATCAAAAGAATTATAGGGTTTATTTTTAATTCGCCATTTTTTATTAAATATAATAACGTTTGAGGAAATATGTATATATATATATATATATATATATATATATATATATATATATATATATATATATATATATATATATATATATATAATTAATTAATCGAATCGCATATTTCTCCGTTCAAGCAGAAAATAAACATTCTTAAAAAGAAAAATAACACAAAAAATCGTCAAACGGTGGTGCGTTTAAAAATAATTTACATCATGAGAACTGTTTCGACTCGAAGGCACACTGTAGATCATTAAGATTTCTCATCTTCAGGAACCTTGAAAATAACTCTTGTCAATTCTCCCTGTCCTTTGATAACTTACGAAGATGCTGCTATTCCTCCGAGCACTTCAATAATTTTTTACGAGGAATGACTGAACCGTTTGACAGTTTTTATAATGTCGTTGTTCAATGTGTATGCTATACATTCATCACCATGAGAGATGTTTCGATTTGTAGGCAGAAATCGGTGTGATTTCTCATCTTCAGTTACATTGTAAATAATTCTTCAGTCCTTTTCAACACTCTCTGTGTTGTGCTAATTCACAAAAGTACTACAGGCTTTCCAATCTCTTCAAATTCTTTACGAGAAATGAATGATCATTTTTAAATTCTATTCATTATCTCCAGAAGTGTTATGACTTGAAGGAACACTGTAAATCAATAAATTTTGTAGGTAGACCTTAGCCGTCATCTCCAAACCTTTTTGCCCTATGCTAACTCACAAAAGGGCTACAAGTCTTTTAATCTCTTGCATATCTTTACGAGAAATGATTGAACTTTATTTTAAAATTCTATTCATCACCTTCAGAAGTGTTTTGACTTGAAGGAACACTGTAAATCAATAAATTTTGTAGGTAGACCTTAGCCGTCATCTCCAAACCTTTTTGCCCTATGCTAACTCACAAAAGGGCTACAAGTCTTTTAATCTCTTGCATATCTTTACGAGAAATGATTGAACTTTATTTATAAATTCTATTCATCACCTTCAGAAGTGTTTTGGCTTGAAGGAACACTGTAAATCAGTAATTTTTTAGGTAGCCCTTATCCGCCATTTCTAATGCTTTTTGCCTAGTGCTAACTCACAAAAGATCTACAGGTCTTTTAATCTCTTCCACGTCTTTACGAGAAATGATTGAACTTTATTTATAAATTCTATTCATCATCTTAAGAAATGCTTCGACTGCACACTGCAAATCAGTAACGAGTGAGTGTTGTGACGTAGGCACATTGAGGATCTGGGCTCTTAAGTTGCAATTGTTTTTATTTACTGATAATTTTTTTTTGTCATATGACTATTGCTTCTAGGACAATGAATGTTTGCTATTTGACTTTGCTAGTATTTTGGTACTCTTCGTGTGTAGTTTAGAAAATTCGATCAGTGAAATTAATTGACACAAAATATCTGTTGTCATTAATAATATTTGCCTTAAAACATATAGATATATATATATATATATATAGAGAGAGAGAGAGAGAGTGAGTGAGTGAGTGAGTGAGTGAGTGAGAGAGAAAGCAGAGAGTGACTAAGGTGGGGTTGGGACAAAACTTCATTGCTTCCTCTAGGTAGCAGTTTAAGACGTGATTTCAAATAACGCTCGACTGAAATTTATGACTTATTTAGAGTTATGAAATATGAAATTTATAATATGGAATTTATGACATATACATTTATGAAATATGAAATCTATGACATATGAAATTTATGACTTATATACATTTATGAAATTTGAAATGACGGTATATGAAATTTATTACTTTCATACATACACCCTTGTGCAAATTAATTGAAACAAAACGAATAAGTCTGTTATTATTTACTTTTTTCGTATTTTTCCAATGAGACATTACCCAATGCACATGTTAGTACTTCGTATGTACATTCCACGAAGACGTTCCTTGTAGATTGACCACAGATTATCGATTGGATTTAAATCAGGAGAGTTTCAAGACTATCGTACTTTGATATGCTCACTGGCAATAATCATACACGCCAAAAAAATTCATATTACTGCACACCGCTGCAAATGAATAAATTTGCGGAAAAATAGAAATCGATTATAGCCTGTCACTCCAATGAGTCTAAAACTGACTGTACGGGGAAAAGAAAGAAACTACAACGATTTTTCAATTAACTTACACAAGGGCGTATATGAAATTTGAATTTTATGACATGAAATTTAGGATTTATATATATTCATGAAATATGAAATTTATGACATGAAATTTATAGCTTATAAGCAGTTAGGAAATATAAAATTTATGACTTATATACATTTATGATTTATGAAATCTGAGCTAAATACATATTCTGAAAGGAGATATTTCAACGCATCTTTCTATATGATTCTTGTGTTCAGTGTGAATTTTCAATGTTTTTTTTTTCTGTAGATGTCCTTGCGGTAGTAAATTTGCGCCCTGGTTCTTACAACAATTCGCTATTCGTGGCAGATCTTCTATTATCACAGTGTGCGATATCTAATAACAAAAGTGATAGAAACAAAAAAATAATAATCTAAAGGAAATCGCCTAGATTATATACAAAGAAAAGTAAAATTCCCAGCATCCCTCATTCGTGCGCATGTGTAGTCGCACCAACGAAGCAAATTTAGTCCGATGAACTCCAAAGGGACGAGAAACTTCACAGGAAATCCTTTTTCCGCTTTGTCATATATTTTCCCCAGCATTCTTCTTGATATATACATATTTATATCACGTTATCAGATCTAGAGGGTATTTCCTTTAGACGGATCAAAGTCAGCAGTAAAGAAATCTGTGTTATTGGTGAAAATTTATTTATTTCTCTATTGAATCATGTTATCTAAGTCATGGTAATTATGTGTGAAAAATAATATCGTCCAAATGTCCGCCAAGGCTTCGGGTGGCACACCTCCACTCGAAGGTCAAAATTTTTAATGACGTCTCTGCATAGTCATTATCTCATCCTTCAGCTGGTGAATTGTTGTTGGCTTTTTGGTAGAGACGTTACTTTTGAGATGACCTCAAAGGAAATCACACGATCGTGGTGGCCAATTGACTTTGCTGTTTCGAGAGATGATACGACCTGGGAACTTCTCATTGCATTTTCGATCGAACGTCTATTTTCGTAATAGGCTTCGATAACTTTAACACGTTATTTGATTGTTAATCTTTCCATGGTTGAAATTGCCAAAGACGTAAGTTGTTAAATTTGAAAGGAAATGAAAATATTCTTTAGACGCTTAAATTTAATTCACATTTAAAATCGGTTCAAGTTATTGAAAAATCCTTTATATTAGGTTGATGAAAAAATAATGACGTAATAATGTCGTTTTTTACGTTAAAAAATAAGTCAAAAAACGACATTATTACGTGATTATTTTTGCACCACCCTAATAATTATAGTCAATTAAGAGTATACAATTATGCATGATTTTATCACTATGATTTTTTTTATTACTTTTTCACCTTTATTTTGTATCCTTTCAATTCTGTTCTCTTCAAGACACTTGAACAATTTAATGATGCGAGATAGAGGAATAAAAAAAACTTGACGCCTTTAGATTTCTTCCTTTGGGGTCATCTCAAAAGTAAGGTCTATGCCAACAAGCCAACAACAATTCAACAGCTGAAGGATGAGATAGTAAGGTATTTGTACTTCAAGACAGTACAGGAATAATTATGAAAGAGTTTATAATCCCAATGTCAACAAAGACATTTTTCCGGTCTTAACGTAGTTACACAATGAATATATATTCTGTAAATATGGCAAGCATTTTATGGTGTAATATTTTCTCTCTGCCGCCATTTTTCTTCTGCCTTTTTTTTGCGTTATTTTTCATTTTCTGTTTTCTTTATTCGCCTCTTTTACTCTGCGCACCTTGCAATGTCTTTGTATTCCTTCATCTCACATCATTAAAATGTAATTATTCATCTGCTTCCTACCCTCAGTTACACAAATCACATATTTCTCCGTACAAGCTGAAAATAAACATTTCTAAAAAGAAAAATAACACAAAAAATCGTTAAACGGTGGTGCGTTTAAAAATAATCTAGATTATGTGAACTGTTTCGACTCGAAGGCACACTATAAATCATTGAGATTTTTCATCTTCAGGAACCTTGAAAATAACTCTTATCAATTCTCCTTGTCCTTTCAAAACTTACGAAGATGCTGCTACTCTTCGGAGCTCTTCAGTGTTTGTTTTACGGAGAAGGACTGAACTTTTTGACAGTTCTTATAACGTCGTTGTACAATGTGTATGCTATACATTCATCATCATGATGAGAGATGTTTCGACTTGTAGGTACACTGCAAAGCATTGTGATTTCTCATCTTCAGTAACATTGTAAATAATTCTTGAGTCCTTTTCAAAATTCTCTGTTGTGCTAATTCACAAAAGGTCTACAGGTCTTTCAAACTTTTCAAAGTCTTTACCAGAAATGTTTGAACTTTATTTTTGAATTTTATTCATCTTCTTCAGAAGTCCTTCGACTTGAAGGCAGACTGCAAATCAGTAACTTTGTGAATAGCCATTATCCGTCCTCTCCAAAATCTTTCTATCCTCTGCTAACACATAAAAGGGCTGCAGGCCTTCCAAGATTGTCAATGTTTTTACGGAAATCGATGGACTCTTATTGATAGTTCTTTTAATTTCGTTGTTCAACGTACATGCTATGGCTGTTCTCCCAATGTCTATGGATATTAATCTTCCATTATGTATTGATGACAAAAAAATTTCATAGCATTTACTTTTTATTCCCAAAGTTATTAATTTGTTCCATACAGTTCAGATATTAATACCAAGTCCTTTTTTGATTTCTTTTTCTTGGAGACAATGTTAAGACTGTCAATATACTGAACGAATAATTCTTGATTATCTGTTTTCAAGAGTCCCCCTCTCTCTCTCTCTCTCTCTCTCACACACACACACACACACACATACTGAGTTCATCAATGATTTTACAGGGTATGATGGAATTTTATTGATAGTTCTTTTGATGTCGTTGTTCAATATATATATATACGATGACTGCTCCTCCAATGTCTAAGAATGTTGTCTTTCCGTTCGGTATGGATACCAAAACTAACTCCATTAATATCTTTTTTAAATCCAAAACAATATTATCAATATTATCATAAATTATTATTTGAATTATAAGCAGACACTATTTTCTTTGGATAAGGCGCTGTATGTTTCTCAGTCTAAGTTTCTTACATTTTATTTTTCGATATCACCTCACCATCTGCTCACAGATGAAGAAGAGGCTTGAATCAACAGAAATCTGGCTCTACAGAAGGATACCATGGGCCGATTATGTGAGCAACGACGAAGTTTTAGAGAAAAATGGAAACAAAAAGGAAACTTATACTTAACATCAGAAAGAGACATTTGAAATTACCATAATGAGGAAAGAGGGTTTGAAAAATATGATACTCACAGGGCAGATTGAAGACAGGAGGGACGGAGGAAAAAAAAGAGAAAACTACTTAGTGAGTTTGAGTGCCGGAATATGAGAGATAACAAAAAACAAAATTTATTAAGAACTAAAAAGGACAGTGTTATGGTCCGGTTCCTTGTACCACGGTGATAGTCCAAGGTAGAACCAATAAAAAAGAACTCGAACACAGGTATGGAATAACACAGATATATTGCAAACAGGAATATATACAGAGAAGTAGAAAGTGTTAGTACGAACAATCAGGTTTAGTAGTATTTGTCTGAACGCGACTGTTTCGGACTGCCTCTGACTCGACTGACTGACTCGCTCGCGCTGACTGACTGACAGGCTTCTGACGGACCTCACTCCAGACTTCAGACTGAACGGTATTTAGTCACCCCCCACCACGAAGGCATCATGGGACACAATGCCGGTTTAACGTGGGATCTCCGAGCCCGTGGACTCGACCAAAAATATGCCCTTTGAACCCGTATACACGGGTTCAAGGTCGGTTTACCTCCCCGAAAGAGACTCCGCCCTTCGGCGTAGCCTCGTTCGGGTTCCTCCCCGCCCGAAGGCAGAGAGTTCAACCGATCAGCCGATCAGCCGGTCGCCCGACTTCGGACTGAACTCTCTGCTTCCTCTTGAGGAGCAGTATTTATTACGTATGGAATAATCCATTATGTTATTATGGGTAAAGTCCCATAACAGACAGGTAATTGTGGAGAGCCACAATCGTTCACGTCCGGAAAGGACACAGCACAGAGAAGAAGAAGAAGAAGAAGAAGAAGAAGAAGAAGAAGAATTCCTCTTCTGTACGAACCAAACAATATAAATTTAATTAACTACATAGCTAGATATAAATGGCGCCTCAGCGCGGGTAATCATTTGCTGGTTGACTATTATTATTGACTTCAATTCACAGCTAGTGATTCAGGCTCATGGCCTTGTACCAAAATCAGCTAAGTTTCGCGAAATATATCCAGGCTGTAACGTCTTCATTAAACTTAAACGAGAAGTGCCAGTGTCAATCTCTGATACCCGAGACTTCCACCAAAGTTCCAAGATAACTGGAAATTTTCGAACATTAACCGCATTGAGGAATCTCTAGATTTATTGTGACTTTATATCAAATACACTATCCCAAATGTACAGTGACAATTAAATAATTGCTTCGATGAATTTTGAACTGAATTGACCAGCATTAAGCGCTTTAACAAGAAAGGCGATTATCTTGACTATCTTATATTTGTTTAAAATACGTGGTTTTATTTACATTATTCGGACAGATACATGGTTTTATAATAAGTTGGCTACAGATATACTATTTTACCTGCGTATATATATTAGCTGGTATGAAAAAAAGTATTGCATGCATATAATCAGTCGGTTTAAGAATTCGTTGCCGGAAATTACACAACTATCTTTAAAGATTAATGGAATCATGTGTCTCGTGTCTTTTAGTGTAAAGTATTTATTTTGACGAGAAATTAACAGGCGATTGCAGATTAGAAAGATTTGGGCTGGGGTGAGGAATTAATGAACACAGAAATAGGCTTTAAACCAACCGAGAGAGACAGATTAAGAGAAAGAAAGGGGTGAAAAAAAATAAAGAAGGCGGCTGGGTTCGATAAGTTCTCGGTCAAACCGACTTTTCAAAACCCGACCAAATAACCAGATACCCGATTGATTTTTGGAAGGGTTCTCGATCGGGCCGAAGACATTTCACCATCTTAAATAAATCACTGAGCCAAAAATACTAGAGAAGATTAGATACGATGTGTGCTGAACCAGGCGCATATGCTAGGCCATGAGGATCTCCTTAGTCGGCCTAGCGTAGAAATAAATACAGTATGGAAGCTGCTAATAAAGAAAGACAAATGACAGCAAGTTTCTTCTTTCTTTCTTTTCTTTTTGCATTTCTTCTTTTCCTTCTTTTTCTTTTTCTTCTTTTCCTTTCTTTTCTTCTTCATCTGCTTTTCTTTTCTTCTCTTTTCTACTTTTCTTCTTTTTTCTTTTCTTCTTTTCTTCCTCTTCTTCTTGTCTATACAAGACGTTGACAATCATGGCTCTTTGTAGCTCTTGGTAAATTTCGTCTATTCACTACCTCTCCTAAATCCTGTTATGCTAAACATTGCCACAAATAGCAGTAAGAGCACTAATTACCGGTTAGATTTAAGCCACTACATTGAATTGTCATATGGGATAATAGCTTAGTGGATTAAAACGTTGGCTCGTGAATTTAGTGACAAAGTAAATGTGAGTTCAACCGCTAGGCTGGGCAGTGTGTACTCGGATTTTATAGAAACGGAGCGTGCAACAGGTGAGCAGTATTATAAGTAGGAACTAGAGCGAGAAGAGTTTACACTCGTAGATTAAATAAAGGGTTCAGTTCAGAATATTGCTCAGTTATCCAGATTGATATACACCTGATGAAGTACGCAGCAGCCGAAACGTTGTGATAACAACAAAAATTTGAAGACAATAGTAAATAGTGACGACATATATTTTTATATATTCTTTAAATCCAACAACAACAAAAACTCCAAACATGTTTGAACTTTGTTTAGAGTTTAAGTAGCGCTCTTTATGTGGCGTATATAAATATGAGATCTGTTGATATGTTTCGTTTGTCGACCGGTGCACTTTCTTTCCTCGTCTTTTGAACAGGAGTAGAGGTTTATCCCTTGTTTCATGTTTAGTGATGGGTTTCCGGTTTCTTTAAAGCAGATTGATAGATATAAACAGACTGAGATAGATGCATAGATTTTTAATCATTTTTACCCAATGCAAGACCCAAGAGCCACTCAAACGAAAGGTTACTGAATTATGTTGTATAAGCAACAGAGGAGGAGGAGGTAATAAGTGCAGTTTATTAGGTTATGTAGGATTGGTTAACCCTATTAAGATTATAGTGATAAGGAAAACATTCCCACGGGAGCTTGTTCGACAAAGTAGCGGTTCTTCAGAAGAATCTGTCTGAGTGACATTTCCTCTTTACTAATGGAATACGAAATGAATGGCGCTGATTCGTCCCAGTGTACACGGTATGGCTTCGAAGGTCAGAACCGGTGGAACGAAGGTCAGAACATTTGCCATTGCGGGAGATGCGAATGGCTTGGAAGGTTTTGTCTGTGGGAAATTTATTTTAGAGTAGAAAGTAATTCATCACCCACAAGGCCGTGTAGACACTATAAAGGCTTGGGCAAGCTCGGGCCAAGATATAACAGCAAAACTCTATTTTGGATCTGATTTGGCTCTTGTAAAGATAGCGCTATCATGAGGAATCAGATATTTTCTGGAGCAGTATGAGGACTGGACCTTTTTTCCTGCTTATTTAGAGATGGATTGTATATATGTTACAGTAGAGGCCTGGGTAGTCCCAACATGCGTTCAATGCGCAAAGAAGCTTCTTCATAGAACAATTATTCATCATGATAGTTGAAAGTTCAGTGTCTGCTTGATGATGATGATGATGATGATGATGATGATGATGATGATGATGATGATGATGATGATGGTTTACCAGATAGATGACGGAAATGGTAATATTAGCCGCTTCCTTATAAGGAAACATTCACCCTCATTGACCGAGCAGCAAGCGCCACAGGTATGAACAAGCATGATCCTCTCTGAGACATGCAGGTTTCATTCGCTCAACGTCACTTTAACCAGTTATCATAGATAGATAGATAGATAGATAGATAGATGGATAGATAGATAGATAGATAGATTATTAAACCCGGCAATAGATAGATAGATAGATAGATAGATAGATAGATAGATAGATAGATAGATAGATAGATAGATAGATAGATAGATTATTTCACCCGGCAATACATAGATAGATAGATAGATAGATAGATAGATAGATAGATAGATAGATAGATAGATAGATAGATATGTTCAGAAAGAAAGAAAGAAAGAAAGAAAGAAAGAAAGAAAGAAAAAAGAAAGAAAGAAAGAAAGAAAGAGAGACAGATATGTTCACGGCAGAAGAATGGAAGAAAGAAAATGATAGATAGATAGATAGATAGATAGATAGATAGATAGATAGATAGATAGATAGATAGATAGATTATTTCACCCGGTGATAGATAGATAGATAGATAGATAGATAGATAGATAGATAGATAGATAGATTATAAAAGGCTGAATGTTAAGTCTGTTATTTGATCAGTAGGCGCAAGAGAAGTGGCATGTTTTCATCTTTCGAGCTTAATGAGAATCTATTTTCAGCAACGAAATTTGTTTATATTTTTGTCATTGTTTATTGCTTCTGTTGTCGATTAAATTCTATCGATAGACGATATTTACTTTCTTTTTTGTTGTTGTTTTAGTTTTTTGTTTTTGTTTTTTTCTTTGTTGTTGGTTTTTGGGGTTTTTTTGGAGGGGGGTGTCAAATTTTCTTTTGCTCTTTGAAAATGAATCCACCAGAAAAGTTAAAAGTTACTCAGTTGAAATTATCAGAGTCATTCTGTATTTGCTCTTTCGTTAGTGGTGGTGATAAGCGTCTGTTGCGCTTAGTATATGTGTGTGTTTTAGAACCAGCCCTCGGCAAAGTGGGTGGCACAGTTCCTTTCTGGGTGGGGAAAAGATACAAGAGGGTAGTTAAAAGAAGAATTCATAGACCGGTCGCAGTGTGTGATCGGAACAAGAAATGTATTTTTTATATCTCAACCGAGAACACTTAATTAACGGAAATAATTTATCTGAAACATCGAATACGCAGATGATACAAAGCTGACCGCAAACAACAAAGAAGGACTCAGGAAGGTGGCCAATAATGTCGGTAAAACAAGGCAAAGATCAAGGATTGCTTAACTACTGAAAAACGAGCTCAGTGCTAGTTCGTGGCGAAGGTACCATTAAGGCAAATGAAATCGTAAATGTAAAAAATTATAATGGCGGCGGATTATAAAGAGTGTTCTAATAACTTGGACCAATTTTAAATGTGAATTAAGTTTAAGCGTCTAATGATTTTTTTTCTTTTTCTTTCAGATTTAACAACTTAAGTCTTTGGCAATTTCAACCATGGAAAGATTAACAATCAAACAACGTTTTAAAGTTATCGAAGCCTATTACGAAAATGGACATTCAAGCAGAAATGCATTTCACGCACATCCCGATATTTTTGGTCAACATAATCAACCAACCGTCTCTGCATAGTCGATCTCACCAATATGCCTTATTATCTCCTCCTTCAGCTGTTCAATTGTTGTTGGTTTGTTGGCATAGATCTTACTTTTGAGATGACCCCAAAGGAAGAAATTTAATGCCGTCAAGTCGCACGATCGTGGTAGCCAACTGACTTCGCTGTTTCGAGACATAATGCATCATGGGAACTTCTCATTCAAATTCTGTTTGAACGTCCATTTTCGTAAAAGGCTTCGATAACTTTAACACGTTGTTTGATTGTTAATCTTTCCATGGTTGAAATTACCAACGACTTAAGTTGTTAAATCTGAAAGAAAAAGAAAAAAATCATTAGACCCTTAAACTTAATTCACATTTAAAATGGAAAAAAGTTATAATGTTGCGTGATTATAAAAGGGGGTTCTAATAACATGGACCAATTTTAAATGTGAATTAAATTTAAGCGTCTAATGTTTTTTTTTCTTTTTCTTTCAGATTTAAGTCTTTGGCAAATTTAACCATATAAAGATTAACAATCAAACAACGTGTTTTCATGTTTCAAGGGGGCAATTGGAAAAATAATTCGTAAATTCAAACAAACTGGGTCGGTGGCAAATGTGAAAACACCATTACGCGCTCGTTTACGCCGTTCAGCTGAAAACACTGTTACGGTGCACGAGAATGTGGCCGAATATTCTAGACACCTCTATTTGTCATCGCGCGTAGAAATTGAACCTCTCCACAACAACATTACATCTTTTCCAATTGCACACTCGGTTGGTCGAGCAAAACAAATTGCGAAGTGCGCGAAATGCATTTCTGTTTGAACGTCCATTTTCGTAATAGGCTTCGATAACTTTAACACGTTGTTTGGTTGTTAATCTTTCCATGGTTAAAATTGCCAAAGACTTAAGTTGTTAAATCTGAAAGAAAAAGAAAAAAAATCATTAGACGCTTAAACTTAATTCACATTTAAAATCGGTCCAAATTAATGAAACACCCTTTACATCACGACAAAAAGATGTAGTGCATTCAAAATCAGGTTGAAAAAAACGACAAACACGAACAAAATACAAATACAGCTGAAATCGAAAGAGTTAAGTTTAAAGTTGAAGATGACAATTATGAAATTTTAGGTTTGGTGTATTGTATTGCCCGTGGGTTGGTTAGAAAGTTCATAGGCTGAACAAAATAAAATATAAGTAGCTGGTATTTTATACAGAGTACTGTGGATAAATTGCCGCCATTTTATATATTTAATTTCGCGTTGTCTGTTTTTGATTTTGTCACCTGCACAGTATAGTAGGTTCAGTTGGGCACCGTCTGTAAGAAAAAGAACACTATGATGCAATTCACTCCGCCAGAAATTTGGAAACGGCATTCTGTACTTCTTGGCATTCGCATCGGAAGCGTCAATACGAATATTTCAGAATGTCGGATGTCAATCTCACGTGAGTGCAGAGGATTCGGAAGGAGTTCGATAAGCCTAATGGTGATTACGAAGGTGTTTGATATGATTACTAATAATGGCGACATTTATCTTCCCACAGGGTATCACACTCAATACAGACGCCTATATTAAGTCCTGGGTCAAGAGGGTGGCTACTGGAAGACCCTATGTCTGGCAACAGGACTCTGCCCAAGCAGGGGAACCCAGTCATGGCAGTCAGACAATTTCGGGAAAAGAAAACAATTTAGATATATAAAAAAAAAAGGCAAACAGTTTAGATATGTATAAAAAGGCAAACGATTTATATATATATATATATATATATATAGAGAGAGAGAGAGATAGATAGATAGATAGATAGATAGATAGATAGATAGATATAGTAAAAGAAAACATTATTATGGTTTATAATTAGATTTAGATATATATATATATATATATATATATATATATATATAGATAGATAGATAGATAGATAGATAGATAGATAGATAGATAGATAGATAGATAGATAGATATAGTAAAAGAAAACATTATTATGGTTTATAATTAGAGAAAATATAAGGCGTCACTTCAAATTAACGCCAGGAGGTTTTGTGCTAAACTGATGCCTTCCATTTACATATATTTGATTTGGATTAGCGTTCATATTATCTTGATTTCAAATGAAAATTTGGAAGTTTTACAATATATTTCAGTGAACTTTTCACTTTTCATAATTCTTCTATGTCACGTGTCCCTTCAGAACCTAAGTGATCATGGCACTCCACAATTTCCTGTCCTTTCTAGCCATTAGCAATTTGGCTATATGTCCTAATCCCTGTTCTGCAAACCAATTACACAAGCTTGTTACGTAGGTTATACGCTACTTTCATCTTCCCTATTGCCTTTAATATGACCTGTGAGAATCATATTTTCCGAGCTGTCTTTCCTCATTCTTCTTCTTTATCGGCTCATAATTATTCTTCTTCTTCTATATGATGTGTCTCTCAGAACCTAAATGATCATGACTCTCCACAATTTCCTGTCCTTTGTAGCCGTTAGCAATTTTTGCTATATGTCCTCTTCCCTATTGCTTTAAATATGACCTGTGAGTGTCACATTTTCCGAGCTGTCTTTTCTCATTCTTCTTTTTTATATGCTGTGTTTCTTTAGGACAACATTCCTGTCCCTTGTAGCTCTCAATAAACTCTGTCTTTCTGTTATTTCTTTCAAGCCCTGTTCCGCGGTCCATTTACTCAAGCTCATTAAGTAGGTTATGCGCCGTCTTCCTCTGTCCCCCTATCTGTCCCATGAGTATCAGATTTTCCAAGCCTTCCTTCCTCATTATATGCTCCAAAAACTTCAACTGTCCCTTCCTGGAGTTAAGTATTAGTTTTCTTTTTGTTCACATTTTCTCCAAAACTTCGTCGTTACGCACATGTTCGGTCCACGGTATCCTCAGCATCCTTCTGTATTTCCGTTGCTACAATTCTTCTATTCGTCTTTGAGGAGAACATCAGGAAACTCACTGCCATACACGACGACAGATATCACATAGCAATTTAGTATGCTGTTCCATTTTTCTACTGAAATTTTCCTATTTTTTGTCTGCTTAGATTTGGTTATCTCAATACACCTTCGGATTTCAGTGTCACTGTTTTCGTCCTCCGTTAAAACACTTCCAAGATATTTAAATTTTTGCACTTGTTTGATTTTGGTATCTCCGATTTGCAATGCGCACTCTGGGCTCATCCTTTTGCTGACAACCATATCAATTGACATTTAGTCCTTTCTTCTCGCTTTCGTTCACTGCCTTCTGTAGAAGCCTTTAAAGTCGTCAGTTTAAACTGAAGCCAGGGAAATATGGTTTAATTATAGGTTTGCGCTCTTAAACAATTTACGTTCACCGTTCCATTTTGGGACGGCTGGCATTAGTGTCCCAATATGTTTCGTTTTGCAGAGAGCTGCTGAGTTTGATAGAGACGAAGACGAACGACATGGGTTGCTGCAAAGATAAGTACGTCCCGGAAGGATCAAAATATGTAAATTATGAAAGTGTGGATAGAAAGTAGTCTGATTCTGGCGATCATTCAAGAAGAACCCAAAACGAAAGGATAGACACGGTAGAGACGATGCGAATAAAGAGGTGACATCAAAACAAGAAATAAACATAATGGACAACGCCAGAAAGACAGTCAGCGTGAGATCTGCGATTAAGTAGAAAATGCCAAAAAGAAGTTTAAGTGAATCGAGCGTAAGTTAAGACTAAGTAGAGAAAAGAGCCAAAGACAAACATAGATAGAAAAGCGTAGTGCCGGTGCAAGGGTTTCATGCCTGCCTCCGAATCTATGATACGCCCCCTATTATATGGGGACCCCACTCTGCTACATCTCAATTTTCATACGGTAGTATCAATATAAAATACAGACTTTATTGTAAGATAATTATGTACAACAATGGATCATATGCAACCAGAAAAATTGAAAATAAATCCAATGGATCTCTATACAAATAGTCATTTCATAACAGATCATTCCAATCAACAATATTTTGCTGCCATTTTTTAACATAAACTTCAGAGTTTTCTTGTTGATAATTTGGACAATTTTAACATATTCAACATTATGGACAAAAAAATAATGAATTTTGTATAGTGTTTTTTCGAGACTGAGCATGAGTAAAAAAAATTCACAGATTTGGACAAAAAAAAAGACCCCAGAATGACTTGAAAATGATCGGAAAGTTTTCATCGTTTAATAGTCATTTGTGTTTGGTTTAAGATAGAGAGGGGCACAAAGCACAGCCCAGGACATTGAATCATGCTCCCCCACCCGATCAGGTACACAACGGCCCTACAAAAGAATATATGATAGTTAAGACTAACTACAAAAACGCGTAAGACAATGAAGCTTTAGTACAAATGAAAATAAGCATAAACAGTGATTTAAGCGTAACTACAAACATGTGTAAGGTAGTTAAACGCAAAAGAACGTATGATAGTAAAGCCGATGTAAGTACGGCGCTAAATACAATGGAGTGTAAGGCAACTGAACGTAGGCAAGAGTAAGATCATTAAGCACAGATACAAAAAGCGTAAAACAATTGGATATAAATACAAAAGAATGTAAGAGTACAAAAGCGCGAATGTCAGTTATACTGAGGTCCAACGGAGCTGCAGTCAAAGGCCAGTTAAGACTATGCACAAAAAATCAGAGGACAATTAGGCGTAAGTTAAAAAAAAAAGGGAAAGACTAAGACAGTTGATAATAAATAGAAAAACAAACCTACAAATTGACATAAGAAATTGAGCGTAAGTACAAATGGGAAACGACAGTTAATCCAAATTACTAAAGAGCTGAGAACAGTTGAGCGTAAGTAAAAAAAAAAAGGAAGAGTAAGACAGTTGATAATAAATAGAAAAAAACATCAAGACTGTAGAGCTGAGGTATAAACGATCGTAAGAAATTTGAGAGTAAATACAAAAGTAGATAAAATAGTTAACCCAAAGTACTAAAGTGCAGATGACTGTAAAGTTGTTGTACGTTTAAATATAAATGAGCTTAAATAAAATAGTTTGCTTCCTAAATTTTCACATTTTTTTCTTTAAATATCATAATAATTCATCATTAAATTTTATTAATTGAGACCAAAAAATAGTAATTTTATTTGAGTTTTGTCCTATACTCTTTATAATTAACATTTCATGTGGCAGAATGCGTTACAGAATTAATTAATACAGAATTTAACTTTACAGAATTATTTAAAAGTATTAATTGTTCTGTTTTTTTTTTAAATATATATTGGTGATCAACAAAAAACGAATTAGTTTACAAAAAAATAAACTATTTACATTATCCGGACTGTTGCTCTCATCTTTGTTGTCATATTCATAACGTCGTGCGCTCCGGCCTTGTTCATTACGCTAGAATTTCGAAACGGACGGTAGAATGTCCCAGTTCCAAATTCCATGACTTTTCTCGATTTTTCATTCAGTTAATTCCCTTTAGTAACTGAACTCTCTAAGTTTTTTTTTTTTTTTTTTTTTTTTCACCTCTGCTGTGGCCCGGAATTGAACGCTTTGGATTAATACAACCGACGCTTTTACCTACAGAACAATGTGTCCTTAGGGATATCAGTGAATGAATTTTAGGAGCTTATAAACCTAATGCCTCAGTAATATTTTTTTTTTTTACCAGAGCTCATATTACAACTTGTTATTGTTGTTTTTCGCTAGCATTCTGTATTACTGTATATTGTATTCATGTCTATACTTGGCCGGCTTAGGATATTTTTGTGGCCTAGCATATGCTCTGATTCCAAATTATATGAACTTGAGAAGGCCGGAGCGTACAATGGCCGAAACGTTGTGAATATAACAATAATTACAGTCAGAACAATGTGATTAGTGTAATTAGTGTAATTAGTTAAAATACCCCATCTCAAAAATATAGACAAAAAATAAACTATTGATTTCTTGGCCATTATCCTTTCAAACAGAAGCCATTTTATGTATACGAATTTGTGCCGCTGTCTGTCAAACACTAATACAAATATTACCTCAATCATGCAAACCTGTCTTTGATTCGTGCTACCTGAAGCGAGGAAAGGATATTATTTAAAATACATGTTCAAATTTTTGTGTATTCAAAGCGAATAAGTACAAATTGTCTTAGTATAAAAAGAACTACGACTGAAAAAAGGTGTCAAAGAGTTAAATACAAAAAAGACTTAATCATAATTACAGTAATCGTGTATAACTGTAAAGAATAAGCATAAAGAGAATATGACATTTGAGCTTAAGTACAGAACAACGTCCGACAATTAAGCCTAATTACAAAAGAGCGGGAAATAATGAAGCCTAGGTACAGAACAGAGTCAGACAATTGAGACTAAGCGAGTTATGCCTAAGTATAAAAACCTTAAGGCAATTGAACATAGATACAAAATGGACCGAAAGACAAAAGCTTATAAGACATTTAAGCCTAATTACAAAAGAGCGGAAAATAGATAATCTATGGACAGAACAACATCAACAATTGATACTAAGCGTGTTATGCCTAAGTAAAAAAACAAACTTAAGGTAGGAATGTAGATACAAAATAGACCTAAAGACAAAAGAGCGTACGACATTTAATCCTAAGTACAAAAGTGCGTAATAAATTTGTGCATGCAAATGAGTTTAATACAATTGTTGTACTTACTTAGGCTTACTTAGTATAAGTACAAAAAGAGCTATTTTTTTTCTTTTTTTAAGCATTAGGCTTTTTGACCTGTAAATCGTAAGTGTAAAACACGGCAGTTTATAAAGAGTGGAAATGAAATTAAAGAAAAGGAGAAGATCTCTTTAGAACAATTGCCATGAAAATATTTTTAGAAAAAACAGAGGGAAGTCAAGTCACAACAATGAGTAAGTGACTAAAGTCTAATTGTCTGGTCAAAATGGCTAACATTGCAGACCCCTTTTTTGGAAACAAAAAAAGGTCGATAGAAAACAAGTAAACGAGGGGAGTTTGCCATGAAAATATTTATAGAAAGGACAGAATGGAGGTACGTCACGACAGTTGAGATTGGATAACATTAGAGCCTCTTTTTCGGAAAAAGAAAATGTCGAGTGAAAAGGGAAAAGGGGGAAAGCTCTTTAGATGAATTGCCATGAAAATATTTATAGAAAAGACAGTCATAGCAGCTAAAATGTGACTGATGTCTAGATACCAGGTCAGAATCGATAACATTAAACAAACCTTTGGAAACAGAAAATGACGATAGAATAAAGAAAGTGAAGGAGATTTGAAAGGAAATAAAGAAAGTAAAAGAAAAGAACGAATGTAGAGTGAACAAAAATGTGGTTGATTGAAAAAAAAAACACGAAGCAGTAAAACATAAACAGAGAAGCGGCTCACCAGAAAATGGATATAGATTTAGTAAATGAAGGATGAAGGAAAAAGTCGGAGTATGATGAAGAAGTTTCGCTTAGACGATGAAGAAAAAAGAATGAAAGATCAAAACAAAAGGTTAGACCAGAAAAAAAAGACTAAATAGAAGAACGTAATGGTCAAAATAGAAAAAAAAAATAAGTAAAAGAATCAAATTAGAAAGCGCCAGTATAAGACAGGATGTAACAAATGGTAAAAGGAAGCTATTGTGAATTCTCTCATTGGAATCTTTCGATCTGCCGTAAGAACTGTTGCCAAAAATCGTGGTCCCGCACTCCGCATACCTGGCGTCGAAAATGGAGAACAGGGAATGATGGAATTGTGACTGAAAATAGAAACAAAAATTGGATTAGTACCGATGTTGCTTTTACGCGGGAAACCTGATACCACTTGGGCGCCATTTTGGATTACAACCAAATACCTATAAATAGGTATTCCTAATGTGAGTATGTACCTGTGTGTTTGTGTGTGTGTATCAGAATCCACTAAATTACCTCTTCTGTTAATTGGGACGTCTTTAAAAAATGTAACTATATATCTAATAATTTGTTGAGTTTACTTGGAACAATGTAACCAAATCAAAAATCCCTTGTGAGCTGATCTCTTCTCTGAAATAGCTCAAACAGCTAGGTGTGTATTTCGGATGAAACTGTCTGATCGTATTCAATGTCTCAAAAGCCAAACAAGTGACCTTACTTAATCGTCGATTGGACCCAGAACATTCACCAATCATGATGAACGGATATTCACTCAGGAAGGTCCCCTGACTTGAAGGCCTAAATTCAACCCAAGTGCAACTCGATCTATTTATACGATCCATCGCTAAAGATGCTGGAAAAATGGTCAGTTCCTTGTACTGCTCTAGCAAGGGCCTCATTCCCCGTACTGTCCACTACCATTACGTTGTAACCTACAAAGGGTTACTGCATGAGGAATGACCAAAACGAAGATTGGAAATAAAATGTCAATCTTTATAACATCGACAAAATACAATACTCGCCAGTGGCGTGAAATAGGTAAACCACTGCTAGTGGTTCACTACTTAGACAGCATATTACGATATTTACCTGCCTCCCCACGAGGTAAGATGCGGCACAAGGCCAAATTTAATGTCGGGAAATCCGAGCCCGTGAGCTCGGGCAAAGAATACCTATTTGCCCGTGGACCCCGCATGCGCGGGATCGGGTATCTGTCCACTTTTCCAGACGAGACTCTACCATTCGGTTGAGCCTCGTCCGGATTCCTGTCCGCCCTAGTTCGACACAGCTAGAGCTTCCCACGCTGACAGCTCACGCTGACAGCTCACGCTGCCAGCATATTTCCCCCACTTACAATAGTGTCCAACGTATTTATGAGGATTGGGACATACTCATTTGTATTCATAGGTACGGTATATAACACATTAAAAGAGCAAGATCAGGCCGAAAATGGTGTACTGCTGTCATATTTGGGCAGGAGCAAAACATTCTTCACTTTTCACTCTCGATAGAGCCCAAAAGCATTTCTGTGTCTTTGTAGGGGACGAGCTATTTTCCATTTAGCGACCCCTTTCTGACAGACGAAACGACACATGCCACTTGCTCTATCGCTATTTCCATGGAGAGTGTTCAGATTAAATAATTCCTTAGTGCCACCAGTCCTAACCCGCCATGACACGCATATTGTAGCGAATCACACTCATTCCTTTCGTATTCTCCTGGAGAGATATAAATTCCACTCAAGTAACTTCTTCTCTGGGATCGAATCCCAAGAATATGCTTCCCCCATTTCTACAATCTTAACTGTTATCTTCCCCACATATCTGCATAAAATCTGCCTCTTACTCTTTAATTCTCTAGCTCGTGTGGTCCTCTAGCCTTGTATAATCTTATATCCGACTATATCATCTCTGAGAACGCGTTTAGAATGCATATACAGTTATATATGCTGTTAATTGTCTACGGAATTACAAACCACTAAATATAAGACGCCTCCTAAAGAGTTGTCACTTTCTGAGAAAGTTGGTCTTCCCGAACAAGTCGATAATGACTGTTTACGAATCAGTGTTCAATCCAGACTGAGATTTCACATCTGTGAGCTGCACCATTGCAGATTCGGGCCGCTGTCGACTAATACGGCCTATGTACGCTCTCTTTTTGACTTAGCACAGGTCGTCTTCCGCTTTGTATCGCCTTTCACTGCTATAATTAAAATTGCTTTTAATGCGGCTGGCTATGGCGGATTATCCAGAGTGTCAGCTTGGCTGATGATAACTGAGCGGCTGATGGTGTGGCTCTCCTGTATCAAATAAAGATGTAATAAAGAAACAAACACAGCCGCCAGGACCAATAATATTACTGGTTCTTCTTTGGATCTTATCAAGGGGTTAAAGGTAAATAGCAGGGTCATCGTACCACATATGTGGCAACAATATTCTAAGCATGGACAAATGGTAGACTTATAGATATGTAAGATAGATTCGGAAGAGAAAAATGGTCTCGCACGACACAATGAACTAACTTTCTGACCTATTGTCTTTTCACTTCATATCAGCTGAGAAGGTTAGCCCGAGTCGCTTTCCTAGAGGTTAGCATAAGCCATGCCTATGGAAAGCAGAGAGTAGTCTCACAGATGATTAATGGAAAGAAGTTTAGTTTTAGAGGCGTTAAAATTAACAAACCATCTGTTGCTCCAGTTAGGGTCGTTTTGGACATCAGCTGCCATTTTGACATTGTCGGACTGATCAGCCTTTCTATCGAGGCAGGAGTAAATGGTTGTGTTGTCAACGTTGATGCCAAGTTGAGAGCCTATATCCTCAGTGCGGGTCATTAATGAAAATTAAAACAAAGTAGGATAAAGGATATAGCCTTGGGGGTACCCGCGTTAATACGAAAGGGTTCCTAGGCGAGTGGCCGTTCAGGATAATTTCCATTTCGTGATTTGATAGGAAAGACTGTACCCGGAGACACCGTAACTTTTCACCTTGTGGAGAAGACGTGTATGCCAGCCCTTGTCAAATGCTTTCGAAATGCCCAATGCTACAGTCTGGTTTTACTCTTTTTATCGAGTGCATAATAGACTCTTTCCGCAATTATTGTCAGTTCATCAGCAGTTGAACTAGAGAAACAAAAGCCGTATTACTTGTCTGAGATGAGATATGAGGAAACAAGTCAATATTGTTTAGGAGTTTCCCAAACAGAGGTAGAAGGCTAATAGGCCGATTGTTGGAAGGGTCGGACGGCACACCAGGGTTCTGTCACGCTGGTATAGCCCAAAATAGTGGTTCCTGTGTGCTATAGCGGGCGAGCATGCTGGTGTGAACCATGGAGAGGATTCAGTCTTCATATGATATTTCAGAGAAGGGATAAAAGCGTCCATGACCCAAGAAGAAACATCACTGGCGCAATTTTTAATTGGAAGGTTAAAGATGAGACTAAGGGGTGTCATGAAAAAAATCACAAAGTGAGTCCCAATCAGCATACTGGTAACGGAAAGAGGTCTTGTGGATATGGGGTTCCTGTATAATAGAGTATTGGAACGAAATAACAATAGGTACCACAGTGTTGTCCGAGTTACGAAGAGGGAAGTGTTGCGAAGCTCGGCATTTCCAGGCGCATTTCATTACTTAAAAGAAAAAAAAAGAAACAAAAAACAAATATTACTGTAGCTTAAATTTGATAATTTATTTTGACAAATAGAATTAAATATCCAGTTTTAATATTTTTTTTAGATTTGAAATGTCAAATTTCTTCAGGTTGTTGGCGGTCATAACACTCCACAGCTTCTCTTTGTTTTTATTATATGTAATATGCCATGACTTCTTGGGAAATATATTAGAGCAGTTCCTCGTTGCCGTCTCTACGTTTGGGAATTCAGAAACGTTCTTCTCTTAGAATGTCTACCAACTAAGGCTAGACAGTTCAATCTACTCTATTACTTTACAGATAAGTGGGGAGAGAATATAAAGGTTCATGCCTTTCCTAATCGCATTATGTGAAAGTGAACGCAACAGACTAAGTGAAAAATGAAACTCATCTTGCAGATAGCACTTTTATGATTTGTGATTCGCCATGACTTTTTTGGGACGATAGTGGAGCAGTTTTTAGTTTCCTTCTCTATTCTTTGTAATTCAAAGTAGTCCTTCTCTTAGACTGGCTACCAACCAAAGCAAGAGAAACTAGTCTACTCTGTAGTAAACAGCTAGCTGGCGAAAGGATAGACGGATTCATGCATTTCATGTCTTTTAAGCTATTAAAATAAAACTAACATATGTTTGCACTAAGTTTTCCGATACCTAATAACGCAAAACAGTTTTGAAGGTTAAAGACTTACATCGTCCAGCGGTCACTTTTTTAACATTTCGCCCCAGGCAAAAGCTCAACAGAAACAAAAAACGCCATGAAAGTATTTATATGAAAGGCACAGGGAAACTAGATTAAGGCGGTAGGTAGGTGACTGAAGACAAGATGCCAGGTCAGAACAGATTGATATTGCAAATTCTTCTTTGGATCCTGTTAAGAATCTCTATATACATATCAGAAGCATTAGATCAAATATGACAGCACCATTCGCTACATGAACGAATGTGAATAATGATCGTTTCTTATCCTAAAAATGCAGACAGAAAAACTTCAATCTGTTATATAAATCTGTGATAATGTTTCTCTTGTCAAACCTGGGCCATATTTGCACATGTCATATTGGATGAATAATGTCATCCTACAAGGTCGATCTCTTGTTCCTTCAGAAGTACATTCCAAACTATTTCAGTTTATCATTGAATCAACGGAAGTAGATTGTTCTCGTTCCACTGCCCATATGTAGGAGTTTTAAATTCCCTGGCAGTTAACCGGATCAACATACTCCTGATGAAGGCCGGAGATTATAACAGTCGAAGGGCAGTCATAAAAACAACGCAGAATAGGACAATAGTCCGCAGGTAAATGCTGTAATTGATTATCTCTTTTCAACCCAGAAATTTAGACACAAAAAATTAAATCGGTCTTAATCTTAGCTCCATCTTTTTCTTAAATTGAAATACCACCTGAGTGGTCGCCATTTTAGAAACAATGATGAAATATGTGTCGTGGTGTAGTTTTTGGAGGGCCAAGGCGCCATGTTCTTCCATGATGGGATTTCAATGCCTAAACAAAGTTGAACCAAACTGAATTGATGTACAAGAGGACTATATTAAGAAAAATAGTAAAAAAAAAAAAAAAAAAAACATTCCTTCGCAGTTTTTGAACGATCAACGTAAGCAACGTTGGATCAAGTGCATTGATGTCAAGAGATGCCATATTGAAAAATAATGAAAAATTGTCATGTTTCTCCGACTTCTTCATGTTAAGGGGTCTATATTGAAATCTAGTGAAAACTGCCTTTTTTTTCTCTAATTCCTTCTGGGTGAGGCTTAGAACTTTTTGAACGCCCCTTGTAAACATCGTTAGACCAAGTGAACAGTTGTCAAGGAGGACTATATTAAAAACAGTAAAAAAACTGTCTTGTTTCCCCAACTCCTCCTGCGTGAAGCTTAGAACTTTTTGAACGACCCTCGTAAACATCGTTGGACCCAGTATACTGATGTCAAGGGAACTATATAGAAATCTAGTGAAAATTGTCTTCATTCTCCAAATCCTTCTTTGTGAGTCTTAAAACTTTTCGTATGACCCTCGTAAACATCGTTGGACCAAGTGTACTGATGTTAAGGGGTCTATATTGAAATCTAGTGAAAACTGCCTTTTTTTTCTCTAATTTCTTCTGGGTGAGGCTAAGAACTTTTTGAACGACCCTCGTAAACATCGTTGGACTAAGAGTGCTGATATCAAGGGAACTATATTGAAATCTAGTGAAAACTATCTTCTTTCTCCAGATCCTTCTTTGTGAGGCTTAAAACTTTTCGAATGACCCTCGTAAACATCGTTGGACCCAGAGTACTGATGTTGAGGGATCTATATTGAAATCTAGTGAAAACTGCCTTGTTTCTCCAACTCCTTCTGGGTGAGGCTTAGAACTTTTTGAACGACCCTTATAGTCATATTTCCTCTCTCGGGCGGCGAATGTCTTTCATTTAGTTCGATCTCTTTCTCAGCCACATGCTTATTTTCAACTATTTACAAACTTCGGCAATAGTACACATAGAGTATTTCAGATACCACAGGTTCGAATCTAACACTAGCTAAATAATTTAGACAATTTGTGAAACATATAAGAGAAATGGAACCGAGATTACTAAGAAGGAGTTTTTAAAATCTGGAAATGGTTCGTTGGGGAATGCTTCTCGTATTCAGAGTCTTGGGAATTTCAGAGAAGGTCACCAGGCACCGGAACAGAGAAAATAAAAGAAGATAAAAGAAAAGAACAGGTGCAGGATATAAAGATTCAGACAAAGTTCTCAAACTTCTGCCAGACACCTGGTTAAAAAAACATCCTAATTACTTGAGCCCTCAGGTGGTGTGATCTAAAGCATAATACGCTAATCTCGTTATATTATGAGGATTAACACAAACACGCTCCAAATTAAATCATAAACAATTAACGTTGGTCTACCATTAGTCAAATACTATTCCCATCTCCATCCAGGACGACAGTCTTCTGTCTTTACGTCTGAATATCTGCGATGAGGAATTAGCATTAAAGGCCAGGAACGGTTCTCCAACTAAATTCGTTCCAAGAACTCCTTCGAAAACAGATTGATTTGAAAAACAATTTAATTTTTTCCCGTAAGAATTGTCTCGACTTTACAAATTAACGTAAATTACGGCGTAGAATCTGTTTATATTGCTGAGATGAGGTATTGTGTACATTATTTACATTATTCGGACTATTGTCCTCGCCTTTGTCGCCATATTTATTACAACGCTTCGGTCGTTGTACGCTCCGGCCTTCTTCAGGTGGTTGTAATGTCGAACCTTTATTTCGCTCACTGGTGTAGACTGTCCTAGTTCCACGTATCATATTTAATGGATGTCAGTTATCAGTTATCTCCTGTTAATTCCCCTCTCCAAGTTCTCCACTGCCTTAACCGGGTATTGAACTCACACTCTTTGGCTCCTGTCACTAGATCTAACTAACGGCTTTATCCACTGTGCCATGTGTCCTAGGACAGGACCCAAAAGTGTGAGTTCAAACCCAGTTAAGGCAGTGGAGAACTTGGAGAGGGGAATTAACAGGAGATAACTGACACCCATTAAACATGGCACGTGGAACTAGAACTGTCTACCCCAGTGAACGAAATAAAGGGTTCAGTTCGACATTCCAACCACCTGAAGAAGGCCGGACCGTACAACGGCCGAAACGTTGTAATAAATATGGCGACAAAGATGAGGACAATAGTCCGAATAATGTAAATAATGTACGGCGTAGAAGTCGGCCTGGTGTACAAGTCTACCTCAAGATTTTTAGCTCAAAATTCTAAGGGCATATACCTAGCATTTACGTCGATCCGCAAGCGTACAATAGGCTACCAGTGGCCCAAAGCTTAGGCCTACCAGTAAATTAAGTTAAGCTAAAGTATACGATAACATAAGATTACACCACTTCCTTGTACACTCAGACAGTCACCGTAATGTCATACCATATCTAATCTGAATGGCCGCCTGAGTTAAGCGGCGCTTCGGTCAGTGTTTACAATTAGTGTCTCAGTGGTTGGACGCGATGTGTAATGTATTATTAATAATAGAATACTAAATTCATCAAATATGTTCACCAAACAAAATATTTAGGGCGATATATTTGTGACTGCCTCTCGGATGTATGCTATGTAGTGTAAGTAATTGTTAGGAGTGATTATTTTAGATATTTTTGTACTAATGTTCGCTCAATACAAGGCTCAAGAGCCACTCAAACTTGAGGTTTACTGTGTAGTGTTGTATTAGCATGAGAAAGGAGAAGAAGTGAAGTTCTTGGTGCTACGCAAAAAAGATAACATCTAACTTGATTTGGACTTGAAGTAGACTTTAGAAAAACTCAACTCTAACCAGGAAACAAGGGATAAACATCTTCTCCTGTTCAATGACTAGGCGGCGTGTGTCTCCTGATGTTGAATGTAAAATAAATGGTTTTAAAAGTTTCAAATTAATTTACGATCCTTCGCAAGGGGATAACGCTGTTACAAAAGCTAACGAAGGATCGTTAATTAATTTGAAAGTTTTAAAACCATTTATTTTACATTCAACATAATCACTTGATAAGACACCGGGGGTGTTGAAACAAAATCGTTATTTTTGTAGTGATTTTATAACATATTTATGTCATAATTTTAAATAAATAATTATATATATATATTATTATATATATATATATATATATATATATATATATATATATATATATATATATATATATATATATATATATGTTCCTGTCTGGGTGTGACGATAAACTACATCCTACAACAGCAAGGCCTCTGATCAGGAGTCTTTGAGGAGCGTGGAACCACCTCTTAAATGCTGGTGTTCCCAGGTCCACCCTGACCCGGGGTGGTAGCACCTGTTAGGGTCCCAGCTATGGGCAAATAGTTAACCCTGAAACTGAGGTAAAAAGCATTATGAAAATGTAAAAATAGGTTTTAATAGCAGAAATACTTTGTAAAAAAATTATTACGAGAAATAATTTTTTGAAGGAAAAAAGCTATTACCAGCAATACGTTTTTGAAAATAATATTACCAGCGATACAATTTTGAGGAAAAAAATATAAACCAGAAATATATTTTTGACAAAACGAAAATATTACCAGGAAAAAAATGTTGTCGGCATTAAATGACCCATTGAGGTTGATACGCCATAAAACAAACCAAACCATATATATATATATATATATATATATATATATATATATATATATATCATACTTAAGTAATTCATCGAGTCTAGAAGTAACTCAACAGAATGCAGAAAGTGCTATATATTTGGGACTCATCAGCAGTACGCATCCATTACCGAGAATTGAAACCCGGACCATCACAATATGAGACAAACATACAGTTGGTATGACAAAGAAGTAATGAATTAGACTCCATATAGCGTGGTGGAAATCATCTGACTTTCCCTTACCCATAGGAATGTGCCCCAACGAGCCACGACTACTATCACCAAGCCGCTCCATCCAGATCATTAGAAGCTGGTTCATGCTAGGATATACAAGTCATAGAAATTATTAGGAGGATTTGAGATAATCATAATTAAGTAATATATATATATATATATATATATATATATGTATGTGTGTGTGTGTATGTGTGTGTGTGTGTGTGTGTGTGATAAGCAGAATATGATGTTCCTATGTACATAATTCTTGCCCTGTTTTAACACAGTAACACTTTTCCGACTCCCTTCTATGCCTACATGCCTTTGCTTTCTAAATATAAAATCAACTTCCGCCATTTGCAAAATCTTGGTAATGGCGCCAATCCTATGCTAGATATTTGTATCACCTTACACCACTGCTGAATATGGAGAGAAATTCATTTATTTTGTCTGGTTCGCAAGAAAACAAAACCCCATTTCCATTTCCCTAATGGTGCGTTTTAGGTTGATGGGATTTTCTACACCAACGATTTTTTTTTTAATATATAATGATGTTAGGCCTTGTCAAAACCACAGAGCAACTTGAGATGGAGGCTTATAGGGGATAGGTGGGGAAGATAACGGTTACCTGACTTGAACAGGTTAAGTGTGTAGTGACTGGGAAAGCATCCTCTTGGGAATCGTAGGGAAAAAAGCTGCATGAATGGAACTTACATCTCACTAATGGAATATGCATGGGAGGAGCGTAGTTCGATACAATGGGCGTATTATGGCGAGTCTTAGCCGTGAAGGATAGGACGGGTGGAACTAAGAAATGTGGTTCGTCTAAATACATTCCACGGAAATGGAGATAGAGCAGCGAAAGGTTTGAGATGTTTCGTCTGTGGAAAATCCATTGCAAAAATGTAATGCAAATCGAAATATTTTTCAAAAATTCAACCTTAGCGTTGCGACTGCACGCTCCACAAGTTTGTATCTGTTATCAATAACACACTTCAAAAAAAACATTTCTATTTTCATTATATTTTTTCATCTCGGGTGCTACCTGGATTTTACGAAAAAGAAAATAGTTTCTATGCCTGATGATGACCGGAGAACCTGTCGAAAGTACTTACATATTTAGGGACGACCTAATACAATGTATAATTTTAAAAAAACAAGGATCATAACATTCATTTAGTGGTTAGTGGCTTAAAGCATTCTTAAAATTTAGTTAACGAAGTGAATTCGCCATTTCATCGCATTACATTTACGAATTTACTTCTCGTATGAATGATTCATTATAATATTAATTAAACTGCACCATATAATTGATATATATATATATATTAATTAAACTGCACCATATAATAGATAGATAGATAGATAGATAGATAGATAGATAGATAGATAGAGAGAGAGAAAGAGAGAGTGTGAGAGAGAGAGAGGTTTTTTTTCCTCTGCATAGATTGTTGCTTTTGTCTTTGGTTTAAAGTGATGAACCCAACACTGGGTTAGGAAAGGTCAAAGGATACCTGCTGGATTTGCCTCAAACAGTATCAGATGTGTCGGGTGATCTGCTCAGCCTGTACAATAAAGTGTTAGAATACATGGAATCCATCGAGTAAAAAATTTAATCAGGTCAAGTTAAGTGTTCACAATATTCTCAACTCTCTCACAGGATATGCTAATAGCATTACTTATTTGATTCATAGTCGATCGCCCGTCGTCCATCATTAAGTGGGTGAAAAAAGGATCAATGTCTTGCTCGGTGTTGTGAGTTGTGAGTTGGAACATCTTCAAGACTATTCCTTCCCCTCCTAAATTATGCTGCCCACTTTTTCACTGTTGATAAAGCTGTAGTGCCATCCCCTACTGTAGCAACCCCGTCAGAATGAATGTCCTTGGGAGTCTAATCTTTTTTCTGCAGGTATTTCATAACACCACAATACTAAATTATCTGTCTATATTTCTGAGATGAGGTATTATGTACACTATTTACATTTCTCGGACTATCATCCTCATCTTTGTTGCCATATTTATCACAACGTTTTGGACGTTGTACGCTCCGGCTTTCTTCGGGTGGTTGGAATGTCCACAAAAATCTTCTTAGCCGACCAAGCATAGAAATGAATACAGCATGGGAACTAGTCATAAGAAGTGCCAGAGAAAAGTAATAATAACAACGAAAATTGCAATATGAGCTTTGGTAAAAAAAACAATGCAATGAGAACAGCAAAAATTGCAATATGAGCACTGGTAAAAATAGATGGCAGAATAAATTAGGCTTATAATACCCAGAAATTCATACACAGATGTCATCAAGGACACATAGCACAGTGGATAAAGGCGTTAGTTAGATCCAGTAACAGGACCCAAAGTACCTGTTAAGGCGGTGGAGAACTTGGAGAGGGGAATTAACAAGAGATAACTGATAACTGACATCCATTAGACATGGCACGTGGAACTAGAACAGTCTACCCCAGCGAGCGAAATAAAGGGTTCAGTTCGACATTTCAACCACCTGAAGAAGGCCGGACCGTACAACGGCCGAAACATTGTAATAAATATGGCGACAAAGATGAGGATGATAGTCCGAGCAATGTAAATAGTATACTAAATTACGTCGCTACTAGTTACTTTGGATGTCTACTTTGAACAGTCAGATATCAGGAAAATAAACAATATCTGGAAATAAACAATACAGTTATTGATAAGAAGATTTGGAATTACTACATGCTAGATTTCACAGTTCTAGAATAACTTCGCCATAGTCAGCCTGTGTACTTTTCAGTCTTCCCTCATATGAATAGATTGTACCCACGTTTATGTTTGTGTTCGTGTGAATGGATTTCCATAAACTAATACGCACACATGCGTAGATATTTACACGCTAACATAATTTTATGAAAAAAAGAGAATTACTGTCCACATATCCGAGTAAACAGATTCACATTAAGACTAATGTGTTGAACAGCTTGCAAAGACATTCATCTTCAGGTTTGAACTCTAACAGAATGCGCAACATATCGAGTTTCTCCTGTTTGATGATACAACTGATTTGAACCGGTGTCGGGTTTTTTTGCACTAGAGACAAAATGAAAGCAGAATTACCAGGAACCTAATTGACAGTTCAAGAGAATGCCCAACAACTTGACACACCTAACTTAAACAAAGAATCCTTGTATACATCCAAATTATCGGGCAATTTTCTGTGCACGTACGTATTTCCTTTTATACTCAGATGCACTTTAGTAATTTGTTTTTGTTTTTCAAAAAAATGTTTTTCTGATAAATGTTTTTCCCAATAATGTATTACTGGCATTTTTTTCTAATGTATTTTTATATATTTTATTTATTTTCTATATATTTATTTTTTTTTTTTTTTATATTTTTATATTTTCATGTTTTGACCCCCAGTGTGGACCTGCGAACAATAGCAATTGGGAGGTGGTTCCACGCGCCTCAAAATCTCCCGACCAGAAGCCTTGCTGCCGAATGTAGTCTATCGTCATACCCAGGATGGATAGAGAAGCGAGTGTTCCGAAGGTGAAGAAAGATCGTAAAGGGGCGTAAAGTAGAAACTACCTCTAATATAAACAGGAATATGTGCAGAGCCACATCATCCCACTTTCCAAAAAGGCATGACACATACAGAGCGAAGCAAACATGTATAGACACTGAGAGGTACATACCGGGAAAAATATGTACTTTCGCAAAGATGAGCATGGCATAGTGAATGATTCGTTTTCTACGGTGTATCAACCATTTCCTTACCATCTATATCCAGAAAATATTTTTAGATTGTAAGAATTTTTATTTTTGAGATAACAATAGCTTAGTGATACAATTCTTACTAATTAACCCATAGCTGGGGGAGAGAGATTTATTCATATCTTCCCCAAGGTTATTTCCTTTTATACTCAAATGCACTTATTTTTTTTAATCATTTCACCCGAAGGCAATAAGGCCACTAAGATGCAAGCAGTTACTGAATGTTGGACAATATGAGAAAAAAACTATTAAGGAAAGAGAACAATAAAAGAATAAAAATTAAGAAGACAGAAGACAACGATTTAAGTTTTTGAAGATCAAAGTTGATTGGGACGCAAGGTTGAGAGAGTTCCACAGGCGAGAAGTGCGACAGAAGAAAATCTTAGCATAGAACTTACGGTTACATCTAGCCATATCAAAAGTAAAATGATGAGACCTTGCCGCCAATCTAGTTGATCACTTACATTCATAAAGTCTAGATATCATTGAGGAAACCTCGTCAGAAGAATTACCATGAAAATATTTATGGAAAAGACACAGGGAAGCAACTTTACGGCGGGGAGCAAAAGAATAACTCAAAAACGAAAGATTTACAAACATATGTTCATGGACTTTTTCCTTGTTCAGTGTGAGGAACCCGCCCTAAAGTTTGCAAAATTATTTTTATACATCCTGTATATATGATATGATTTGTACATAGGGCCGTGAGAATGGTAATGGACGCGAGGCTGCACGGCTTTATTCTTTTCGGATCTTTTTCTTCATAATTGAATGTTGTATTCCGTCTCCTTCATGAGTTCCTAAGTGTTTGCATGTACCATCTTGATCTAGTTCTTTAATATTGTTGTTGATATCAAGGTCTAAATCTGGAGTTTTCATTAGCTTAACACCTTTGGTATATTTGTCGATTCCGAACACCATCACGATGTCTCGCTGAAGGTTTTGACAATGGGGAGTAGCTATTTTTTTTTCTTTCTTGTTGATTGTTATCCTTGGCAAACGTTTTAAGATCATCAATATAGAATAAATGATTCAGTTTGCCTTTCTGTGACTTATACGCGTAGCTACTGTTGTTCAGTAGGCAGCTGAGTGGCGCTAATGCAAGGCAGAAGAGTAGTAGTGACAATGAATCCCCTTCAAAGATACCGTTTTTGATGTTGATTGGTTTCGATGTTACTGACTCGTCTGTATGGTTTAGGTCTAGTGTAGTCTTCTAGTTTTTCTAGCTCTCTCCTCTATGAATTTAACCGTTGTGGGGCATACTCTGTATATTTTGAAGCTCTTCTTTATCCATGAATGTAGTACACTGCCGAACGCCTTTCTGTAGTCGATCCATGCTAGCGATAATTTTATTTTCCTTGTTTTCATCTCTTCCAATATTGTTTTATTGATAATTAGTTGATCCTTGCACCCGCTATTTCCTCTTTTACATCACTTCTATTCTGTTGCGAGTAAATTGTTTTTTCTCAAGCAAGTTGTATGTCCCCTCGTTTATGATAGAAGTGAGGATATTATACATTGTTGGTAGGCTGGTGATGGGTCTATAGTTCTTCAGATTCTGCGTCTCTTTTTTATGAGTAGGTTTGTTACGCTCCACGTAAGCCATTTGGGGTATTTTTCTGGGTTTATGATTATATCATTGTATGACCTTGCGAGGTTTTAGTGGATGCTAGATAGGTTTTTTATCCAAAAATTGACTAGTCAAATTATTACTGGTGATGATGACGATGATGTTGATGATGATTAGTATTATTATTATTAATAATAATAATTACTTAAATATATTTATGAGAAGGTTATAGATGTTAACATATTTCATGTGTTACGATCTGCTCGATTCTTATTACGTGCTCTTTATTTGGTGCCTTGTTTCAGACTATGATTAGTGTTGTAAATAGCAATGATTATAGCAAGTGTTGATGCCATCCGGTTTTTTCATTCGTATTCTGCGAAGTAGCTTGAATAGGTATTGAGAGAATTCTGGATACCTTTCTTGTGTTCTTCCCTTTTTAACCCCGTCCCAACTCCTTATTTCTTTCTTATCCATCAAAGACCTTTTGTCTAACCTCACTTGTTGTTGAAAATTTTAATTGGTAGATTGTTTGGCAAAAATGTGCCTCTTTGCTCATCGCATCTGCTCGTTAACAGTCATTTTTTTTCTTTTTCGAAAGAAACGAAAAGGAATTATTCCATTTGCTTATAGAAACCTTACTGTTAGTAAGAAAAATAAATGACGTATTAATGTCGTTTTTTGACGTTAAAAAATACGTCAAAAAACGACATTATTACGTCATTATTTTTGCTCCAACCTAATACATATATATAAATGCATATATGTGTGTGTGTGTGTGTGTCTGTGTGTTACTATATAATTTAAATAATGTGCATTTCGGTAGCAAGAATTCAACTTGGTGTAGAAACAAGTGAAATAAAATGAAAGAAATATTAGACAAAAATTAATAATAATCAAGAATACTTCATCTACGAAATAAAATGAAAATACTAGTCAAAAATGAATAATAATTGACAATTCTTCATCTCCGAAATTCAGACAACTTAAAATTTTACTACTTAGTGGAAAAGCAAGAGAAATAAAGTGAAAAAATACTAATCAAAAATAAAAATAATTGACAATATTTCATCGAGGGAATTCAAATAGCTTAAAACTAATACTATTAGTTGTAAAAACGTTTTGTATGCATATATGTTTTTGTGATGACTGAAAATGATAGAAAATAACTGTTTAAAAAATACAAACACGAATAATGTTACTGCGTACATGTCTTTCCTGATGTTTATATAAAGAAGAAAATATAACAAAACGTGTATCTAACAATAAAAAAGCATGTTGATGCCATGTGGGTTTTAAACATCTGAAGTTTATCGCGTACGGCTCTTGCATTAAGCATGTTTCCTCACCCCAAACCTATAAAATCCAAAATTAGGTTCTCGGCCAGACGGAGATGCATTAACACCCGAGATTTGTCGATAGCCATGCGAATTAATCTTTCAAACAAATAACCATTAGTTTGAACGGAATCAAGACACGTGCTCTTGACAGATGAGAAATAAAAGGGCCCAAATGTTTACTGTCTATCCTCTTTTAATGGCTAAAGTCAGATAATACAATCAACACTTTTGGAGCTTGGAAATTCATTCACTGACATCAGGAAAGGATGTACACTTGGATACAAATAATTCTTCCTGAAGATTATAGCTCGATATTATCGCTAATTTTAATAAAATACAACACTTACGACTGCGCTGATTCAAAAACTCATCTGTTGGATTGACAAACACACACATAAACACGCACACACATATACATATAAGTGTGGGTGTGGGTGTTTGTGGGTGTGCATATATATATATAATATATTCAGTGTGTAACAGTAAAATTGTCCAAGTGTTAGATTAAGCTTTGAACCGTTGAATATTAGAAATGATTAAAGATATCTTACTGGAAGTCTCCGAGGTGTTTATAACACTGCTGAACCTTTCTTTGAACAATAAGAATGTATTTAGCTCTAAGTTGAAATTCCTCTTGTTGTTGTGACCCCCTGATTCAGTTTTCCTCTCCACTGTTCTCTCTTTTTAAAGCTCATTAAACGTTCCTTTGATGGTTCTTGAAGGAACTTTGAAGATGGAAGCCAGATTATAAATGGATTGATGTGAGTTTGTGACCCTGGGTTCCACGCTTTTGCGATTGTCAGACAAACTGATTAATTTTTTAAAATATTGGATTTATGTAGGGTTGCGTGTATTGGTGTTTTTATGGAAGTGGGAGGCTAAACTGCCGTCGTGACTCCACTCACACTTACGCAAACATACATACGCGCCCGTACACCCGTTGACGTACGCAGACACACACAGGCGCTCGCCCACCGGAGCTCACACAAACATAAACATATATGAACTGTATGGGACTTGGCATATATATGTATATATGTGCTTTTGTGTATATACGTACGCATTTGATTGCCGTATTCAATGTTGGATTGTGTAGCGAATATTTTTCCTTGTTTAGCGATGTCAACGCGCAGACCGTTTTTCTATTTTTGTTCGCTGAATAATATTATTCAGCGAACAATATTATTATCAATACAACTAAATGTTAGCTCTATCACTGATATTGATCGCTTTCTAATAAGTACCGCGCATATATAATATATAAATAATATATATAATAAATTGCATATATATATATACATATACATACATACACTTTTCATATATATATATATATATATATATATATAGAGAGAGAGAGAGAGAGAGAGAGAGAGAGACAGTTTTCGATTTGGAACATGTCCAGTGTTCTATATATAAGAAAGTGCCTGTAACTCAGAACGACATTTTAAATAATTTCAACACAAGCAATAATTCCAATCAGACGCAAGGGGTTATTGGGGGTGAAAGAGAATGAGAAGACATTACCGTGGAGAAACAGGCTGCAAGAAAACAAAAGATAGCGATTGACACTGTTTGATTGATTGATAGATTCATTTTTTATGATTTATCAACCCATTGAAAGTTATTTAAGGCAAGAAAATATTTCTAAATTGTAAGACATTTTTTGAGATAATAATGGTTCAGTGATCCAACCTTTACTAATTAACCCATAGTTGGAGGAGAGAAAATGATTCTTACCTAATCAGAATTTAATAAACAAACAAGAAATTATCATGTGGATGTGACATAGGGGGATCAATTCTATATTAAAATCAATATATAAACTGATCCTTCACTTTCTGATCGCAGCAGTTTCTATACATTTATATTCCAGAGAATGGGAATAAATCTAAAAGACATGCCTTTGCAATCAATCAGTATTCCATTGACTGAGTGATTCGTTTTCTACCATATATCAACACTTTACAGGTTATTTAAAGCAAGGTTGTTGGATTTTAAGAATGGGGGTGGATAACAAGTATGTAGTGATGCAAGTCTTACTTACTAACCCATCATTGGGGCAGAGAGAAAAGTTAGATTCATATTTTGTGAAGGGAATTTGCACGTATCTCTATCTATAAAAGGCAGAATGTGTGTGTGTGTGTGTGTGTGTGTGTGTGTGTGTGTGTAACGAATGCACGGCCCTAATTTTCGACGCATTTACACCAAAATTTACATGCACATGCTCCAAGTTAGAGGAAAGGCCAAGACCGACTTTGCATTTCCCAACTCCCATCGATAGTGGAAATAATCGATTTTTCATGCTTCTACAGCAGTTTTCATGTAGTTTGCGGCCATTTTCTACTGGCCAGAGTGAGAGTCTCTAGCTGGCTGCCACAAATAGGCAGGAAGATTCTACTGGCCAGCGTGAGAGCCAACAGCTGACTGACACGAATGTTAACTAGCATGCTAGCATGCAAAAAAAAAATCGATCGCTGCATTCGTCACAAGTGGGAAAAATTTAAATCTGCATGGCACTTTAATCCAATTGGTTCATTCGCTTGCTTAAACTCAACGTTGATTCTGATTCCGCAGAACTGGGTTTGGGTGTGAAAAAGTGTTTGTTGTTAACATTCTTTTCTCATCCGGTTTTTCCAGTTACGAGTCCTTTTTTAAAGCTGATCGTTTTGTGTTCATTTTGTTTAGTTCTTTTTTCGTAACAGATTTAATGTTTAGTATAGAGTTTAGAACAAATTCGTAGTGTGAGATAGGCAAGAAGTAAGGCATGTAGCAACATCAGCACGGCAAAGGGTACTCCTTTAAAGGCAAAGAAGGGCAAAAATATTTTAAGTGAAGTGACAGCGATTGCTGTAGGAGTCGTACGATTTTTGAATCAAGCACGAGCAACGCCAGGTCACGCTGCCAGTTTGTGAATATAAAGAAGCCAGCTGGAAGAATTCCTAAAGATTATCCATTGAATCACTTGCATATCCAAATACCTAGTATTCTTAAACGGTCACCCATCTAGGTACTGCCCAACACTCGACGTTGCTTAACTAGGGTGATCGTATAGGAACCGGTGTTTCAATCACAAATCTGACTGACATTGCATTTAAACTTTTGAAGATTGTAGGTGACAAGTAACCAAGAAACTGAAAAAAGGTTCCACAGACAAGACGTGCGAAAAAAGAAACTATTCGACTTGAACGGTTACATCTAGCTGTTACTAGAGTAAAATCATGAGATCTAAATGCCAATCTAGTAGGGTTTTTTTTTTTTTTTTTATCCCGTGACCCATAGGGTCTCAGGGGCAGCATGTGTACTTCAGCCACAAAAGAAGTGGTGTTTCAGGCCGCTTTTGATTTCAGAGTTTTTTCCTTCTCCTAAACAGGTTTCTACCAAATGTTATAGAACCCAGTCTGTCCTTCTATTTACGCATAGCTGGTGGGGTAGGGAGAAAAAGATGATTCATACCTTTCCCAAGGATATTAGCACGTAAGTGAATGTAATGAATCCGACTGGAATTCGAACTCGGTTGCTCCGATTCCTCAATCCGAGCCTCTATCCATTACTCCACCGTGCCTTCTACGCTTAAAATTTATGCGGTCGAGGCACCAAGGTGGAAAGCTCATTCGAACAATTGCCGTGAGAATATTTGTAGCAACGGACCAGATATGGAACAAATATTCAATGGAATGACGAATCCTGGATTATAAACGGAAGTAGACCTAGCAAGGGAATTAAGACACTAAGAAGTTAGATGTTACTGAGTGTGAAAGAAAAAAAAAAAGATAACTTGCATTATTTACATTATAACGGACTGTTATCCTCATCTTTATTGCCATATTCACAACGTTTCGACCGTTGTACGCTCCGGCTTTCATCAGGTGATTTGAATTACCGGATGTCTCAGTTATTTCCCTTTAACTCAACTCTCCAAGGAAACATGGATAAAGATGCTGGTTAGACCCAGTGACTAGACCCAAAGAGTTGTGAGTTCAGTACCAGGCCACAGCAGTGGTGAACTAAAAGCTTGGGGAGTTGAGTTAAAGGGAAATAACTGAGACATTATTCAGTTTATTTTTAAAAAATCCTGTATTTCAGGTCTGCTTTCAAATAAAAAGGAAAAGGAAAAAAACTACCGTGCCTTCCTTAATGAATTTAATATCAACATTAAGAAGTCGATAAAAGAATTCGAGAGGATCACAATGAAAATAGATATAATATTCCCAGGTTAGTAAACCAAACATGCTTGAATGAAGATATACTACTTAATTATGCTTCCGGAAATCCGGTTGAGCTCTCTAGGGAAAGGGTGCTTTAAAAATAGCGACTGTTACAAGTATGAATTGAGTTCTCCGAGCCGCTGGCGTATTTCGTATAGAGAAAAACGTTAAAATTCTCTTCCTTTCTGTCGCGTGACTAGGACTTAAGGGTAAGATACCTGACTGATTTCAAATCAGTCAGGTTTCGGTCCCGGCTTGAAGCCATTGGATGTCCAGCCACACTGAGGAGTTGTGATACAGAGAAACAGTCTGTCTGTGGATGCCTAAATATGTATATTTTTTTATTATAATAGTCAAATATTCTTTGTTCTGTACAGTCTCAAATTTCTACTCTAGCTTGTCAAACCTATTAGCATCAAATCTTAAAATGAAAACCTTGAAATAAGTTTATTTCTTCGAACAGATACGAGGATATCAAGGTCTGAATATGTGAGCAATGGCAAAGTTTTAAAGAAAATGATAAAAAAGAAAACTTATACATAATATCTAGAGACAGTTGAAATTCCTAGGGTACATAATAAAGAAAAAGGGCTTGGAAAATATGATACTCAAAGGACAGATTGAAGTCTGATGGGACACAGAAATCCAGCATAACCCACTTAGTGAGCTTGAGTAAATAGATGTCGGGTCAAGATTGAGGAGAAATAATAAAAAGTCAGTTTATTACGAAGGACAGGAAATTGTGGAGAGCTATGATCGCCAACTTCCTGAAGGGACACAATGAATGGAGCCAAGGATATTATCTTTGTTCATAATAATTAATCCGATGATGAATATCTGTTTTCTTTCCCAGTGATAATGAAAGCAAAGAAGATTTTTAGGCCTTGGTTTGGTTTGGTTTACGGCATATCAACCTCAATGTGTTATTTAATGCCGACAACATTTTCATTGCTGGTAATATTTTTTACAAAAATTTATTGCTGGTAATATTTTTTCCTCAAAAAATATATCGCTGGTATTAAAAACTATTTTTAAACTTTCACAGTGTTTTGGCCCCAGTTTGGGTTTGGTTTGGTTTGTTTTGGTTTACGGCATATCAACCTCAATGGGTTATTTAATGCTGACAACAAATCTATTTTTGGTAATATTTTTTTCCTCATAAATGTATATCTGGTAATATTATTTTCAAAAATGTATTGCTGGCAATATTTTTTTAAATATTGCTGGTAATAGTTTTCTTTCTTAAAACATTTATTTCTGGTAATAATTTTTTACAAAGTATTTCTAGTATTAAAACCTATTTTTACACTTTTATAATGCTTTTTACCTCAGTTTCGGGGTTAACTATTTGCCCATAGCTGGGACCCTAACAGGTACTACCACCCCAGGTCTGGGAACCAGCAATTAAGAGGTGGTTCTACACTCCTCAAAACCTCCTGATCAGAGGCCTTTCTGTTGGGCGTAGTTTATCGTCTTACTCAGGACGCGGATGTAGTTAATCGTCATACGAACGACGGTTTAGGCCTTGAACAAACGCACAACAATCTTTTTTATGGTATTTTGTTTTTATTTTGATGTTTTGTTCTAAACAATATATACGATTTTCTAAAGTATCAAATTAAATTTTTAAAATACGATTGTAGTTAATTTTTTCTAAAACTTTATCTTCAAAATAATGGTGCGCCTTTTACACGGACGCGAATTACATTCTGTAAATTATGTCATTTTTACTGATTATTAATTGTGTTATACACTGAGGTGCCAAAACAAGTAAGATTCCTTCCAGTAAATTTCACTCGCAGAAAATTCCACGCATTGGAAATTCCACCTACGAAAGCATTTATTTAAAATGGTCTATTTGCTATTAAGGCCGGTTTACGTCAGGTTTTGATCTGAGAGAAATTCTAAAATTATAGTGCCTGAGATAAAACCAAGGATTTTATTATATATTCTTCTGGTTTTTGTTTTTTCTTGGCTTACAGCCATATCACGTTGAAAAACCGTACAATCAAGTTAAGAAACGTCGAGCCTGTTCAGTAACTAGATTGGTGACCGCTTAGGAATTTTAGCTGCTGTAACTTTTTAAACTTTACCATTACCTTCGTTTTATTCACTTACGTGTTAATACCATTGGGAAAGTTATGAATCTACCTTTACTATAAGTCTTATATCACTAAACTATCATTATCTCAAAAAAATAAAAATTCTTACTATCTAAAAATATTTTCTGGCTTTAAGTAACCTTCAAAGGGTTGACAAGCCGTAAAAAATGAATCAGTCAAATTCTCCAATATATATCTTGTTTGTTTATATATTTGACATCCATCAGTCTCGAAAGACCATGGATCAGCCCACCAAAGAGTTTGTGCTGTTCATAATGACGGTCGTCTTTGAGTAGAGAATCCAGAGGTTAGCAGTGAATATTTCGAAGACAGTAGGGAAGCGTAGTTCAGATTAGCAGTGGACATCCCGGTAAAGTAGCAGAGCGTAGTTCTTCTTTCTGTTCCTCTTCCTCTGACAAGCTGGCACTGGACATTCGGATAGAGTAAACAAAATGGCCGCCTTTATACAACGACGGATTGAATATTCTACGTCTTCTGATTGGTTAACCTTCTATTGGTGAACTATAAAGTGACTCAAGTCATTTGGGCTAGCTCACTAGTTACATAATACCCATGTGCCACAATTATGTATTTTCATAATAAATCTCCTAGTTACATAATACCCAAAAAACTGCAACAGTTTGTCCCTCAGCTACTTATGGCGTGGCAGCATCTCCTATGGCTGTGCAGGGTCACACGGAAATGAGTCTCGATTGAAACGAATGCATGTGAAGATGTTCTCCTACGATGGCGTCGTGTTGTTTTCTTTGCGTCGAGCATGTTTTTGCCCGGGGACAAACCTCTGTTTCCCCTCGCTCTAGCTCTCGGTGTAAATCGCGTCTCCAGCGTGAGCGATCGTTGGTAACATTTTCCCGCTTCTCGATGTCCATATCCAACGCCCTCATATCTCTTTTGCAGACTTCCTTGAAGTGAAGATGAATCCTCCCATCAGTGTCCACTCCAGGGCGTATTCCTGGGCAGAGTTTTATGGGAGCTCGGCGAGCATCCATTAAGCCACTAATGTTGTCTGGAAACAACAGAAATGTGATTCTACAGAAGGATACTGAGAATACCATGGAGCAAACACGAGAACAACGTCGAAGTTTTAGAGAAAATGGAACCAAAAAGGAAATTCATACTTAACACCAGGAAGAAACATTTGAAACGTCCACATAATGAGGAAAGAGGGGTTGAAAAATCTGATACTCATGAGATAGATTGAAGGTAAGAGTAACAGAAGAAAATAACGCATAACTTACTTAGTGAGCTTGAGTAAATGGATGGCGGAACACGACTTAGGAGAAATTACAGAAAGTTTTTAAGCACTAAAAGGTAGAGGATGTTGTGGAGAGTCATGATCACCAACATCCTGAAGGAGCAGAGCATATGCAAGAAGAAGAACGAGCTTGAGTAAATGTATACCGGAAAAAGGTTTAGGAGAAATAACAAAAAGACAAAATTTATTAAGAGTTCCGAAGGACAGGAAATTGTGGAGAGCCATCATCGTTAACGCCCTGAAGGCACAGCAGCAGACAGAAGAAGTGACTCCAGCTCTCTGGGGATAGTCTCGCTGGTTGAATAAATCTAAAGAGAAGAAACATCCTTGTTTTACGCCCCTTTCTATTTTTTATATAGCTACTATCTATTTTCATATAGCTACTTTCTATCTTTATATAGCTACTTTCTATTTTTATAAACCTACCCAAGTTCTATCCGTATACAGAAGTTTTGTTCCCAGTATAATTTCTGGGTTATTCTAATTTCCTTTTCAAATAGATCTAGAGGCTCAAATGGATTAAGTGTGCTTACTAAATGTAAATAATAACAGTTAAAAAAAAGATTAGAGATTAGGATGAAATTTTATACGTAAAGATCTACAACAATTTCTTTTCGAGAAAATTTTCGAGTAGGAATTTTGTATGTAGTATTTTCTACGAGTGTAATTTTCATGGAATCGTTCGCATTAAATATACATACATAAGGGTGTCAACACACACACACGTATATATATATATATATATATATATATATATATATATATATATATATATATATATATATATAGAGAGAGAGAGAGAGAGAGAGAAATGCATACATACAGACAGACAAAATACGAACAGATTGAGATAGATTATTATAGATATTATTTGATAAGAAGGAAAAATACATTACTTAATCCTGTTATTCGATTTTATATTGCTCTCAAACTGCAGTATATATATAAGATGTAACATTCCAAGGATGGCATCCACTGATAACTGGAAAGAGATTTGTTAAATCACACCACCCCGAATGAAAGACGAAGAAACTTAAATGCGTTTCTCCTACTTTGACGAAAGGTAATTCCGGAGAAATGCTGAGAACATATTTTTTTTTTTAAATTAATCCTGAGAACATGCTGGGATTAATTACTTTGAACTTGAAAGAAAACACCTGTTACCCTTTTTATCTACGGAGTACCGGTGCAGATGTTGGCTGATTGCCATTACGCTCAAAAATCTGCGTATACCCGAATGGAAAGGATAGGACATTAAATCTTTACCACCTATCTTTCCACATTCTGAGTTTTTCGGATAGAACCCTGCTTTAGCTGTTAACAAGAAAAATAGCAGCAGTCCTGATGGAAGAACTTTGCTTTAACTATACAATGCTCATTTTAACTGTTAGTAAATAACGTTTAATAAGTAAATAATGATGACTGCTTCCTCACTGATGTATATGAACATCATATCGTTATAAGAATTCAGAACATTAACACAGTTCCATGACCGAGTGTAGCCATAAGACTGATGCGGAGCTAAGCACTTGACCAGCTACCTCCATTTATTTCGGTTGCGTGCCAATGTCTGAAGCTCTGTAAATGATCTTAACCCATTTTTTCCTCTGTCTGCCTCTTCTTTTGCCTAAGGTGTATCCTTGTAGAATGCCAGTGGAAATATTGCTGGCTCTTATGACGTGCCCATCACAATTTCAAATTCCTCCTCTTGACGATGGTTTTGAGTGCTCCCAATGGTCCCGTTTCTTGTCTAATCTCTAAATTCATATATTCGCGACTTGCCATATTCCTTTTGCTGAGCCCCAAATTATTACGGGATCTTTTGGTTGAGTGTAGCAATATGGAACCTGAGAATACTGCAGCTATTTAGAAAACACTGACATTATGTTAAATGGTTTGAACAGAGTTAAAAAGAAAATAACAATTCCTACGGCTAGAGGCCTAGGTAATCTGGAAAACGGTAACCATGATTTAGAACATTAGTCATTTTTGCTGACAACTCCAAAGGTAAAAATTGTCAAAAATCGTTGTTAATATCACAATTACGGAACACGGAATGTGTGTGTACAGGAAACTGGGGAATACCCGAAATTGCGTGGATGCCAAAATTAGGGGAGGTCATGTGATCGGAATTGCCCAGTCTGGATGGAGAAATTTTGCAGAATCCTCTATTTCTTTAGTTAGCAGCACTCGCCAGCCAGTTAGTGATAGAATTTATTTTAGGTCAATTGGAATTGTAGTGAATCAGGGACCAAGTTGACAACAAATCGAATACAGTTGTCGAAAGATTTGCCAGTAAAAGTCACCACGAAGTTGTCAAAGTCTTCTTCTTTTATATGCTGTGTACCTTCAAAATGTAGGCGATCATTGTCCTCCACGTTTTCCTGCCCCTTAATAAGGTTTGTCGTTTTGTTATTTCTCACAAACCCTGTTCTGCCATCCATTTACTCAAGCTTATCAAATATGTTATGCCTTGTTTTCCTCTTTGCCTCAATCTGTACCGTGAGTATCAGATTTTCCAAGCCCTCCTTCCTCATCATATGCACTAGAAACCTCAACTGTCTCTTCCTGATGTTAATTATCAGTTTCTTTTTTTTATTCCATTTTCTCTGAAACATCGTTGTTGCTCACATGTTTGGTCTATAGTATCCTCAGGATCCTTCTATGGAACCAAATTTCTGTTGCTTCAAATCTCTTTATCTTTGAGCAGATTGTCCAGCATTCGCTGCCATACATGAGGACAGATATCACATAACAGCTCAGCACAGTTTTCTTTGTTTATAACGAAATTTTTCTGTCTTTTAATACTCTACTGAAATTTTGGAATGCATCTTTGCCATCCCAGTACCTCTTCTGATTTTCAGTGTCGCACATTCCGTGCTCTGTTAAAACACTTCACAGATATCTAAATTTTTGTACTGGTTTGATTTCCCGATTTGTAATTTGCATTTTGGGCCCATCCTTTTCACGATGACCATGCATTCTGTCTTTTTGTCGTTTATACTTTCTTTCCGCTTTCCTTCGCCACCTTTTGGAGTTTCCTTCCCATGTCTGCTATCAAACACTGTCCCGTCTGCTTATCTTATGCTGTTAAGATTGTGGCCGCCAATAAAGAATCCTTGTTGTATAGGTTGAATAAATCCGGTGATAAGATACATCCCTGTCTTACACCCCTTTCGATTTTTGTATATCTGCTGAACTAATTTCCTTCGGTTTGCTGCCATTGTAAATTCTTGATTATTCTTCGTCAGTTTACCAAAATATAGCGGTTCACAAAGGAGGCACGCTGGAGTAATAGATAGCGGCACAGATTGAGGAATCGGAGAGCCGAGTTCGAATTCCAGTCGAATCCATTACATTCACTTACGTGCTAATACCCTTGGTAAAGGTATGAATCCTCTTCTTCTATGCTATGTGCAAATAGCAGGACAGACCGGGTTCTGTAGCCTTGGATGGCAGCTGGTCTACCGCAGAAAGAAATGGCAACCAACTGCGGGAAAAAAAATCTGCCTCGTCAGTCATGTATCGTAAGATACATGATCTTCTAAGCGTGTATCACGCATGGCACATAACTGACTGAGCGGTTCGCAGTAATAATTACTTTCTCAGACCGAGGTACAGTGAACCTACCTAAAAGTGTGGTACCATATTGTTTAGCTAATATTACCACTTCGTGACATCAACAGTAGGGACTACTGCTTAAATAAAATTAAACCAACTTCGTATTGTTTATAAGAAAACCGTTGATTTGGGAGATGTTATTTATAATACTACTCTAATCCGACTTAATCTTGTTACAGAGACCTGGTACACTTTGGCTGGTACATCATTTCCAGAATCTTTAAAACGCAAAGTAGATTAGGGAAGACCGATAGAAGATTGCCGAGCAGACTATCGGCTAGAAACGAAGAAGTAGCGATCCAACCACGCAAAATGCCGGACGTGATAAGACCCTAGCGGCCGTGGATGGGAGAGAGGAAGGTGTATTATAAGCTGGAACCATCATAGATTAGGGTACTACCACAGACAGTAGTGTCATATGATGACTTACTTCCCACTCTGTAGCCACTTTCCTCACCGACTGAAACTCACAGGCTTATCGATATTTTCATGGAGTGTCAAAATATTTAAACCTTTTTTCTTAAATTGCAGTTTTTATGAAAAGCTCTCGTACCTCTCTCCACACCAAAATGGAAGGACTACTGAACGTTAGGGAGCAAATTAAAGGGATCTTGGCCTGGACAGTTCCTGCTATCATTGCTTATATCGAAATCTTTGTTGAATTTAAATATACGCTTGTCTTACTGGTTCAGGCGCTATTCCTCGCGTCACATCATAAAGCAATAGGGTCGTAGGTACTGTAACCATAGCAGCAATGCTGTCCCTAAGGCAAGATATTCTGATGCAGCCCATCTCTAGTTTATGCTGGTTGTTGAATTCTTTTTTTCTTTACAATGGTGGCCATCTCAAGGCAAGGTGTCTCAGTCCACCCTGCTATTTAACCCATAGCTGAGGGGAGAAGAGATGGATTCATGTCTATCCCACTGGTAATTTTACAAAAGTAAACGTAACGTGTTCGAGTGAAATTCGAACACGGATCACCGATTTCGCTTTCGGAGAGGCTAACCACACATTCTGATAAAAAATTATAACTATTCTTAATTTTGGCAGGCTGACGTTGAAACACCAAAGTTAAGTAACATTGAGATTGGTCAGTGCCTAGATGGGTGAATACTTGGGAATGCTAGGTGCTGTAAACTTGGATGTGCGGCTGGTATAAAGAGCTTTCAGTCATATAACGTTTAAACGCTGATTCCCGTACGATCACTGAAGTTAAGCAACGTCGAGATTGGTCAGTGCCAAGATGGGGGAACGCTTGGGAACACCAGGTGCTGTAAACTTGGATGTGCGGCTGGTATAAAGAGCTTTCAGCCATATAATGTTGAAACACCGGTTCCCGTATGATCACTGAAGTTAAGCAACGTCGAGATTGGTCAATGCCTAGATGGGTGAACGCTTGAGAATACCAGGTGCTGTAAACTTGAATGTGCGGCTGGTATAAAGAGCTTTCAGTCATATAACGTTTAAACGCTGATTCCCGTACGATCACTGAAGTTAAGCAACGTCGAGCTTGGTCAGTGCCAAGATGGGGGAACGCTTGGGAATACCAGGTGCTGTAAACTTGGATGTGCGGCTGGTATAAAGAGCAGTCATATAACGTTGAAACGCCGGTAAACTGATGTAGAGATTACAACGGGCGATGGTTACAACGGCCCAAGCGCTGTAATAACAACAACAACGAAGAAAAAGATAATATTCTACATGGAAATAAGGTAAATGAGGGTCACGCCTCATACCAGAAATTCAGACAGAAAAAATTAAATCTATGATAATGTTTCTCTTGCCTTAATCTTAGCCATCTTCCCTCTGGCTCTCTCGAGCGGCCAATGTCTTTCATTTAGGTCGATCTCTAGCTCCACCAAATGCTTTTTCTCAACTATTTACAAACATCGGCAATAAACCTCAAACATCAGGGCAATTATCATTCACCTGACCATTCTTGTAAAATACCTTTCTACCCGTTTTTTTTTAAAGAAATCTTCACTTCTGTGCACAACAGAACAAAGATTTTACTCTTGTAATAAAAATCGAACTTTTAATCTTCTGGGATTTGGGAGCTTTGAAACTTTTTTTTAAATTTAATTTAAAGGATACTGGTCATGGCTAAAGATGCTGTAAAAATATTTTATTGTGCCACTCCAGTAAGTATCTGACTCTCTCTATTATACTCTATCTTTACAAGAGCGAGATCAGACCAAAATAGAGCATTAGGCTGAGGCTACCCAGTTCTTACTTGTCTGCTGTGATGAAGTTTGAAGGCATCTACAAAATTATTTTGTTATAAACTTTGATTAATTGGCAATAATCAAGTAATTAAAACAAAAAAAATGAATCTGCAAGAAGTCTTCATTCCGGGGGCACTTTTTGAAGCCCGTTCATTTACCATCTTATAATGCACTCTTTACAAAAAAATAAATCTGCCCACTAGGGCTGTCAACTCTCCAAAGTTATAATAAAAGACTACACTTGACTAGGTCATCTGTTAGGACACCCCATTCAATCCACATGCTTCTTCTATTCAGCATGGTTTAGCCATGATGGTCTTTAGATCTTGTCATCTCCAATCTCAAGTCCTCTAGCAGTGTCTCTACGAATGTCTTCTTCCTCTCTCTTTATTCTTCCCTCGTTTGGCTGCCAGAGTATGAATTTTCTGACAACTTCATCATCATGCCTGATACAGAAAGGTCCTGCTCGAAGATTCCTTCTTTGCTGTACCTTTGACGTTAACTTTGATAGCTCATGGGATAGTTCAGCATTTGATGTATGACTTCTCCAGGAAACATTAAGTGCCATTCTAAGCCTTCGTGTATAGCACCCATTGAGCTGTTTCTTCAGAGATTAGACCATAGTCCATATCTCTGATCCATAAAGTAAGATTGATTCCACACTTTTTTCAATTTCTTACATGCAGTCGAGGTAAGATTTTTCTTTTCTTTTGAGCCAGATTTTTTACGAATTTAATTTCCATTAACCGACAACTCCCAGCCCCGGGACCACATCAGACCTGCGAAGGATTTTTGTCGGGCGCAGCAACTTATTCATAACTAAATTACCCTTCTTACATTCAGAAATCGTTTTTGTCTGGAAAAACAAGCCAATGGAAACTAAGAAATGAAAAGTGGATTTCGAGTGCCGAAATTTTAACGAATGCTGGAAACTTAGCTATATTTATCATTGAGCACTTTGGATAATGACTTTGCTTAATTTGTCAAGAAAACAATCCCGTGAAGAAAGTTTCAAATATTAAAAGACACTATGAAACTAATCATGACAATTATAACAAATTCAACTGGAAAGGCATGGGAAGATGAAGTTGTAAGTCTGAGAAAGGTTTTAACAAAGCTGCTTTCATAAGAAAGGTTAAAGAAAATGACAGAAACGCTCGTGCTGGCTACGAGTTGTCAAAACTAATTGCAGAAAGGCTGGAACCTTTTACTGATGGAGAGTTCTTCAAAGAATAAATATTGAAGGCAGTATATGTTGTTTGTCCAGAAACAAAAGGTAGAAACAACGCAGATTAAAGAACTGGCAGAAGATCTCAAAAGTTTCTTCGAGTATTATTCCTTTGCTATCGATGAAACCACAGGTATGACAGATATTTGTCAACTTGCAGTGTTTGTGATGGGGTGCTAACACCGACATTTGATATTGTTGAAGAATTTATACAATTAATGAAGAACACTAACACTGGAACTGATCATTTTTGAACGCGTGATAAAATGGATAATTGAAACGAATCTTGATTCATCAAAACTTATAGGAATAACTACAGATGGAACACCAGTGATGATCGGAGAGAAAAGGGGTTGGTTGTATTGCTCCAAGAACACATTGGTATTGATCATAACCTAACCAAACTTCAGAATGCATTATGTGTAAAGATATTAAATTTTAAAGACATCATTGCAGTCGTCGTTAAAACATTGAATTTTATACTGTCAAGAGGACTAAATCAGTGACAGTTTCAATAATTTCTAAAACAGATTGAAGTAGTGTATGGTGACATTGCATATTTTTTAGATGTTCGATGCGGAAAATGTTGGAACGAATATATGAATTGAGGGAAGAGATTGCTATGTTTTGGAGAGCAGAGACCAAGATAATTCTTATTTTCAGGATTCAAGGTGGATTGTTAGCATTTTTAGTGGAAATCACGACTTTTCATGAACACTTTGAATTTCAATAAAAGAACAAGATTGTATTTGAGATATTTGGTCAAATTAGAGCTTTTCAAAGAAAACTTCAACTGTGGGAATCACAACTTCAGAAAGGAAACTCCTCTCATTTTCCAAATCTCCCAAATACCAAGAGAGATATAATACCAGACATCTTTGTAGGCTCTTTTTCAGGATTTGAGAAGCGAGTTTTCCTCTCGTTCCAATATAGAAATATATTTAAATTATTTGGTACTCTTTACGAAGCAGATGTGGAGAGAATGGCAGAAAAATATCAGTTGGAGTTAATGCGACGAATTTTTTTAAATCAAATGTTTTTTTCAGAATCCACTGATGTCTTCTATAAGAAATATGTTTTACCAATCGGAAATTATAAAAGCCTATTAAATAATACGAAAATGATGTCATCCTTATTTGGAAGTATATATGCTTGTGAACATTTTTTTTCGAAAATGAAATCTACTTAAAGTCATTTAAGAAAATTGCATGATGATCACCTGGATGATGTTTTGCTCCTGTCATCGACAAATATTTTTTCAGGCGTAAAGAATTTATCGAATAAGCAGAAACAAGTGGCTCGTTAAATAATTTACCATGTCTAACTGCATTTCGTTTGTGGTAATGAATTTGCATTTTTTGTCGATTGTGTTAGTTGCTATCCTGTTATTCCAGCATTAAAACAAGAAACCTTGTTTAAATGATATAACATTACGTTTTAGTTTTTTTGTTTTTTTTTTTTTTGTTTTTTTTTTAAAGCTCCAGACAAAAGCAGCCTTCTAAATGGAACGGTCTGAAGTGGAGACAATTTATCATAGTTCATTTGATATGATGGACTTCCTCCGAGATAATGCAGAGCTCTCTAGCCCGCTCTCTCTAAAAGGTTACCGGCCCCTGACCTAGATATTTGAAGTTGTTTACTGTCTTCAACGCTTGGTCACTGCTTATAAAAAAAACTTTTTAATATACTTAATAGATATTCTTTGTTCTATTTCACAGAAAAATGTCCATTTTAAGCAAGACTAACAATAATGCAAATCTTGATAACAACTAGACTACATCTTCTCATCATCATGCAACTCTTGCTTTATACTTGTACGCCCTTATAAAGAGTGTCATTTATCAATTCTCTACATTGAGTGGATCTTGAGCCTTACAATGGGAAAAGAAAAAAGAAAAACAATGATATATTTCAGTCACTTTCCCACCGCCATAAACATACTGTGCCTTTCCTATAAATTCTTTCATTGTAATTGTTCCAATGCACAACTCCGCTATGGTAGTTATGAATTTAAACGCAGTACTAGATTGGTAGCTAGGTTTCATCATTTTGCAGTTGAATTGGTTAGATGTAACTGCAAGCTCTTTGCTAGCAGTTTCATCCCTTGCACTTCTCACTTGTGGAACTCTCTTTCAACTTCTTGCTTTCCAACCAACTTTGATCTTCAAAAATTAAAATGCACTGTAAATCGTTATCTACTGCTTTCTTGATTACTCTTCTTTTATTTTTCTCGCTCCTTGTTAACGTTTCTCTTATTTCATATTCCTTCACAATCAGTAACCCCTTGCGTCTTAGTGGCTTTATTACCTTGCATGTGGTGAAATGATTAAAAAGATATATAACAATCTTAACTATAAAAGCTTACAATGTGAGGTGCATAACATTTTATCACGATTCATCCTATTCCGTTCTATTTGTTTTTGCGCAGTGCGAGGGTAAAAATCTGTTGATCCACACTTGTTCTCCCACCCCCCGTTACATCCTGAATTCATTATTTTGCCTTATCATCGCAGTTTGTTCTCTTGTTCTTATCTCAACACAAGAGGGTCGCCGTGCGGTGTTTTGTTTTACTTAGAACAACGGACGAGTTAACAAGCGAGCGAAATGTCTTGCTCCCTGGTTTGTCTAAAACAGCACCATATTAAATAGGCTTCTCCACAAGCAGACAACACCCTACAACAGTTGGTAAATTATTTCCTGCCGTGTACATATGTGTGAGGTATATATCTCGACTTCAGTCACTTTTTAGCCGCCATGAAGTGGCTTCCATCTTTGTATTTTCTATAACTGCTAACAGTTTCTTCTTTCGCACTTCTCACTATCTTCATGTTTTCCAGACAATTTCCATCTTCAAAAATTTAAATGCAATGTCGATCGTTAAGTACTGTCTTTTTAATTTAGGTCGTTTATTTTCTGGCTCCTTAATAAGTATTATGTTGTTTTTTATTATTCTTTCGCACTAGTTAACCTCTTGTAGTTTAGTCGCCTTGCATGGGGTGAAATGATTGAAAAAAATATTTTCATGACAGTTGTTCTAATGAGCTCTCCTCCTTGGTACCTTGGTCGCGTGATTTTAAGCGTATTACTAGATTGGCAATTAGGTCTCATTGTTTTACCGTTGAAATATCCACATGGTTCTTTTCTCGCCCTTCTCACATATGAAACACTCTTCCACTTTCTCGTTTCCCTGCCAACTACAATCTTCAAAAATTTAAATGCACCTTTAATCAACATCTTATGTTTTATTGAGCTCTGTTCTTTTATTGTCCTTTCTCCCCATTAAAGTCTTCTCCTTCTCATTTACTCCCAGTAACCCCTTGCATCTTTAACGCTATGTTTGAGGTGAAATGATATATATATATATATATATATATATATATATATATATATATATATATATATATATATATATATATATATAAGTGAAGTCAGAAGATCCAGAGAAAAATAAAAAATCTCTGGTGAAATAAATTATGACTAATGGAACCTTAAAGTGGTCTGTTTTTTTCTTTAAATTAATATATATATATATATATATATATATATATATATATATATATATATATATATATATATATATATATATCAGTGTGTGTGAGAGAGACAGTATTATGGGGTCCACCCCTTTTTCATATAAGTGGACTCTACCAAGTGAACCTGGACTGCTGCCGTTAAATACCCAGAGTAGTCGTATGGTAGTAGCAGTCGGTGGTCGGAGAGTGTGAGAATATCCGAACGGAGATAGTGTGAGGTAACCTCTTGTAGAAGTCAGTTACAAGCACGTAGAGTCTAAGGAAGTCCTATTTCGAGACTATATATATCTATCTGCATTAGCTACTAACCACGTTCCTGGACTTACTAACAGTATTACTCTTTGTATGATTGTGTAAATACATTTTATTTCTTATATTTTATTATTGCGTTTGTCATTCCTTGGAGACCGAATTCATCTCGGAATCCACAACAGAGAGAGAGAGAGAGTATTTCATCGCCAACAGCATCCGCGCCGTTGGGGCAAGGCCACCTACCAAAAACGGATCAAACTATCAAGTAAACGTTTATAGATTTAAATACCAGTATTTATCTATCGTTGAATACCAGAATTTGCTAACCCTAATTCCATTTGACCATCAACCACAAAACATACATGGCCAGAAAATTGTGTTGAAACATGAATTAGACTTTCGCAACTCGGTTTTAAAATCAATGTTATCCCTTATATTTGCACACGCTCTATTCCTGATATGCCACACTTCTATCTATAAATATAACTTACCTTAAAACTATAGACAGTATGTTTTTTTACTAAGACATGTCTCATTGAATTATGGACATTCCAAATCAAGTTACATCCCTTAACATCGTGAAATTTAAATCGTAGAGTACGTAACCTAAGCGTTTATCCCATCACAGCTTTAGATGAAAACAACAATTTTGTCTTAGGAAAAACAACAGCCTGATGATGACATTGTGTTAATGTCGAAAATACTCGAAATAAATGAACATGTATCAACATTGTAATTTTCTCACTTTCTTTAATAAGGATACTAAGAAGTTTGTCCGTGAATATGAGATGATACTAGTGAAAATAAGTAGACAAAAGTGTGACATGTCTTTACATATATATATATATATATATATATATATAATATCATTGGCAGACAGTACTGTTTCGCTGTATCACAGCACTTCAGAATGCCTGATGCCAGTTTGGTATCAATCAGGGTTTCTCGACAGGATGAGTCAGCTAAATCTAGCGTATTGTTTTTACAAATGTAAACCAAAATCAAACAGCGGGAGTGCTCTATTCATTTTACTGAAGAGCTTCGCGTTAACGCAAGTGGCTGTTGTTTTTAGAATTAGCTTGTCATTCAACAGTGCACAATTGAAAATATATTTTCAAGAGCTAAATATATATATATATATATATATATATATATATATATATATATATATATATATATATAACGATCCGTTTAGGTGAAACCTAGGTAGGTTTGTCTGGCTCACTAGGTGTATATATATATATATATATATATATATATATATATATATATATATATATATATATATATATATATATAAGCTCATGTTATCGGTGTCTCGACTGTTTACGACCGTTAGAGCAGGATTTCCCTTGCCGTCTCTTGGTCTTGTGTTTTGCTGAGATGCAGGCCATAGCCCAGTGGCCCACTTTGCCAGATATGTTGCATGTGCCGTTCTTGGCAAAATAGTGGTTACGTTCACAATTTTTGCATGCCTGTCTGTGTTTTCTTTCACCTCCTTGATGTGCATGAGTACCACGATTTATGGTGGCTATCTGTGATGATGATGATGATGATGATGATGATGATGATCCCTAGATTTGGTGAAGTTGGTTGTCGTATATTGCAAATGGTTCACGTGTACGGCCTAATTTAACCGCCGCTTCAATTTTGAATACCTTTTAGTTCGAAAGCTTCCGGTATGCGTGTGCTAGCGATTAGTAACCCAACCAAGCGTTTGTTTACTTCGTCGGCTGTGAAGCATTTCTTTGCTAACAGTCGACATGTGTTAATGAAGATGTTCGTTGTTTCTGCTGGCTTTTATTGATATTTGCTAAGTTCAAACCTACAGACACGGTGGTTGGTTGCCGGTTTGAGCTCCATGAAAGCAGGGAATATTTTTTTGCGAGTCCTTGCGGTCATCTTCTGTCATCGACCAACTGTTGTGTCTGCGTAAGCCTTCTTCGCCGGGTTCAACAATGTCTTCGTGTTGTGTTGCCTTAACGGTGAAGTAGAGCTCTATATGTTGTCGAAATAATTTGAACGACTCAGCAATGTTTGGTGAGTCCCAATCAGGAGTAGGTACTGGTATCGACACTGTAGCCATGGCATCTGCCTGTTAGTAGCGGTTATAGTGTTGTGAGCCCGGCGTCGCGGAAGCGAATGGGTATCGCAAGCGAGAATTCATGGAACGTAAACGGTCAAAGAAATAATCTACTACTGTTGTATTCACTGTTTTGTTTTTTCTTTTGTTTTTTCTTTTGTTTTTTTTCTTTTTGGTACTGTGGTGTAGTAGGGTTGGTTATTGTGTTATCCAGTCTCGCTGCCACCATGTCATACCGTGTGGTACGTGTACGTGTATTAGTAAATAATGATAACTTGAACACATGCTACAATTACCAAAGGAACTGTCATGGCGTACGTTTACTAATTAGAATTTTCTCTTAGAAAAACATGACCCACATGATGACATCGTGCTAATGTCGAAAGTACTCGGAATATACATCAAAATGGTAATTTTCTTTCTTCCTTTAATAAGGATACTAAGAAACTTGTCCGCAATTACGAGAGGATCCTATTAAAAATAACTAGACAAAACATATCTAAATTATTTAATAAGACATATCTAAATAAAAACATGCTGCCAGAATATACGCCACATATATATATATATATATATATATATATATATATATATATATATATATGTACTCGTTTGGAAAAATCCCGGATAGCTCAACTTGCAGCAGAACAAATCGGTAACCGAAGAAAAATTGCAACCAAGAACATTAAAACAAAGCGAAAACCAGTGTCCAATGTTCAAGCTTAAAGTCCAAAGAAAAAAAAACCCAAACGAGTAAAAAGACAACTACGGAATTAAAATTTTTAATTTTCCTTTTCAGCCAGCGTTACCCTGAAGATCCGTTTAGTTGAAACCTAGGTAGGTTTGCCTGGCTCCCTATATATATATATATATATATATATATATATATATATATATATATACTGCTACCAGCAAGCAGAAATATTTCTCCTCCCGATGATGGCCATTTTGGGGCCGAAACTAGTCGAAGAATCTAAATGAAATAATAATTAAAAAAAACGAAAGAATATTAATCCACAACCCAGTGTGTCTGAAGATTTTAATTTTTTTTTTATTGTTCAAAATATATATATATATATATATATATATATATATATATATATATATATATATATATATAAACAGATTATTATTGCCACACCAGGACAAAATGAGATTATATTTATTCATAAAAAAGAGATTACAGAATATCACTGCGATTAAAATTTTCGTTACCTTTCGGTACTTTTCGTCGGGCACATCTTCAGAATAAATAATATCCTCGGCAAGTAAAACTAAGTGGTTGAAAAGAAAAATTATTTTCATCAACTGGTGTTAAAATATATCAAAACTAGTGGAGCGGACACGAAAAAAAAAACATTTTCCTAGGCACTGAATTGGCGACGTGCTCACCAAATATGGCTAACTTATACTATAATTGTCTCTGCCTACACAGGGCAGAATGTTGTATATTAATAACAACTGACTCCAAGATGGCTAAGTGGAGTCTGGTCCGTGCCCTGTGCAAGACAGAGAAAAACTGAGCAGAATAGTCTTTTCTGCGAGCAAGAGAATTCAATAAATGCTAGCCGATAACGAAGTCATGAGTGAACACCCGGATGCTACAGGCTGATGTCTACGTACTTGGCCCGAAACATGCTGGGCAATCCTAACATCTAACTGCTGGATAGTCTTTCCCACATAGTCGATCTCACATCGACATTTATACTGATACACAACTAAACACTCCTGATGAGCAGGTAAGACATCCTTGCGGCTAGAGGAGAAAGCCTTTCTGGTTTAAAAAAAAACATTACGGACCATTGCGACATTAAAACACCGTTTGATGAAAGAGAATATTTTATCGGCCATGGACCAATCCACCGTAATCTAACATATACAGGACATTTAGCGGAACCATATATTTTAACTCCATTGAACTTAACAATTTTACGTTCAATACTAGCTGTGATAACACATTCGCAGTGACTATTCTTCAAAAACAGCTGTTTAATTTTCCTTAGATCAGCGTCAAGCCTGCACTTGATGTCTAGACACACTGATGCGCTGTGATACAGTGCGTCTGTGGATGACTATATATATATATATTGTTATGGAGTGGTTTCACAGTGGAGGCTTGTATTTGTACGAAGTCGGTCCTAAAATAGGTTCGACGTACAAAACGTTAGAAACTTGATATAATAGGTAATGACGCAGAGAAATCTAGTTGTGGTCGCTGATACTTTGGTATCTGACTAACGGTCGTCCGGCATCGACTGACTGACCTACTGAGCGATATTCAGTTACCCCCCCCCACGAGGGCATCATGTGGCACAAGGCCGGTTTAACGTGGGATCTCCGAGACCGTAGGCTCGGCCAAAAATATGCCCTTTTAAAACCCGTATAAACGGGTTCAGGGTCGGTTTACCTCCCCGAAAGAGACTCCGCCCTTCGGAGTAACCTCGTTCGGGTTCCTCCCCGCCCGAAGGCAGAGCTCAACCGGTCAGCTGGTCGTCCGACTTCAGACTGAACTCAGACCGACCCACTGAGCGATATTCAGTTACCCCACCACGAGGGCATCATGTGGCACAAGGCCGGTTTAACGTGGGGTCTCCGAGCCCGTGGGCTCGGCCAAAAATATGCCCTTTTAAAACCCGTATAAACGGGTTCAGGGTCGATTTACCTTCCCGAAAGTGACTCCGCCCTTCGGCGTAGCCTCGGTCGGGTTCCTCCCCGCCTGAAGACAAAGAGTTCAACCGGTCAGCCGGTCGACCGACTTCAGACTGAACTCAGACCGACCCACTGAGCGACTCATTAATGTTCTTAAAAGAAATATAGTATATTAAAAATGAATAGTGAAAATATTTTTCAAATTGTAGCTAAATAAAACGTATTCTAACCTGAACACCCCACCCAAAAAAAAACTTTAAATATACAAATAGAAAAAAATGCCGTAAGAATTCTTGCCGTTAACAATAAAATTTTTAAAAATCCAGACGACATGCATTTAACGGATGTCAGATTTCATTGAAGAATACATCCCTACTCCCTACCAAAACGTAGCTAATAACGGACACATCAAAATACAGACATAAAGAACACGCAAACACCCCTGTCTAGTGAAAGTGAATTAATCTGTAACCTTGGAAATGTGAATTATGATTTTAGCTGTGTATTTAAAACCCAGTAATTTTAAAAGTTACTCCAAAATTCGCTTGAGGATGAAATGGAACTAATGTCTTAAATTTAATTACAAAATTAAATTCGGACCTTCCATTTTTGAAACATGGTTAGAACTGTGTAGCGGAAAAACCATATTTTAAATCAATTAATTTATAATATTAATGCTCTGTAAATTTACATTGAGCACTATTTTGTAAAAATAAAAATATCTATAAGAACACCGGATTATATATCTTACTGTTCTTTCTTTATATATATATATATATATATATATATATATATATATATATATATATATATATATATATTAGTAACTATATTCGGTTGTTGAAAAGACCCAGATGACGCAATTTGCAAATATAAATATATCGAAACAAATTAGTACCTCGGAAAAAAATTGGATAAAAAGAAAGAAATAGGAACATCCAGGCAGGGCAAAAAAGATCCTCCAGTACCTTAAGACCCAGTCCAAAGTTTTAAAAAAATAAAACAATTGAGTAACTAAGATAAAACGGAAGATGCTCAATACGCTAAGTAGAGCAGAAAAATGAAAAAAATCCTAAAGAGTCAGGCACTACCTACCTAGGTTTCATTAAAACGGATCTTCAAGATAAACTATATATATATATATATATATGGAGATATTTCCTGTCTAGTCATTTTTTGTGTGTGTATATATCTAAATATGTCCGCGTGCGTATATATTATAATCTGATTGTGTATGTATTGTCTTTTGCAAGATATCATCCTCCCCTACCTATAAATTCAAATGTATCCATGTTGTCATGAAGTTCTGTAAAACACTTGATATTAACGTTTATTCCAACTTAATTTCAATAAAAACAAAATAAATAGAATAACATATGTATTTTTCTTTTTTCCTGTGTAATTTCATAATTTTAAACTTAATAGAGATTAATTTTTAAAATGGGTAATTTTAATTTTTTATTTCATATTTTATCGTATAATTTAATACTTATTAGTTAGTATAAATTCTATTTTAGTCTAACCGCAACATTAAGGCATGAAATAGTTATTATAACCTTAGTTCGTCGTCAAGTTTTTCGAATTCTCGTATACTTGTATTTTGATTGGTCATTCCAGCTTATGTAACAGCGTTTCCCCTTGCGAGGGGTGGTTAATTGATTTGAGCGTTTTAAAACCCTTTATTCTACATTCAACATCATCACTTGATAAAACACCAGAGGTGTTGAAACAAAATGGCTATTTTTGTAGTGATTTTATAACATATTTATGTTATAATTTTCGAATAAATAATTATATTCGCTCTACTCTGTATTGAGCACTCTTTTAAGAAGAGTAATTATTGATTATTGGAATTTATTCCGTATACACCAATCATATACTTATATATATATATATATATATATATATATATATATATATATATATATATATATATATATATGATGTAAAACACTCTACATTCGGTTGACTAATTTAAAATTCAACAACGCAAAATGTACATGATATACTGATGCAGATAAAACAAACAAACAGGACATTGGAGGTGATGAGATAATCTATTTTATTTTGAATTATGGTCACTACTTATTCTCAGAGATCCCAAGGCATTTTTCATCGCATAGGTTTTTGTCTTTGTTTATTTCTAAACTGAGGAAGCCAAGGAGAGCAGACGGTCTCAGCGAAACGCGTCAGTAATAAATTTTAATATATATATATATATATATTATCATTATTTTCTCACTCCTTATTCTTGAAAGTTCTTTTCCTAATTTAACACTTCTTCGTCATTTTTCGTAATTCAGGAAATGCTTCAAATACGAAACGATAATGCTATCTCTCCTCTTCATAAACGACACTGTTACATTTTCTCGTCAGTGAAGAAAAAAAAGACACAAGAATAGACAAAACATTTCGCTTTTCGCTTAAGAGAAGCCAAACATCTGCTTGGGTCAACCTGACATCTCAGACTACCAATGGGAAATTCTACCTACCAAAGAACGAAATTACGGACACGTTAGCTCATTTTATGTGATTTTTTTCTGTTTCTCCAATGTTTCGGCCTATTCAATCTCTTCGGCCTATTCAATCTCTTCGGCCTATTCAATCTTTTCGGCCTTCTTGATGTGAACTTGTTAATCGCCAATCTTTCACCAACGATTAGGACGTGAATTTGAACCTGATGAACTGTTGTACTCTGAATGCTTTGAACATCTTTAGAGAGTCAAGCTCAAACCAGATCTTAAATGGAAACCATCTATACGATCTATTACTAAAAATACTGGAAGAATTGTTCGTTCATTGGAGCTCTCCAGAAAGTACAGGGCTTCTCCTACCATACTCTATCTTTACAGCAAAACTTCTGTAACAAGATTCTTCTTCTTCTTTTTCTTTATCTTTTTCTTCTTTTTTCTGTTTCTTCTTCTTCTTCTTCTTCTTCTTCTTCTTATTATTATTATTATTATTATTATTATTATTCTCATCCTCATTATCATCTTTTTCTTTTTTTATTTCTTTTTCTTTTCTTCTTTTTCTTTTTTCTTTTTCTTCTTCTTCCTCATCTTTTTCTTCATCATCTTTTTCTTCTTTTTCTTTTCTAGTACTTCTACTGTCATGCTCTGTCATTAACACCAAAACTTCTGCAGGTAGATTCTCCTTTTTTTCTTGTTTTCTTCTTCTTCTTCTTCTTCTTCTTCTTCTTCTTCTTCTTCTTCTTCTTCTCTTCCTTTTTCTTCTTCTTCTTCTTACTCTTTTCTTTTTCCTCTTCTTTTTCCTCTTCTTTTACTTCTTTTTCTTTTCTTTATCTTCTTTTTCTGCTTCTTCCTTTTCTGCTTCTTCCTTTTCTGCTTCTTCTTTTTCTTCTTCTTCATATATAAAATTAGATTATTAATAGTTCAGCACACTTATCTTTTTGATCGTCTCGAATTCACTGCGATATAGGAGAAATAATATTATATAGCAATTATTAAGAATCCGGTTTTCTCCATTATTAAGTTTAAGAATATTGCTGACCGATAGAGTTAATTCATTAACCCTGTTTAAAATAAATAAATAAATAGATCGTCTGCTAAATTATGTGTATCCATACAAAATAAAATTTATAATAATAAGAAATAATGTTGGGTTAAAATTAAAATACACCAATTCCTTAGAAATTATTCCAATGACAACCTATTCTGGTATCCATTTTCACAATCACATTAAAGAACTTACTCCCTGATTACAACTGCCACTCTTACATTCGATATACCCGGCGGGGGGTCAAATTCTCCCAGCCTTCCGTCCTCATTATGTGTCCCAGAAATTTCCACTATCTCTGATTCTAAGAGAGCTTTTTCTTTCCAGTTGTTTTAAAATGTTCGTGTTTTACTTCAAATCTTCTCTTCATCTCTTGGGAAATTCTGCTGTATTCATCGACACAGAGGACGATTTTTTAAAATAACAGCTCAGTGCTCTTTTCTTTGTTTCTAATGACATTTTCCTGTCACTTAATACCTTGCTTATTTTCTGAAAGTCATGACGAAATTTTCTACCATTCACTACCATATAGGAGATTCGATATTACATAGCAGTTCAGCACTCTTTTCTTTAATGCTAACAACATTTCCCTACCTTTTATTATACCTTTTATTATTTTGCTTAGCTTTTAATAAACATAAGAACATTGTCCAGCATTGACTGCCATATAGGAGATTAGATATTACATAGCTGTTCAACACTCTTTTCTTTCTTGCTAATGGCATTTTCCTATCTCTTAATACTTTGCTTAATTTCTAAAAGGCATGAGGAGGTTTTCTAATATTTACTACCATATAGGAGATTAGATATTACATAGCTGTTCAACACTCTTTTCTTTCTTGCTAATGGCATTTTCCTATCTCTTAATACTTTGCTTAATTTCTAAAAGGCATGAGGAGGTTTTCTAATATTTACTACCATATAGGAGATTAGATATTACATAGCTGTTCAACACTCTTTTCTTTCTTGCTAATGGCATTTTCCTATCTCTTAATACTTTGCTTAATTTCTAAAAGGCATGAGGAGGTTTTCTAATATTTACTACCATATAGGAGATTAGATATTACATAGCTGTTCAACACTCTTTTCTTTCTTGCTAATGGCATTTTCCTATCTCTTAATACTTTGCTTAATTTCTAAAAGGCATGAGGAGGTTTTCTAATATTTACTACCATATAGGAGATTAGATATTACATAGCTGTTCAACACTCTTTTCTTTCTTGCTAATGGCATTTTCCTATCTCTTAATACTTTGCTTAATTTCTAAAAGGCATGAGGAGGTTTTCTAATATTTACTGCCATATAGGAGATTAGATATTACATAGCTGTTCAACACTCTTTTCTTTCTTGCTAATGGCATTTTCCTATCTCTTAATACTTTGCTTAATTTCTAAAAGGCATGAGGAGGTTTTCTAATATTTACTGCCATATAGGAGATTAGATATTACATAGCAGTTCAGCACACGTTTTTGTTTATAACAAAATTTTCATGTCTTTTAATTCTTTGCTGTGTTTCTATTTCTTTTCTTTGTTCCGAAAAGACAAAATATCTTTATAACATTGAATGCTATATAGAAGATCAGATATTAGATTGCATTTCATTACGTTTTCCATACACCTGTAATCCTGTTAAGTAGACTTTAGAAGGAACCGGCCGGAAATCCAATTCTAAACGGGTAACAAGGGATAAAGTTCTGTTCCTGTTCAAAAGACCGGGAAAGAATGTAAACCAGACGATAGCTGAACCTATCTACTGTTATTGAGAGAGGAAAAAGAAAAATATATATTTAGTGGATAAATTTTAAGAGTTCAGTCGAAGACGTTACAACTAATTGCGCTGAACTATTAAAAATAATGTCGGTTTTTGACGTTAAATATACGTCAAAAACCCTTATTATTTTTGCACCAACCTAATATTATGCAATATCTAATCTAATTTTATCTAAGAAGAAGAAAAAGGAGAAGAAAAAGAAGTAAAAACAGTAGAAAAAGAAGCAGAAAAAGAAAAAGAAAAACCGGAAACCCAATTCTAAACAGGAATAAAGGGATAAACCTCTACTCCTTTTCAAAAGACTAGCAAGGAATGTGAATCGGACGAAAGACGTACGTATCTATTCTTATTGGGGGAGAAGAAAAAATAAAATAAATAATTAGTGAATAAAATGTCAGAGTTCAGACGGAGATTAGGTGTATAGAGTTGACGTAGGCATTAAAAGGGATCGGAAACAGGAAAGAAGGGATAAACGTCTACTCCTGTTCAAAAGCCCGGGGAGCGGTGTAAACCGGACGATAAATGAACATATCTCTTCCTATATTTGCGATTTTCACTTGGTCGATACTTTTTCTAATATTTCATGGTTCACTAAAAAACGATATATTAAAAACATCACAGACAAAAACTATGAGCCAGAATAATTACAGGAAATATGTCAATGCATCATTTCAGAACTTCAGTCAAAACGTTTATCTCATTATTACAGATTAAGAAAATCTTGGCAGTTGTTAGTAGTTCATACGCATGCGCAAATAATGTGCACAATAACGACAAAAATGCGCTTCAAAAACCTTCACCAGAAATATAAATCAACCGCGAGAAACAGTTTTAAATATTATTGGCTAGCGTTCATCTCAAGGCTGGGTAGATTCTGTGTTTTGATTGCAAACGACCTCAAGTACTTCTTTTTTATATTCGCCAGAAAATAAAATCCTCGTACCGGAAGTTAAGAACGCCATCTAGTTTAGTGCACTGAAATTATATTTACATTTTAGAATCCTATCATATAAAGTGTCAGGTACAAAACATATTTTCATAAGACAGAGCTCTGATTCTCCACTTTATATAGTTACACAGTAGGAACTCGCTATCACTGAGGAGAGAGGCCGAACTATCCGCGGATCACCAAACTAAATCTATCTCAATTAAATTTGGAAGGTGCAAAAAATGAACTATTACAAAGGACAAAGAAAGCATGCATTTCTCTCTCACTCGCTCTCTTGATTTCTCTTTCTCTCTCACTTTTTCTCTCTCTCTCTCTCTCTTTCTCTCTCCCTCTCTTTCTCTTTTACTCTCTCTTTCTCTTTCTTTTTCTCTCTCTTTTTCTTTTACTTTTTCTCTCACTTTCTCTTTTTCTTTTCTCTCTTTCTTTCTCTCTCTCTTTCCTTTATTTCTTTCTCTCTCACACACATACTCTCTCTCTCTCTCTCTCTCTCTCTCTCTCTCTCTCTCTCTCTCTCTCTCTCTCTCTCTCAAGTCCCGTACATGCTAAATGTAGAATACGGAACCACAACTACAACATACAAGAAGTTTTATTTTTTCACACCAAACAAGGCGATAAAGCCTCTGAGACATAAGGGGTTGCTGGGAAATAAGACTTTAATGAGACAATGGTGTCAATTATACAGATGATTGCGACTGACGATGGATTTATTTTTTGAAGATTGTAGGTAGGATGTTGTCTCTCAACTGCGCTAATAATCAAGGGGGCTGAAGTCTGGGGAGTTAGGTGGCCAGATCTGAGGGGTGATGAGGTCGCAGAAATTGTCTGATGGTCATGACTCGGTTCTCCTGCATATGCGGCATGGTGCAGAGTCCTATTACCAGATATAGGGTCTTCCAGCAGCCACCCTCTTGACCCAAAGCAGCACTCCGTGTTGAGTCTGACGTCCTATAGGAAGGTGGATGCAGGTATAATTCCGCCATCGCTAGTGATCTCTCCTAAAACCATGATGTTGACTGAATATATCATACAACTCTTTCCGAATCCTCTGCACTATCCACAGAGTAAAACCCAAACACTATGAAATTTTTGTATTTGAGCTTCCGGTGCGAATGTACACCATACCCTTTTCACATTTTTGGCAGGGTGAATTGCGTCATAGTGCTTTTTTTCTCACAGACGTTGCCCAACTGACCCTACTATATTGTGCAGTCGATAAAATAAAATAAAAAACAAAGCGTGAAAATAAAAATATGTAATCGCGACAATTTACCCGTCAGACCCGTCACACTCCCTATATATATATATATATATATATATATATATATATATATATATATATAACCCGTTACTCATAACGTCCAATTTTTAAGAGGCGGGCCTATATAAAATTTTAAATATACTAACCCTGGGTTTACCATGAGTTGAATTTAGCAAAACATATTTGGATAAACACACAAACACTCATGCGCATATATAAATATATCTATCTGTATATATATATATATATATGTGTGTGTGTGTAAAAATATATAGAAAATAGGAAAGAACTCGTTAGGTAAATAATCCAAAGTTCTTTAGTATTTTTGTTATTATTTTTTTTAAAAACTGTGCTCGATACAAAAGTAGAGCCTAAATATAATTATTTATTTAAAAATATGATTCCATCGCTGAATAAGAGTTCTCATGCCTCAAAACAAGAGCCGAAAACTTCAATATAATTATTTGAATTAAATTGAATTAAAGTTCCAAGCTCTGTTCCATCTTCAAGCTTGTTACTACATATATATATATATATATATATATATATATATATATATATATATATATATGCATACCAACATCTCGATGAGATATATAGCATACATCTACACATCATCTTCCCTCATTGTAACATTTTAACGGAGGGGAACCGAATACAAATTTTCACAAAAAAACACTAGCCGACTACTAATGAAACTTTTCTGTGGCCGGTCACTTTTTAGAAAATTATATATATATATATATATATATATATATATATATATATGTGTGTGTGTGTGTGTGTGTGTGTGTGTGTATGTGTGCTTGTGTGTGCTTGTGTGTGCTTGTGTGTACTGCACTCTCTCCCGTCGTTATTTTTTTTTACGTATGAGGGTCAAGCAGCTCAGTTCTAGACTACCCACATGTATAATTTGATTATAGTGTTGATGGCTTGTGCAGAACCACAAATCATTCGTTTTTCAGTTATTAAATTTTCTTCGTGTTCAGACGTACCAGCGGTTTTCGCCCTTCCTCGATCCATAGTTCGTTGTGCCACGGATTCTATCTCAGCAACACGACGATAAACAGCAACGGAGTTTGGATGAATAAGCTCCCTTCGGGTGGAAACGCAATCTGATACAGATGTCCAGCCTCGCGTCCATTACCATTCTCGTAGCCGTGTGTAAAAATCAAATCTGCCTGCTCACGATATGAATATCCTACCATAACATATGAATTAGCATGCGGAGTTAATATGTCGACACAAGAAATTAACCCGTAATAATTGTCCAGCATTCACTGCCATACAGGAGATTTCATATTACATAGCAGTTCAACACTTTAGTTTTGTTTTTAACGACAGTTTCCTATCTTTAATACTTTCCTTAGTTTCTGAAAGGCATATCCAGTATTCACTGCCATACAGGAGGTTAGATATTGCATAGTTCAACAGTCTTTTCTTTGTTTCCAACAATATTATCCTATCTCTTATTACTTTGCATGGCGAGATTGTCCGGTATTCACTGCAATACAGATTAGATATTACGTAGCAGTTCAACTCTCTTTTTATCTTTTTTGTTTCTAGGAATCTTTTCTTATCTCTTAATACTTTGCTTAGTTTTTCTGAACGGAATATTTCGCTGTTCCTTATATGACTGCGATTTTCTATGCCAGTTTTTCCGTTGTCTCTTACTACAGTGCACAAATCGTTAAATTTCTGTACAGCCTTGATTTCGACAACCCTAATACGTAGTTCATGTCTCGGGTTTTCTTTTTTTTATGATAACCCTGGATTAATACCTGGCTATATTCTGTGTAATTTCTGTCGCTTCATGACTCTTTTTCATTTGTGAAGAAATTGCCCAGAATTCATTGTCATATAGAAGGATTGATATTGCATATCAATTCAGTAGTCTTTGTTCCTAGCGACATTTTCCATTCTCTTAATACTTTGCTTGGTTTCTGAAAGGTATGCGGATATTGTCCAGAATTCGCTGCCTTATAGGAGATTAGATATTACATAGCAGTTTCCAACTCTTTCTTTTATTTATAACGACATTTTCTGTCTTGTTACTACTTTGTTTAGTTTCTGGAAGACAAGAGGAAATTTTTCATCATTCACTTCCATACAGATAATTAGATATCAGAGAACAGTTCAGTAAGTTATTAGAAGGCCTCTTTGGTTATTGCAGTACGCCTTCGGAGAGCAGAGCTATTTAAAGAACAGGTATGTTTACATTGATTACTGTTATAACATTTATGTACGATTCTGTTCTATCTGAAATATAAAGCTGTCCTGATCTTGAATCAGGCAAAATTACTAAAGACAATTTAGTAAAAGAAGTAAGCAGCTTTCCACCGGCAATTTTTCTCAGATGAACAAGTAAATCAAAAAACGTTCGTAAGAAACCGAAAGCTTAATTTGGACAAGGAACCGTACAAGACTGCAAGCATCAACATCCTGTGGGGACGTGAAATCCAAGAGTGGTTGGTAAAAATAGCAAATGCGTATTCGTCTCTCAGTGCAGGAATTTAACATTTTCTGTGTTCATTACAAAGTTTGGGGGCCAACCATCAATTGTTAGTCTGTTTTATTTTTATTTTTCTTTTATGTTTTCTTTTATAATAGTGCATTATCCGGTTACCAATGGGCTGTAGTGAAAATTGGAATTGTACGTCCGTAAAAGATTTTCTTTTATGATGGTGGTTTAGTTCAGTTCTTTTGGTTTGTTTGTCTGTTTGTTTGTATCTTAAACAATTAGAGACACCTGCGATGTTTCTTATTCAGCTTCCATTATCGCAGTAATTTTTGTACGTGAGTTTTTGTTAGTCTTTTCTTACATCGATATGCCCACTATGACTCGTCCTTCAGATGTCCGTTATTATTATTATTATTATTATTATTATTATTATTATTATTATTATTACTTCACACTTACCATAAAAAATAATTTCATGTTTTAAGTCATTATAACTTTAACGTTTTCGCGTATGACTCTTTAAAAAATATTTTCTAGTTGTTGTTTTATTTTTTAATCATTTCACCCCAAGCCAGGCGGAAACGCCACTAGTACACAGGTGGTTAGAGAGAATGAAAGTGAGAGGAAAAAAAAATAAGTCTAGGGAGGATTGAGGAAAGGACAAAAGATGAACGGGATTCAAGAAGATAGAAGATGGCGGGTGACATTGCCTTTAAAATTTTGAAGATTTAAGTTATCAGGGAACCAAGTAAACAGAAGGGAGTTCCACAAACGGGAAGTGCGAGAAAAGAAACTGTAGAAGTGGCGGTTGCATTTATCTATTTCAAAAGTACTGGGGTGGGACCTAGACGCCAATCTACTAGCACGCTTAAATTCAGACAATCGAGGCAGCAGGGAAAAAAAGCTTCTCAGAGCAGTTGCCTTGAAAATATTTGCAGAAAAGACAGAGGGAAGTCATGTTACGTCGGTATGAGAGTTACTGAAGTCGAGGTGCCAAATGCTTCTTTGGATTTTGTCAAGAATCTCGAGATGAAAAGTAGACTAAATATGGCAATATTAACATATAGTATTTCTGGGGCGGGGGATCAGTTTATTATTTAATGACATTAAAAATAAATCCCCATTTCATGTCCAGTAGAATCCTATATTTATTCACTTTCCAATCTCGATAGAATCCAAAAGTGACTCCGCGTCCTTATGGGTGATGAATTATTTTCCACTCCTTTCCTACAGCCCAAAACGTCGCAAACCTCTGGCTGGTCTATCGCTATTCCGATGTAAAGTGTTCAGACGAATTACATTCCACTAAGTTCCACCAGTTTTAAGCTTCACGGATAAGACCCGCCATGCCACGCCCATTATACCGAACCACTCTTAGTCCTTCCTTTTTCAATTGGCGAGATGTAAGCATCATTCGAGAAGCTTCTTCACATGAACTACTGCTTCAAAGATTATTAAAATCTTAACCTGTTCAAGTCTAGTGTTAATAGTTATCATTCCCACATATCCCCATATACTCTGCCGCTTACTCTCTAACCCACTACCTCGAGCGGCTCTAGGGCCTTGTACAGGGTGAACGTTAATCTGAAGCAAAGGTTTAGTTTAAACGTCTAAAATGGTAGCATATTAAAGTCCCGGCTATTGTGAAAATGCTTTAACAATTATTACATAAATATCTACAAGGTAGATATACATGGCCAATTATTATATCAATATCTAAGAATTAAGGCGGAATTCGTTCAACTGATCCCCCATTTTATGTCCACAAAAATCTTATATTAAATCTAGATTATTCATGTCGTTTAAAATGATGATATTTTTTTTATAAGTCCTTAGTATTTCTGGAAGGTTTTCACATATGAATCTTTAAAAAATATATTTACAATTATAATAATAATATGTATTAATTATTTTAAGACAATCAGTTCATAACTTAATAACCGAAAAAAGCATTCCCCTATTTTATATTCACAAGTCTTATCTTAATACGAATGTACCCAAGAAAAAAAGGGTTACATTTGTGTTAAGTCCTAACTCATACAAGAATGTTTGCACATATGAGTCTTTAAACATAGATTTCCAGTCTTATTTATAATCCCGATTGTTCCTTTAGTTAGTCAGAGACATAGTTAACGTTTAGGTTACAACCTGCCAATTCCTCATAAATAATAGATTATGCCTTATTTATTGTTGGGGGAGATGGAAAAGATATATCAGAGACATTGTTTAGTTTCAGTGAAAGAAAGAAAGAAAGAAAGAAAGAAAGAAAGAAAGAAAGAAAGAAAGAAAGAAAACAAACATATAGCGGGCGATAAGGCTATTTACCGTCTGCTTCAGTGAAATGTATAAACTTGTCAATTTTAAATCAATTCATTTCGGTCGCATAACTTCCTTAAATAATGGCCTGATTTCATATTTATGAATTATTATAGCAGTATTTGGTAAAAACTGTTAAGCTCAAATATTAAACAAGGTATTATGGGAATTTTCACAGATATTTCATAGTCGTAGATCTCGCAAGGATCTTATACAGTTATTTTTTTTTTTTAAGCATTCAACCCCAAGCAAGGCGGGAAGCCACTAGCACGCAAAGGGTTTCAGATTAAGAGCGAGAACAAAGAGGAGTGATAGAGGAAAGGATGAAAAGACGGTTAGGGGATAGATCAGGGCATCTGGAGACGTCGATTGACGTTACATTTGAATAGTTGGAGATTATAGTTATCAGGAAAACAAGAAATGGGGAGTGAGTTCCACAGGCGAGAAGTGCGAGACATGAAGCTATTAGAGTAGAAGAGACGGCTACATTTAACAGTTTCGACAGTGAAAGGGTGAGAACGAGATGCCAACCTAGTTGAACGCTTAGATTCATGAAGTCTGGGAACCAGCGAAAGCAGCTCATCGGAGCAGTTACCGTGAAAGTATTTGTAAAAAAGACAGAGGGAGGCAACGACACGTTTGTGAGAGCATTAACTTAAGAATTATGATTCATCAAAAAATTCAAATAGCAAAACCGTGAAATGTTCACCACAATTTCTAAGCATTATATTAATAAAAAAAAAACTCATTTTTATCCTCACATGAATCTTATACTGCAATTTGTTTGTTCATGCCGTGAAAAGTTAGTGAATGTTTTGATGAGTTTTGTAATGGCAGCATCAAACAGCAATGGAAAACTCTTGTTAAGCTTCTGTTACTCAAAAAGATACTCCACCCTTAACACATGGTTCGACCACCCCATTAAACACAGCTTCACATGGCATAGCCCAGATAACGTAACAGAAAAAGATTATTGACTTCCGCACCTCAGACTCTTGTAATAGTTACTTTCTGATAGATGTTAAGGCATACAATTACTACTTTGAATTTGACCACAGACTACTTGTACTTAAATAATAACACCAGCAAACAAATTAGCTCACTTCCGCCTGTATAAAACACGAAAAGACCGCGGTCTATCAACCAAGCTCTTAAAAATTAAAGGGTAAATTTAATATGAACTAGAATCTAAATCAATGTCGATAAATCTTGATCAAAACAGTGGAGGAGTGAAATAATGCTATCATATCTTCATTAGCTCAAGCGCGTGAGGGCATTCCAAGAATATTTACAAGAAAAAAAGATACGCCCATGAGACGACAATCCGTAGGCGGGAAAATAGGTACAAGAAAAAAACCAACAGAAGAATCAAAACATGGAAGAGAAAATAATAAACTATTAACAAAATTTCGTTTGATTTGTTTCAACGATATCTCAACTCCTTATGGGTTATTTAATGCCGAAATTTTATTTTCTTGTGAGCTTTTGTAAACTTTTTAACAAAAATGTATTGCTGTTAATTTTTTTCATTTTTTTACTATGAAAATATATTGCTAATTTTTTCTAATTTATTTTTATATTTTCATGTTTTGATCCCAGTTTGGAGTTCTCTATTTCCCTATAGCTGAGACACTACCAGACTGGCTCAAAGTGAATCTGGGAACAACAGCAATTAAAATGTGGTTTCATGTTCCTCAAAACCTCGCGATAAGAGGCCTTGCTGCTGGATATAGTTTATCGTCATGCCCAGGACGGAATTAACATAGAATTTTTTTTTTTTAAATAATTAATTCCTTATATTATATTATATTGGAAACGGAATTATTGAAGTAAAGCAAGATAGGCAATGGGTTAAAATGTAGGGAAAGGCAAAAAGATCACATCATATGATCACAATCACTAGAGAAGTAATGTCCTGGTCTCAAAAACACTTCCAATACCATTTCAAACCTAACCACATTAAACTGAATCTGCCCACAGAAATAGAACATATATCAATGTACATCTAATCATTACAGAGTCCTTCTCCAAAGATAAACAATAATGAACATACTGATGACGAAATTAAGAAAACTATTTAAAAATAATTACGTAATAATACAGCATTAGTAGACATTGTGTACAATTCCAATTTTTAGTAAAGCCCATTTGAAAATAGCTTACTTTCTATCTGAATCTAATAAAAATGTCTCGATTTTATGAAAGAGGTTTTGGAATCAGAAATACATCCAAAAAAGTAGAGTTTATCATGCATTAATATTCTACGAAATCAAAAAGGTCGCCCTAAAGACCCTCACACATACAGAGGTATCTCAAATGTATCTCTCATAGTGAAAGTATTAATGAACATTATATTAACTAGGCTCTCGTCGGTTTATGAAAGTCAACTGCTCACAATTCAGTTTGGTTTTCAGTCTGGTAAGGGATGTAATGATGGCATATACACTACCAATTAAAAGTTTGGTTCCAATCTGAATTGTTTCTCTAAGTTCATAAGAAAAAATTAATTTCTCATATTTGAAAAAATAAATTCATCTATTGTGTATATATGCAAACCCTTATATAAAATTCAAACAATATTTCTACAAACATTATAAATTTATTTGCAAAAGTCTTAGAAATTGTGCCTGGACCTGATACGTTTTCTGAACTGTAGAGCAGAAATTTAAAAACATTTCAACTTCACTGTTTGGTAGAGGTTCAACTACAGCCAGATTAATGTGTGATTGAAATTAAATTTCAGAAACCGTTAAAATGCCAACTAAGCAGATTGAAAAAAGAGCCCAAGTGGGAATTCATTCTATAAAAGGGCATTCCGAACGTCAGATTGCTAGAAAATTACAAATATCAAAAAAAAAAAAAATGGAGGATATTATTGCCTGCAGCGACATACAGAAACCGGCGCAGATGTTGACAGAAAAAGATCTGAGAGGCCCAGAGTAACATCTGTTGCTGAGGGTAGTCACTTGAAACGTAGAAAAATAAATTTCTTTCTTTAAAGATATGAAACTTTTTTTTTCATTTTTTAAGTTAAGAGGAAAAAATCAAATTTTTGGTGGGTAGGGTATGTCATCAAACAACTCTAGAAATTAGTTTACCTCTCTAATAGGAAATTGTACACCTGTTATGTCGACCTGGCAGTATCATTTGACTACATCAAAAAGAACTTAGTCTTTACATCAATTAGAAACCGCCTTCCAAGTTCCGAATCCATTGAATGCATCGATCTACAAAATCTTATATGTCTGGTGAGAACCGTAATATGAAAGCTCATTACGAATACGATAAAGAGGAAATGTGAGTCATAATATTTCCTATTAGGTGCATTCTTGGACAGATTTATTCCAGTTCTTCATCCTCTATTCTTTATATGATTCTCTTAATATTACTATAAATGCATTCATTAAATAATTAATTTACGCCTTGTTTTTCTGATTATCATTTTTTTCTACACTATGCTCTGTACACATATTGCTTGTGTTGATTCATAATTAGAATTCTGATTTTAATAAATTTTTCATTCAAAGTATCTAATACAAAAAAAAATGTCAACTTTATTTGGATTTATTCTTGAAAAGGTAAAACTTTGAAGCCAGTTTGCGAGCAAAAACCTGCAGAAATTCTGTATTTCTGTACATTCTTTCGGACGATATTTAAAACTAAATGCTCAAAAATTAGTAAAAGCTATGAATGTAATTTTTGGTGGCTGTACTTATCACATCAAACATCAGCTTTCATACTGCCATTTTGTTTTTCTAAAAACATGGAAAATCAAACTTCCCTGTTTCACATGTGAGTTTATAATATATTTCTCATTGTTATATATGCTGCCATTTATTACCATTGGTAATCAGGTTAAATGCTTGTAAAATCGACATTAGCCAGGTAGAAATTCATGAAGGAGAAATTTTGGTAGGAATGACAATCGCACATAGAGCACCAAAAATAACTTCTTCGAAGGTAATCAGAACCGTTATAATGACAAAAGCAATTATAGCAGCTACAACATGACAAAGAGCAAATTTATAGATACATGTCGAAAATATCTTCCTTAATAAATGCATTCCTAATTGATAGTTAGGAAATACCTGTGAGTTCTAACAATGCTAAATCCTGTTGTGACTGGTTTGATGGGGGTAACGCCTAACAAGATTCAGAAGGAATCTATCTCATCAACGATTTTGAGGTTACGCATACAGATGAAAAAAAAAAATGAAACGCATCGTTGATAGCAAAAAGCCAAACAGAAATTGCTGAAAGAATTCCATGGCTTATTTTCCTAAATATTTATACTGCGACGATTTATTTGTTTAATCATTTCACCTTAAAGCAATGAAATAATGCCACTAAGACGGAAGAGGTTACTGGGCGTGAAAGAGAATGAGAAGACATTAGTGAGGAGTAAGGACAATAAAAGAATGGTGTTCAGCAAAACAAAAGATGGCGACCGACGTTGTATGTAAATTCTTGGAAATCACAGTTGGCAGGGAAGCAAGATTAAAGAAAGAAATTCCACAGGTGCGAACTAAATACTAACTCATCGTGTACTATGTGAGAAAAAAAGTGCGAATTATACACTAAATATTCTTGTTCTTTTATGAGCCGTGTTTCTTCATGAAAGAGGCGAACATGGCTCTATACGTCTTCCTGTCCCTTGCAGCTCTCAATAAATTGCGTCTTTTGTGTTGTGGCACAGTACCAAAGTAGAATGAACTCTTCCTCCTCTCATAAATACTAACTGTAAGAGTCGCAGGGCAGTCAGTTGGGAAGCGGAGACACAGTGTTAACCTACTGTTCGGACATACACTTCTATCTGCTTATTGCTAACACTCTTGCTTTGTATATATCTGTTATTTCAATACACTTGTTCAATCCTACCTTCGTCTTCCGTGTCTTTCTTTCTGGCCCCTAAACAGGCCACAATTCACACAATTCTGTTCTACTACAGGTATCGGTAACGTTCTCGGAATTTTGATCCGAACAGTTGATTCAATCCAATTATTTATTATGTTTTATAATCTGTTGCAATTTGATGTACTCCTGGACCACTTCCAGTTCTTCACCCACTTTTCTTTTACCAGTTTCGTAATTCTGGTTTGAAAGGCAATGCATATAACAATGATAATTCCTCAAGTGCAAAAATTACGACAGAAATACGTATTAAGAAATCTTTTTTCTCCAAAGTCCGAAATATGTAATAACTATATCTGTCTATATTTCTTAGATGAGGTATTTAATTATTTACACTATAGACATTGTTTGGACTGTTGTCCTCATCTATTCACGACGTTTCGGTCGTTGTACGCTCCAGCCTTCTTCAGGTGATTGGAATTTCGAACAGAACCCTTTATTTCGACCACTGAGGTAGATTGTCCTAGTTCCACGTGTGGTGCCTCTTCTGGAAGTATCAGTTATCTCCCTTTTAACTCTCTGTGCCTGGATCCAACCAAAGCTTTTATCCACTCAAGGACACACTGGATAAAAGTGGATAAAAGCGTTGGTTTTATCCAGTGACTTGACCCAAAGAGTTTTGAGTCCAATACCTGGTTACTGCTGTGGTGAACAAAACCTTGGAAAGTTGAGTTAAAAGGAGATAATGGAGACATCCGGGAGAGGCACGGCACATGGAACTAGAACAATCTCCCCCAGTGGACGAAATAAAGGGTAGTATGTTCTAAATTCCAATCACCAGTGATTGTGAATATGGCAATGAAGAGCAGTACAACAGTCCGAACAATACTAATAGTGTAAATAATTAAATACCTCATCTCAGAAATATAGACAGATATTGAAGGAGTGAATATGGCAACAAAGATGAGGACAACAGTCCGAACAATGTAAATAGTGTAAATAATTACAATACCTCATCTCAGAAATATAGACAGATATTGAAGGAGTGAATATGGCAACAAAGATGAGGACAACAGTCCGAACAATGTAAATAGTGTAAATAATTACAATACCTCATCTCAGAAATATAGACAAATATTGAAGGAGTGAATATGGCAACAAAGATGAGGACAACAGTCCGAACAATGTAAATAGTGTAAATAATTACAATACCTCATCTCAGAAATATAGATAGATCCTGAAGAAAGCCGGAACAAACAACGGCCGAAACGTCATGAATATGGCAAAGAAGATGAGTACAACAGTCCGAAGAATATAAATAGTGTAAATAATATAATAACTAATGCGCACGAAAAAAACGCAAGAAGGTAAAAAAGGATGCCATGAAAGATAGTAAAAAAAATGATAAGCTTATTTAAAACCTCAGATGTCAGACGTTCAAAATGCCAATGCGTTCCAAAATTATTTCTTTGCCGTTCTACCGTCGTTTCGACCCTCCTGTTTTCATTGGCACCTTTCCGTATGGTCAATCTTGCATATGGTGATCCAAGAACTGTATAAGCACGATTAAAAAAAAATCTTATTCAGGGAGCCCGTAGCTATCCATTAGGTGGCCATGTGTTCTTGCATTTTTCAAGAAAAAATGTTGGTTTTCTTAACCTTGTTATCTCGTCGACATTACCAAAGCACGAAGGGCATATGTCTTTGTTTACATTGAGATCTGAGTGTGATAACCTAGACAATATGCCACACACACATATAAACATATATATATATATATATATATATATATATATATATATATATATATATATATATATATATATATATATATTCTCATGTTTTGGCGCACTCTTAGTCCATAAACGTATATATCTCATTCGCTCTCTCTCTCTCTCTCTCTCTCTCTCTCTCTCTCTCTCTCTCTCTCTCTACATATATATATATATATATATATATATATAAAAGGCAGGATGTGTGTGTGTGTGTGTGTATGTGTGTGTGTGTGTGTGTAACGAATGCCCATCCGCAATTTTTGACGGATTTGCACCAAAATTTACATGCGCATGCTCCAAGTTAGCGGGAAGGCCAAGACTTGGCATTTCCCAACTCCCATGGATAGTGGAAATAATCGATTTTTCATGCTTCTACGGCAGTTTTCATGTAGTTTGCGGCCATTTTGTACTGGCCAAAGTGGGAGCCTATAGCTGGCTGACGAATAGGCAGGAAGATTCTATTGGCCAGCGTGTGAGCCAACAGCTGACTGACACGAATGTTAACTAGCATGCTCGCATGCAAAATATCGATAGCTGCATTCGTCAAAAGTGGGAAAAATTTAAATCTGCATGGCACTTTACTCCAATTGGCTCATTCGCTTGCTTAAACTCAACATTCATTCTGATTCCGCAGAACTGGGTTGGGTGTGAAAACGTATTTGTTGTTAACATTCTTTTTTCATTCGGTTTTTCCACTTACGACGAGTCCTTTTTTAAAGCTGATCGTTTTGTGTTAATTTTATTTAGTTCTTTTTTCGTAACAGATTTAATGTTTAGTATAGAGCTTAGAAAAATTTGAGGTGTGAGATAGGCAAGAAGTAAAGCATGTAGCAACATCAGCACGGCAAAGGGCACTCCTTTAAAGGCAAGGAAGGGCAAAAATATTTTATGTCAAGTGATAGCGATTGCTTTATGGGTCGTACGATTTTTGAATCAAGCACGGCCAATGCCGGGCCATGCTGCTAGTATATATATATATATATATATATATATATATATATATATATATAATGTGAGACCGGAACTACCTACACAATAGACTCTTCCAGGTCTATATTAAGTATGCGGCACAACAGTCTAAAGAGAGAGACAGAGAGACAGTGAGAGCCGCGTACGACTACCAGTATTGGACACTAACATATAGTAAGCTCCGCTTACACTATCTCTGTAACCTGTTGTTAATATATCTTTCTTACATCTAATCTGTATTCCGTGTTTTTTTCTGTGGTCCCGACTTTGGCCCCACATCAATATATATATATATATATATATATATATATATATATATATATATATATATATATATATCATTAACGCCCTATGAGTCAAGGTCCTAATCAAATTGATCTTTTGTCGTTTAGGACAAAAAGAGTCCCATCGAGTATAGAGACCGGTAAAGGTAGACTTCCTATAAACAGAAGTAATAAACGAGGAAGGAATTGTATGAACAAGAACATCTAAAAAGCGCCATTGACCATTGACCATTGACATTCGTATCTACCGTAAATTTAGGGGCAGAATAAACACCGTTGAGTAGGGGAAAATTGATCCACTTCCGATTCATGGCTGAACACACAAAAAGTGTTATCCACATACCGAAAGTAAACCTTGGGCCGGGCAGAACCTAACAAAAGGCTTTCCTCGTAAAAACCCACAAAAATATTTGCCAAAACAGGACCCAAAGGGTAACCCATCGCTGCAACATCGATCTGACGATACATGAAATTGTCGAAACTAAAATCGACAAACATGGTGGCAAATTCCATGAGTTCAATAAAAACACCTTCAGGTATGTTCAGAGGAGTCAAATCACTACGATATAACATATCGCTGCAAATATCAATAGTCTCCGATAAAGGAACACAAGTAAAGAGGCTACAGATGTCAAAGGAACACATAAATCCATCAGTGGCATCACAATTCCGAATGAATTTGGAAAATGAAAACGAATATTTAATACAAAAGGAACTATAATGCTGCACCACTGGTTGCAGCTTTATAGCAAGCCACTTTGCGACTTTATGCTGTGAAGAC
>OZ010582.1:55342645-55348274 GCA_963932145.1 Acanthosepion lycidas | reverse complement strand
ATGTGTCAGACTTCAGTTGGATCCAGATATCCTGTGTTCAGTTTCTACTGATTTTGTTAGAATTCATTTATACAACGAGTTAATTACTATGTTTAGAATTTATTAATCAACATTCTGAAACGAAGGATTTGCGGATATTATGTTTACATGAACTTTTATCCGTGCGAGGAACCCGATCCGAAAGTTCGTAATGCATTTTGATACACCCCATATATATATATATATATATATATAGTTTATGGAAAAATAGGTAATCCGCATGGGTAGACCCAAGGAGGATAATATCCAGAGAGCTCAATGTAAAATTCAGATCAGATATGTTTGAATAAAAACAGACCACTTTAAGGTTCCATGTAATAAGTTATTTCACCACAACCCCTTTAACAGGGCTATGGATCATCAGACTTTACTTCCAAAGGTTGAAATGAAAAACTCTTTTTTTTTTCTTTTTTTCATTTCAACCTTTGGAAGTAAAGTCTGATGATCCATAGCCCTGTTAAAGGGGTTGTGGTGAAATAACTTATTACATGGAACCTTAAAGTGATCTGTTTTTATTCAAATATATATATATATATATATATATATATATATATATATATATATATATATATATATTCCATACTGTTTTACCACGAGTGTGCGTGGCAGAAACAATTGGGTCGATCACTTTTTTACATTAGCGGTGACAGTTATTGACAAGGTGAAGCTTGGATCTGCATCTGATGGCTAGAACATCACTCAGCTAAATCTGCTGATGCACCTGGCTTCATTGATGGTCTGGTGTGACATTGAGTAGCAAGGTCTATTCCAAAATCGTCTGAAGCGAGTCTTATACTGTATGTAGTTTGCGTTGAAGCGGGGGAAAAGCGGCGACAAAAAAAAATGTCACGGTAGAAAAAGCCGTGTTAATTCGGACAGCTGAAAATAATTGCAGCAATTTATCAAGACGGGCATCAAACGTTTTATTTTAATCTCGTCTAAAGAAGACAAAAAGTAGAGAAATATAATCTCGTGCATCGGAAAGTGCCTCTTCGTTGTAGTTCGCAACAAACAGGCATAACAATAAAAAATGTTTTATTTTCTTCCTTTTGTTCAAAAGCATGGCAGTTATTACTAATAAGTTAAACAATGAAGAACAGATGAACATGTATTTTTAACTGTTCTACCAAGCAAAGAGACAACGCCTCGATATTGTACTAAATTGCTACTAACTAAACAGCTACTTTCTTATAAGTTTATTTTTGAGTATGTAATCGTATATTTGGGCTTCTCGACATCTTTTACTAGTATAAACAGTCTCTGACCAAAATTAGGACTGAACGGTGAAATATTTGTACATATATTTCCCCATATTTCTCTTACATTATTTTCCACCAGAAATGTTCGAATACTGGTTATTGAGCAAAAGGTTGTTTCACTTGACAGTCGTGTATGGAGGAGAGAGAGAGAGAGAGAAAGAAGAGATATTTCGAATTAGCGATAGAGAAATATAAAAATAAAAAACAAAATGTTTAGGTGGGAGGAATTTGGACAGAACCTCTGGAGATACGGCCATTTCTAGCCACCGTTCTCTCTTTCTTTCTTAATTTTAACAGTCGAGCAATCTGGACGGAGTTTCAATAGAAGGAAAAACAAAACAAAAATTTATATTGTTTTCTTGGTTTATTAAATCATAAATACTATACAAGAATTACATAATCTCCAATTATGTCACAAAGATATACGAATTTAGGTTCGTAAGGAACACAATGAGGAAAGATGGCTTTGAAAATTTGACACTCACAGAACAAGAGGTGTAGATGAAAAAAACATATAACATACCTAACGAGCTGGATAGCATAAAAGGGGTTAGGAGAGATAACAAAAGGACAAAATTGAACTAAAAAGGACAGGAAATTGTGGCGAGCCATGATCACCAAGATCCTGAAGTGACCCGGCATATAAAAGAAAAATTTAATGACATGAAAAATCTTGTTTAATTATTTAATGCGAAGTTTTATCTTATACGACAAAAATAGCAATGAATTAATACATGCTGAAACATTAAACCAATTTCAGCTAGAATCAAATCAATGTATACAATCATTTGGTTTAATCTAGAATTGAAAACCTAAAGGTAGATCCATTTTAAATTTGAATAGAAAAGATAGACATTCGGTTAATGTTAAATCAAAACAATTTATGTATCTCCAGCTTACACTATATTTGAAAAGATAGATATGTGTCCGCTTTACACTACAGTCAAATACTTAGGCATAACTTCGATTGGTAATAGTGTCAAAAGACAACACCACGGGTTACACTGAAGGTTTCCTTATTGTAGATTCAAAGGGACTGACATAGATCCGGTTTACTCTAGAGTCAAAAGGGAGACATCGGTTCAGTTTATACCAGTTTACACAAGTCTCCACACAGATGATCCCAATGCGTGAGTTGGTCTTACCCATCATTAAGGAATGCATTCGGCGTATCCTAAGTCTCTCCTACATAGCATGAATATATGAACTGATGGATAACAATAACATCATGATATATATATATATATATAACAGCAAAATTATCCAAATCGTGTAACAGCATGGGTTAATTGCCCATCCCATAAAATATTCAATATCTAAAAAATTTCTAAACTAATTGATTTTCTCTTTTCCAGGCTTTGAGATAAGACGTTTAGCTATCTTGACACTATTTGTCGTAAGAATCACTGAAAAATCCTTTCTGTTATTCTCCTAGAAAGAGAACTCGTTTTAAGCTCAGAAGAGAATAAAAACAATCAAGATAGACCTATAAACACGTCTGTAGCTGGTTTTTGGATGTTACGTTTTGGACGTTGCGTTTTGGACGTTACGTTTTGGACGTTACGTTTTGGACGTTGTGTTTTGGACGTTACGTTTTGGACGTTACGTTTTGGACGTTGCGTTTTGGACGTTACGTTTTGGACGAGTTTTTTTTTTTTTTTTTTTTTTATCCGTGTCTGAAAAAAAAGATTATTTCGGTAAAAACGTTTATACACGTCTACGCTAGGGAACTGGTTTAAGAGTAAGATTTTATAAATTCCAACCAAAAACAGTACTGGCTGCTCACTCAATGAATGCCAAATGTTTCCTTGTAGCGAAACGATTAATATTACCGATACCATTATATGTCAACATTCGTTGACTAAACAACCACTACTACTCGAGTTACACTTTTCTTCACTCACTAGTTGGAATCAGAATGTAGCGTCTGCCTTCGAGTGGACATACTGCTCAATTATGTTTCTCTCTTCGGACACAACACAACAAATAAATGAAGGTTGCCTTGTCCCGGGGAATGCAAACCTGTAGCAGCACCTCCCCCATTGCACCAAAGAAGTAGGTTCAGTAGAATATCGATGCCAACGAAACGTTGGTAACGGGGACTGGACAATTGTTGGCTTTGGTCCATATGCAGCTGCTTCGGATCGCCACTTTAAACCGGCCTGATTCCATATCCCCGTAGAGAGACGAGTAAATGCCGGGTATAGTATCTGCTCACTTAATCTCTAAAGGCAATGGTAATATTAAGCTTTTTTTTTTTTTATATGAATAAAGTTCAGCATTCATTAAGCGAACAGCCAATGTTATTTGTTTTGCGCATGTCTGCTCACTTTTATCAAAGTTGGGATCAACGTGTAATGTCTCTTCTCCTCATATCCGGTTGCTATTGCCCATATTTATGGAGGCTCCCTTCTTAATTGGCCCTCCACGATTTCCTCCCTTTTCATTCTCTAAGTAATATTTCCCCTTTTACTCCCCCTTTTTGTCCCGTTCTGCCATCCATTCACTAAAACTTACACGGTAGTTCTCTTTGATTCTATTAATGTTAAATTCTTTAAGGCTTCTTTCCTCAGTTTGTATTCTAGAAATATCAGCCGTGTCTTGGTGATTGTAATCAACAGCTTCCTTGTAGTTCCGATTCTATCAGGTCATCCCATAAGTTCTGTCCGAATTTTGAATAGAGAAAACAAGTGATCAAATGTTACATTTAATTACAGATTCAATCAACAATGTATTTTTCCTGATTATCTATGACTTCCTTCCATCTATTAACAAGCTTACTAATTCCATTACTGTAAAATTCTTTTGGCTTTGATTCGAAGAACTCACAAATGTCAGTTTTAACCTCTTTCTGTGTTACAAAAGCTGTTTCTTCCAAATGATTCTGTAAGCTACAAAACAAATGGTAGTCTGAAGGGGCAAGATCGGGAGAATAAGGTGGATGAGGAATTCTCTCCCAACCAAGTTCTTCGATCTTTTGTGACGTGATTCTTGCTGTGTGGGGTCGCGCATTGTCCTGATGAAACATCACCTCTTTTCGATTCACTAGAGCAGGTCTTTTTTTCCTCGAAGCTTGGTTCAAACGCTCTAATTGCTGATAGTATATTTGAGCATTAATTGTTGCATTAGGTGGTAAGAATTCAAAGTGGATTATTCCTTGGCGATCCCACCAGATTGAAAGAAGAACCTTTTGCCCATGAAGTTCCCTTCTCGGCTGTGGCTGGGGTCCTTCCCCTTTGCCAAGCCACTGTCTACGATGCTTAACATTTCGATAAAAGATCAATTTTTCGACGCCAGTGACAAGTCTATCCAAAAAAGGTGAAACAAGTTGGCGAGAATGGAGAGAAGAGCAGATGTCAACTCGGGATTTGAGGTTGTCTTCAGACAATTCATGAGGCACCCATTTTCCAAGTTTAGGAACTTTTCCAAGTTGTTGAAGATGGCGATGAACAGTTGTATGTTTTGAACTGAGAACCACTGCCAATTCCTCAACTGATAAAGCAGGATTTTGTTCAAGGGCAGCTTCAAGAAGCTTTTCATCAAGCACAACTGGACATCCGGTTTGATCTTCATCTTCAAGGGTGAAATCTCCACCTCTGAATTTTGCAAACCATCTTCCGCAAGTTCTTTCATTCACACATTCCTCTCCATAAACTGAGTGAATGTTTCTAGCCGCTTCGGCTGCTGAGTTTCCTTTCTTGAGCTCATAAAGCATTATGTGCCTCAAATGATTCTTGGATACTTCCATGTTAGCATGGTTTTAACTAAACAAAATTTAATTTTATTGTTCTCTGAAATAAAATTTGATCAGTTTAAATGCATCTAAACATAAAAATAATGTTCAGCTCCATTAGACATTATAAAATACTCTTTAAATTTCGTTCATTTTAACAAAAAGTTAAAATTCGGACAGAAATTATGGGATGACCTGATACTTAAAATTTCTAATATGTTACTTACTTTATCCATGATATTTTTAGCCTTTGACAAAACATCAATTATTATTTTATTAGGTTGGTGCAAAAATAATTTCGTTTTCTCACATAGTAACATATGTTAGAAAACGAAATTATTTTTGCACCAACCTAATATATACTTATTGAAAACTAGACTGCATTACGTTGATGATACCCTTGCATAAACAATGTAAAATAAGATGTTCTCTGGAAACTGAATCCTAAATCCTTGAGGACTTGTTCTGCGACTTTCTTTTTCAATGTGCTTTGTACTTTGAGAATATAGGTGGTTACGTCTCTCCACAGCTTTCTGTCTTACTGTTGCTTAAAACATTACGTAATCTTATACAACGCGTCTTTGCATTTTTTTATTCC
>OZ010582.1:55307645-55335145 GCA_963932145.1 Acanthosepion lycidas | reverse complement strand
CACTCCAAGGCAGAATTTACTCAAATGAATTTTGCTAAACTTTGTGATAACTCTTGTTCTTCACAATGACTGGAATATAACAGGAAAAACATGATCACTTGATAATTTATTTAAAGTCTCCTTCTGAAGTTCGAATGACATAATAAAAAATTGAAAAGACAGACCTTGTCGCTGATATTTAATAAAACTTCGCATAATTGAGAGGACAGCATTACCAATAACGAGGTCAACTCTCAGGCATCTCTCCCTAGCACCAAGACTACAATCCTCCAACATTGTTACGTGTCCAGAATGAGTTCATGTATAATCAGTTGAAGACATCCTTGACACAGGCCAACATCGACCCTGAGACCTCGGAAACCGTTGCTGAAAACCGGCATTCCATATCATAGAACCATCCGAGTGCGAGACTTTCGAGTCAAACCGTCAACATGAAACGGATCTGCGACGTGCTGTCAGGAGGGCCCTACTCGCCCAGCCGCATACACCAACCACATTCCTCTGTGACTCCTGCTGATGACTCTTCAGGAATAGGTTGGGCCTTCACGGTCATCTCCGCTAACGCTATCAGAGGCGGAAAGTGAATAAGGAGAGAGGATGACGATTCTGATGCTTGGATGCTGAGCAAAAATCTTCACATGTCCAGCTCCGATGTCTCTTATTGAGAAGGCTTCCCTGCTCGGGGAACGCCCCAATTAAAAATACATTTTCCAAGTATAATCCTCAAGTTTTAGACGTTGCCTTTTGCATTTGCGCTGTAATCTACCATTCGACAACAGGGGATTTACTGTATTCATCTTTCTGTTCCCATATGTATTTGAACAGCGTCGTGCTTTTTTAGTATTGTATACTATTGAAAAGGCTTTCCAAGGACGTTCGGCTACTATTAAATAGAGCGTGTTAGGATCGCTGTCCGTTTTTACCGCTGCTAGGCATATCGTTTGTTTTTTTCTGTAGACATCTGCCCCGATTGGATAATCTTATTTGCAACTACAGTTAGAGGCGAGAGTTCTATTTACACTGGTCTTTACACTACACTTTATAATTATGCTTCTTTATTAACTGCTCATATTATCTATACAGAAATTATTCAGTTTAATTGAATTCTTATTGAATATATATATATATATATATATATATATATATATATATATATATATATATATATATAGTTAAACCTAGAGAGCCAGACAAACCTACTAAGGTTTCACCTAAGCGGATCGTCAGGGAATACTGGCTCCCTGACGATCCGCTTAGGTGAAAACTTTGTAGGTTTGAGCACTTTATTTTGTTGTTTTAGGTACTCGCATTGGGTTTTTTTTCTTTGGGCCTTGGACTCGTATGTTGGACGATTATTTTCGGTTAATTTTGGTTCTTTATACGTTTTTTCCCCTTTGATATTGGATTGTTTATTTGCAAATCAATACACCGAAGGTTTTCCGAGCGAGTATAGTTTCTTATACTTATAAGAGTGTATACACACACACACACACACATATATATATATATATATATATATATATATATATATATATGGAGAGAGACTATGTGCCCTTTTGGGAAGTGCTTTTCAGTTAACTTAATAATTAGTTGACCTACTCTGGCTGTGTTATTAAGGGAGGAGAATGTAACTGAATTCATTTTAATCATCTGAGAATCGGTGCTATCACCTTGAAATGGTTAGATATGCGTATGCTACTTTTGATTGTTTGTCACGTGGTGATTGATTTTGTATGAACTGAATAACGTAAGTGACAAGTTAACCTAGAGGGGAGTGGGGTGCATGTGTGCCCAATGTACGAATTTAATGTATTTTTTAGTTATTATCATTGATTTTATAGGATACAATCTTTACAAGGACATGAAAATAAATAAACAACATTACTTTTGCATATGGGAGACTTTTTAGGATGAATCTCTATTATGGCAGCTCTATAGCACCGTATTCATGAACTTCATCTTTAATTTATGAAAAATATTAAATCTAAATCTAAATACGTGTTGAATTTTATATATATATATATATATATATATATATTTTAATGAATATAGATAATATCCAATGTCGATAGCATGAATCAGAGTTTCATGTAGTTCTTTCAATCTTCAGATGCATATATATATATATATATATATATATATATATATATATATATATATATATATATATATATATATATATCATAAAAAAGGCTCAAACGTTTGAGCTTTTGATAATATATTCTGGCTCTGTCCTGGACATTGAGCTCTATCTGGATTCTATCCTCTTGAAAAATTTATATATATATATGTTGACTACTAATATTATATATATATATATATATATATATATATATATATATACATGCCTTTGTGTTTTGACAAAGTCCGCATTTCCTCGAACTGAGTGGACTGGAGCTACAAAATCATAAACAACGAACTGTACCAAATAACAGAAACCACATCATTTGAGGATTTTAAGCAACATCAACAATTAAAATAGATACCACATGTAATTCGAAGAGAAAATAATGACGTAAGCAAGATGTTGACGTTCCACAATACTTTAGACAAAAGGTTACGAAGGAAAGCCCCCATTATTACTAGAAAGAGAAATAATTGTTGGTTGACTTGAGATATCTATTTTCCTGAAAAATTGTTTGAACAGAAAGATTTTATAAATTTCAACTGACAGCAATACTGGCTGCTCGGTTAATGAATTATGAATGTTTTCTTATAAGGAAACAGTAAATATTACCATAATGCCATCCTCACAAAGCTTCATATATGTGAGGATGAATCAAGCAATGGCGTTTCTTGTAATCAAATCGTAGACATCATATATACTATGTCAGATTTATAAGTTTTTCATAAGAAAATTATGCAGGAGCCATAGCGTAGAGTAATGGTTAACGAGCCTAGTCTTGATTATCATTATTAGTATTCGCTAGAGGTTCCATACAAGTTTCACTTTAATCAATTAAAAAAAAACTAATCTAGAAGAAGGATCACTGTGATTTCAAAACATAGGAGAATCAACAGGAAACCACTCCACTACCTTTTCCTTGGTCAGATTGGGGTCCCTCTCTTATTTAGTATTCATGAAACACTACAATTTTCAATGACAATACACTAAGCAAAAAGCTTCAGTAAATTTCAGCTGGCGACAGAATCGCTACCGATGTGCCGGTAACTGTGTATAATTGAATACACAGATGCATACATGTGCATTGGCATGTTGGAGGTGGGGAGTAAAGGAGGGCAGATTTTCAGTTTGAAGCATTAACCGTTTTCCGCTATGCCAACCATGGGTTATAGCAGCCGGAATTAGTTACCAAAAATAAAGGGAGATGATAAAACAAAGAAACAAACAAAGAAACAAACAAGCGAAAGAAAGAAACAAACAAACAACCAAAGAACGAAAGTAAAACGAAACAAAGAAACAAAAAAAAAGAAAACAAACAGACAAAAGAAAGAAAGGAAGTTAAAAAAAGAAGGAAGGAAACAATAAAAGAAACAAAAAAGAAATAAAGAATAAATGCACGAATGAAAGTAAGAAAAATAAACAAAAGAAAGAAAGGAAAAATAATCAAACGAAAGAAACAAAGAAACAAAAGAAAGAAACAAAGAAACAAAAGAAACAAACAAACAGAAAAACAAACAAACGAATGAAAAGACAAGCAAACAACAGAAAGAGAGAAAGAAACAAAAATAAACAAAAGAAAGAAACAAATAAACAAAAGAAAGAAAGAAAGAAAGAGTAAACAAGCGAAATAAAGAAACAAGCAAGCAAAAGAAAGAAAGAAACAAACAAATAAACAAATAAACAAAAGAAAGAAACAAATAAACAAAAGAAAGAAAGAAAGAGTAAACAAACGAAATAAAGAAACAAGCAAGCAAAAGAAAGAAAGAAAAAGCAAAAAAGAATGAAACAGAAAGCAAACAAAAGAAAGAAATGATGAAAGAAAAGGGAAGAAAGATTAAGAGAACTGAGAGAGGAGATAATAGTTTTATGAGGGAGAAAATGAAACAATTGTATACAGTTGATCTTTTCTTTCTTTCCGTTTATTTTTTGCATTATGTTAGAAATATTTTGGCAAAAGACAAAGAATTCTTGTGGTTTGATGTCTATATTCAGCTTATATCGTAATTGATATGAATCTAACGGAGATCTATATCAATACATATGCCACATCGCGCAAACGTAAGCTTCCGTGAACAAGACTGACCTTTTTGGTATATACCACAAAACTAGGCAAAATGTCTCGCTTCTTAATATCACCAACTAACGAACACACACACACGTATGTGTGTACTAGGGCAAGTTGCTTTTCACACTTTTAGAAAATCAACATGGCACTTAGAGTGAAAGCTGGGGTTTCAGGTGATAAATAGTGACACCAAGAATTAGATTCGTATCTCTTACCAATTTTTGAGCATTTAGCTTTAAATATCGTCTGCAAAATATACAGAAATATCTAATTTTCGCAGGTTCTGTCGGATGTAGTGTATTGTCATATCTAGGACTAGGAAGATTATTATTATTAGTAGTAGTAGTAGTAGTATCTGGTTGTTTTCGATCGCACGGTTTTCGCTTTCAAGTGGAGGTGATTATTATTATTATTATTATTATTATTATTATTATTATTATTATTATTATCTTTGATTTCTGGTGTTTACACATTTCTTTCCGGGTCCCGCCCAGGGACCTAAGGTTAGAAATGGCATCATGACACTTTCTACTGAAAAAAAAAATACAGAGATAAAGCCCTTCGTAAAGTGTGGGCTGTACTTGTCAGAACAATTTTGAGGCATGGACTTCCAGGAATCCCTTCAATTAGTCTACTTCAATCTTTTCCAACCACTCCTAGGGCTCCAACTACAACAGGGATTGTTGATGTTCCCATATGCCACATTTTCGAGATTTCTATTTCAAGGTCCTTGTATTTTGACAGCTTTTTGAATATCTTCAAAGATACATTGCAGTCTGCAGGGACTGCCATATCAATAAGGAGGCTCCGTTTTTAAATTTTTAGAATTGTAACAGGTACTATCTCCGTAACCGGATCGGGGTGGTGTTCATACCAGTTTCTTTCAGTTTCCTTCAAGTAGAAGTTGCAGATTTTCCAGTGCAGATATTGGCCCACTCTGTCCTGTCAGGTTTTATATTCAGTGGGTGCCAATATCGTGCAACCTGATACAAGATGATCAATCGTTTCTGGATATTTATCACAGAATCTGCATTTTGGGCTGACACAATATTTTAGTATATGTGCTTGATAATTCCTAGTTAACAAGCATTGGTCCTGTGCAGCAAGGATAAAACCTTCAGTTTCAGCTTTCAACCCTGCACTACGTAGCCACTGATGGGTACGGGTTTTTGTCTACGTCAGCTTGTTTGGTACGGGCAGAGTATTGGCCATTATTATTATTATTATTTGTGTATGTTATGTTTCCTGATTTGTATCTTGTACACCGGGGTCCAAACAAGGTTCCTTAGACCCTTTAGGAGAATTAATATTTAATTGATAGCATTTTTTTAGTGTATAGGATGTTCCTAGTAGGGCGATCTTCTGGGCAACTTGTATATTGATGTTACTTGGGACACTGTTAGTAAAATTTTCTATTCCTTTTCTTACGTGGCCCAGAGCTCCGATTACTATTGGTACAGTCTGTCTTCATTCTCCACATCCTGTTAATCTCAATCTCCAGGTCATTGTATTTGGACAATTTCTCGATAATTTTCATGGGGGTATTTCTCTAAGATGGTACTGCTATGTCAATAAGCATACACTTCCTGAATTTCTTGTCTTTTATGATAATATCAGGTCTGTTGGCTTTCATTTCCCTGTCAGCTTGAACTGGCATCTCCCAGAGGATAGTTACATCATTATTTTGGGTAACTGTGTCTTGTTGGTGCTCATACCATCTCTCAGTGATTTCGATTTTGTGCTTCTTGTATATCTTCCAGTGCACATATATTGCTACCTTATTTCTGTGGGTATATTCATTTTTTACTAGTTCCGGACATCTTGAGATAATATGATCGAAAGTTTCATAATATTTTCCGCAGACCCTACGAGTTAGTTCCATCCTTGATATATGATCTGGTTGAGATGTTTTAGTCCGGAGCTACAATTATTAGGCCTTCTGTTTCAGCTTTCAACCCGGTTTTTCTTCATCCACTGATGTGTTTTCTATTATTATTATTATTATTATTATTATTATTAGAACCTAATTGACCGTATCTGTAATAAACAAGATTGAAATAAAAAAGTGAAAGTATACTCATAATTCCTCATCTCAAAAAGCAAGAACTATGCCCATGATTTTAATTTTTTCCGAAAATTTAACACTCACGGGAGATTTTGAGACACAGAGGAAGACAGCGCATGAATTTTTTAACGAGCTTGTGTAAATGTTTGGTAGAACAGAGTTTAAGAGAGACATCAGAAAGATAACATTGACTAAGAGCTACAAAGGAGAGGAAATTGTGGAGAGCCATAATCGCTCATGTCCTGAAGGCGCACAGCGCTTAAAAGAATAAAAATGTCTCCTTTACTCATTACCCCATGGAGAAGTTTCTTTTTACTTTTTTCTTTCTTTTTTAGCATCCTCGCTAGCCCACGTTATTCTCAACCATATCTTTATTATCGACCTTTTCACACAGTGAGCTCGCAAGAGGATATTTAGTCTCATTTGCCAAGTCAAATGTGCTATATCTAGTCTCAGGATTTTACTATTGGTCTGACTTTATCCTAACTACAAGTACTAGCTTAGATGTGGCACAAGACCAAAAGTATGGAGCACCCAGTGAGGATCGAACTCACTATTCAGTTATAACTGATTTAACGAACAAACTTGCTAACAACTTCACCACAACGAGTCCCCAAATATTTCGCAAGTTATGATCGTTTGAAATTAATGAAAATTCGCACATGTTCTTTTTAGATAATCAGTTCTAGGTAGTGGCTTTTTCTGCCTCTTTTTACATGGAAAGTCATTGAATTTGATGACAATGTAATTGTGAGTTCAATCCCAACAGCGAGCTGTGTGTAATTGGGCTTAGTGGAATGGAGCGATTATTAACTCAGCAGTACTAAAAATACAGAAGTAGATGATATCCCTAGACATGGGCAGCGGAACGAGAACAATCTATACCTGTAGATTAAATAAAGGGTTCAGTTCAGAATTCCTTCTCGGTGACCTAGATCGATATGCGTCTGAGGAAGGCCTTAGGGCACAACGACTGAATCATTTTGATAATGACAACAATATAGTTTCAATAAATCACTGGAATTTTGATGCAGTGAATGCTGTAAGTGACAGTCCTTTTAAAAAGTCACCTCTGTCAAGAGGATTTGGGGGCCCTACAACGCAAAATTCAGTTAAATTAATACCATTTTCTGTCATTTTTTTTTCTTTTGCTCCTGTCCCTGCCCGAAAAATCGACTGACGCTAACAAAAAATACTCGAGACAATTTTTTCTCCATTTTTAGTTTGTCTTTCCAAATATTAAAACAATTTCAATCTGCAAAAAGCAAGAAAAATGTTCTCGGGAAAATCTCGTAAAACATACTGAACACTTTTCAATCGTTAAATAACCCACGATCTTATCGATCAGCTATAACAAATTATGTATAGAAGAAAAAAAATTGAATATACAATAGGCTACGCCAGAGGTAGTTTCGCCCAACACAACAAATTGCTACACAACCAAAACATCAATCTGAAAACTCGAGTCCTGTTCTTAAATAGCCTCGTCAAATCTATTCAGAAATATCTAAACTGTCAGCGGTATACAACTGCTTCCTAAGATCAATGGTGAAAAAACGGTTTTGAACGAGTAAATCCTGGGGTTCTTGGCAGAGATAACCCTTCTTTGAACATTGTGGACTGGCGCTACAAAATCCCAAAGAACTGTACCAAATAAGAGAAACCTCATCACTTGGGGACTGTCAACAGCAACAACTAAAATGGATAACACATTTGAATGGATAGCACGTGTAAATCGGAGATAAAATAATGACATAATCAGGATGTAGTCATTCCAACGACTTCAAATAAAAGGTTAGGAAGGAAACTCCCATCAATACTTGAAAGAACGATAAAAGCTACTGGACTTGAGAAAACTGGATCCTTAAAACACATAAAATTTAAAAAAGAAATTTTAAGAGAAAGATTTTATAAACCTCAACCGAAAACAATACTGGCTGCTCTTCCGATGAATATTTTCTTGCAAGGATACTGGCTGTTCTTCCAATGAATGTTTTCTTGTACGTTAATATTAGCCTTGCTAAAATTCCCCTTACCAATACCAAATATCAGTTTTCGCCATAACTTTCCCTGTATCTATGATAAAATCATGATCTAGACCTCTATTCCTATTTGATAGGAGTGGTTGAATCGATTTTTTGCATTGAAAATCCCCGAAAAAACTAAATGTGATAATCGAAAACTGTAAGCACTTTTCAGGAATTTAGGCTCTTCACTGCAGAAAGAGAGTTTCGAAACCTAAACGGCTATTTTAAAATTAGAAAAGTGAAAGTTTTGTTTTAATCTTCCCCTTAATCCCTAATAACATTAATCCTTTCTTCTTTTATGTGTAATGTCCCTTCAGGACGTAGGCGATTATGTTTCTCCACTTCCTCCTCTCTCTTGTAGCTTTCAATAAGTTGTCTTTTTGCTACTTCTTCCAGACCCTGTTCTTCCATCCACTTGCTTAAACCCGTTAAGTATGTTACGCGTTGCTTTCTCTTATCCCTCTTTCCTTCTATTCACCCTGTGGGTATCAGATTCTCCAAGCCTCCCTATTACATGTCCTAGAAATTTAAGTTGCTTCTTCCTGATCTTAAGTATAAGTTTCCTCAAACAGTCCTCTCCAAAACATCGTTCCTCACATGTTCGAACCATCGTATTCTTGGCATCTTTCTACGGAACCATACATCTGTTACCTCGAGTCTCTTCTTCATCTTTGAAGAGATCGTCCAACATTCACTGCCGCAAATGGGGACAGATATCACGTAGCGTTTAAGTACTCTGTTACCAACGAAATCCTCCTGTCTCATAATACTCTGCCGAGCTTTTAGAATGTCTTTGGTCATCCCAATACGTCTTCAGTTCTCAGCATGCGTCCTCTGTCAGAACACTTCCCAAATATTTGAATTGCCGTACCTGCTTGATTTTAGTGTCCCCGTCCTGTAAATCGAATTTCGGTCTCATCTTTTTGCTGATGACCACGCATTCTGTCTTCTTGTAGTTTATACTTAGTCCCTTCTTCTCGCTTTCCTTCGTTAATTTTTGTAGGAGGTTTTACAGTTTCCTTCCAGTGTCTGCTATCGCAATGTGTCATGCGAGTATCATTCAGGGTACTCACAGGACACAGATGCCTGCCAGCCTCTATTGTGCAAGCTCACTGTGTCCATCAACAACAGGATTACTATTGCTTCATATGTAGTATATTAAATAAGCATAAATACAGTTGAGGCAGCAACGGTGTATCCTTGCCAAAAAAAAACTGTTCTGAAACGCCACCCAAGCCATTAGTGAACTGATGTACATCCGGGTTGTTGCCATTCTGAACGCGTTAATAACGTCAAGTAAATGTAATCTCTATGAAAATATCACAATACAAACAGTTTGGCTGAATGAAATTTGACTTATCAAAGACTTGCTTCGCTTTCTGTGCGGCCTCTCTGCCTTTCGCGACGACCGCAGGGCGTCTTTTATCGACACGAGAACATCAGTAAATCAAAGTACTGTTGTTGTTTTCATTAGAAAAACTATCTGCCTCCAGCATCAATTACTAAATCAACTGGCTTATGATTTCGACAAAAATATCTCTGTGGCAGCTTTCGGTCCATTTGTGGTTGACAGGAGCGCTTTTTTGTTTAGCTTCATTTTTTTGTTGTTTTTGCTTTTAGTTTTTGTTTTTAACAAGTCAAAGCGTTCAGATTAAGATGTAACAAGCATCTTTTCCTTTGTCATTAAGTTTTCTTTTTCCTGTTTCACTATTCTTTTATTTCCTATTAGCTTGCATGCATCCATTCTCTGTGTACTTAAGTTTTCTTTCTATTCTTTTAATCTTCATTGCCGCCACCATCGCCAATGCTACCATTTTACGCGCGGATAACCCTTACACTAGAAGAAAGATCAGAGCAGCTCCGATAAAACGAACTAACAAGCCAGTGATCAAGTATCAGAAATTACTATTAATATAAAGAAATGAAAAATTAAGATAAGAGAAATTCAGTATCTGTCTATATTTCTGAGATGAGGTATTATGTACCCTACATTATTCGGACTATTGTCCTCATCTTTGTCGCCATATTTATTACAATGTTTCGGCCGTTGTACGGTCCGGCCTATTTCAGGTGATTGGAATGTCGAACTGAACCCTTTATTTCGCTCACTGGGGTAGACTGTTCTAGTTCCACGTGCCATGTTAAATGGATGTCAGTTATCTCCTGTTAATAGAGTGTGAGTTAAATACCCAGAAGTGGAAGGGAATTAACAAAAGTCCGTTGATGAGGGGTCCGTAGATGAGAGGTTTGTCTATAATATTACTTTTATGAGATAAAGCATTATTGTCAACTGTTATTAATTTTACTAGTATTTTAGTTGCGTTATTTACAATAGTCGTACTAATAATACTTTTACTTGAAACGAGGCTTACGGCCATAAAATGTTGAAACAAAGGTTCTTATCCGATCACAGAAGTTAAGCAACGACGAACTGTGTAAGTTAAGACTGATGGAAATAAGTAATGTATTTTGTCTGAACACTCTTCATGGACAGAGCGATAGAGTAATGAGAGGCTTACAATGTTGCGTCTATAGGAAAGGGGTGGTCGGGTCGAAAATAATTTGTCACCCACATAGACGCCTTGACGCTTTTGGATTTTTATAGATAGTGAATCGTGAAGATTGGGCTGCTCTTGACCACATATGACGACAGTAATCCATTTTTGGCCTGATAAAAAACACTCTATTAGAGAAGAAGGCGAAACCTAATACCTAATACCTGAAGCTTTAGGTATTTTGGGTTCATAAAAACACTTCATTAGACAAGAAAACGAAACCTATAATAAAAATTGTAAACTGTCCTGGTTGAAGGCCTGGAAATTATGGGAGGCCTAAGGCTGAAGCTTTAGGTATTTTGGGGTTCATAAAAAAACTTCATTAGACAAGAAAACGAAACCTATAATAAAAATTGTAAACTGTCCTGTTTGAGGTTTGGAAATTATGGGAGGCCTATAGCTGAAGCTTTAGGTATTTGGGGGTTCATAAAAAAACTTCATTAGACAAGAAAACGAAACCTATAATAAAAATTGTAAACTGTCCTGTTTGGAGGTTTGGAAATTATGGGATGCCTATACCTGAAGCTTTAGGTATTTTGGGTTCATAAAAAAACTTCATTAGACAAGAAAACGAAAGCTGTATTAGAAATCTGTTACAGTTTGAAGTTTTTAAATTACGGCAAGCTTTTGCTGAGCGAAGATTTTTTTATTCTCCAGCTGCCTGATATTATACAGTGGTTAGCTCGTCTTAGGGGTCATTTTCCTGCGTTCTGACTGCACCTAACTTAGCGATGCTTAGTAAATAATCATATGTTAATATGCATATTATATATTATGGATATCATATGTTAATATGCATATCATGTAAGCTATGCTAATTTCTTACATCGCTTTGGTTAAATACCATTTTTCTTTGCTGCTTTTGTCAATAGAATACATATTATATGCACCAAATGGGCAGCTGGATGCACACATTCCTGTTCGTGTCCACATCAGCAGTTTAATTACAAATGCATTGTAATATTTTATTACACCTTATGTATTTTCTGCATCCGTGAAAATATATGGAGGGAAACCATGTGTAAAGAGATGATAGCGTCCATATTGTTTGTTTCTGTTTACTAAATAACCATTTATTAGAATATAAACTTTCTCTTCAAGTCAGGCGAATCTTTCGTACCATTAGATTACATCGAATTTCACAAGATGACAATTGTTATTAAATACAAATCTTTCATGTCTAAAAGGGATAAGAGAAGGTTCGTCGAGCAGATTCTTTGGCGTAGTTTCGCTTTCGTTCAGATTTTGTGTCAAAATGAAATCATAGCAACAAATAAAGGTTCAAAAAATGACCTCCAATCCTTTGTTAACTGAAGCAAGAAATGGCTTGTAAATATTAACGCCTACAAAAAGAAACTGTTATCTTTTAATCATCATAAAGAACAACTTTTGCCCTTCGTCAGCATGGCTGATAATAACTTCCAGGAGGGCAACAGATTGCGCCTTCTTGGTCTCATGTTTTCCACTGACATGAAGTTGAACGATTATATTGAATCAATTGCTGTTCTATACATATAAGTGTGTATGTTGATTTTTTTTATGTTTAGCTTAGATGTGGCGCGAGGTCGAAAGTACGAGCCACGTAATGAAGATACAGCTCACATATTCAGTTGCAATTGAGCTAGCGAGGCAAGCTTGCTCTCCATTCACCCAGATCGAAGTGCTCCTAGCCAAATTGTTATTTCATGAAACCAATTGAGTTTAATAATGTGTCGACGTATTTTTCCAAAAGTTATACACACACTTTCATAGATTATATAAACAACTAGTATGTAAGCAAATGTATGGATATAGATCCGACAGTATGAAGAAAAATATACTGAAAAAACAAACAAAAATCCTAATATGCGATTATGCTGTTTTAATATTTAATGTCAACGTCGGACGTTTCGGTCTAATAGACTATCTTCAGGACATATTGATAAAACATAATTAACATAGACCATATACAATTCAACATGAAAAAGACGATGGAAATAAACAAACAACTAGTATATATACCGCGTGTGACAGCAAAATAGTCTAAATCCTGTAACAGCATAATTATCCATTCCACAAAATATTTATTATCTAACATAAAAACACAATAATTGAGTTTCTTTTTTTCCCGTTTTCAGATAAGACGTTTAGCCATCTTCAAACCATTTGTCGTAAGAATCGCTGAAAAACCCAATGAGTTATTTAGCTCAAAAAAAGAGAAAATTACATTTGTTTTATGTCAGACCGACTGTCTTCCCAACTAAGAAATGGTGAGAGGAAAAAGGTCATTCACGTCTTCAGTAATGGTACGAACATTCATATACTGGCTTCCATCTTCAGACTCCATTCAAAAACCATCAAGAGAACAGTGAATAAGTTTTTAAAAGAGGTAACAGTAGAGAGGAAAACTGGATCATGAGATCGCAACAGGAGAAGGGATCATCATTTCAACTTATACCTAAAGAGATCAATTAGAAAAGATCCAACTCAATTCATAAGACGTCTGGCACGTGTGAGTGAAGTTTCAGCTATGACAGTCCAAAGAGCAATGAAAAAGGACTTGAAAATGAAATCGTACGTGGAACCTGTGAAGCAACCTGTTACTCAAGGACAGAAAGTTAGAAGGTTAGAGAGGGCGAAGATCATATTGGATAAATTGGAAAATGAACCTGGAATAAGATGTTTGACACGTGAGAGAGGAGTTTCACGTAAGATATCTGACTGAAGAAATCGAGTGGATGACTATATATATATATATGTGGATGACTATATATATATATATATATATATATATATATATATATATATATATATATATTGATACAGATATATATACATGTATTCTACAACAGAGAAAACGGAACGAGAAAAATCAGTTTAAATTTCTTCTGTGGCTGCTAACGCAAGGCATGACTACGCTGCTCCTTGCGCTTTCTCTCCCGTCATGATTATTATAAGAGGCAACAATATACTATTACTGCTTTATCAGTCCCAAGCAGTAGCAGCTTACCTCATAGACAATTTTGACAGATGCCTAATCGTAGGTGAGAACGCGACGTGCGCTTCTCTTCGTATATCTCCGTGTTTTTTCTGGTATTGTAATAAAAACTGTGTCAGCTGGCCAAATAAAACACGCCCACCGACTTCCGCTGTCCAAAAAGATTGATTGACAGCTGTTAATGCAATCAAGGTGACATCCTCGCACTCTAATTGTATCATCATTCCTTAAAGAATTCATCAAAATACCTCGAACAGCAGCAATGTGTTCCTCACATAAAACACACGAAGTTTGGCATTCACAGTCAAGCCGCTTTTGCGACAAATTCTTCACAAACTTCGAGTATCCGCAACATAGCTTACTCACATTTCATACTCCTCCCCGGTCTTTTGAAAGATGCGTGGCGGTTCATACCTTGTTTCCTGTTTAGGATTGGATTTCCTGTCCGTTCTAAAGTTTACTGTATACTTCTAACGTCTCCACCTGAACTCTGAAATTTTATTCGATAATTAAATCTTGACCTCTTCACTTTTAGAATTAGCTGTCTATCTTTCCTATTATCTTGCCCTTTGTTACGCTAATACAACACACAGTAACCCTCTACCTTGAGTGGCCCTTCAGCCTTATATTAGGCAAACATTAGTATATATATATATATATATATATATATATATGACGATTGAAAAAGCGTGAAACCCAGGCTCACAAACTCACATCAATCCAACCAAATATGTTAGCTCTATCTCTGATATTGAGCGCTTTCTAATAAGTACCGCGCATATAATATATAAATAATAATATATATAATATATTACACATATATATACATATATATGTTTATATTTATGATTACATGAATCATTCATACAAAAAACAAAAAAACAAATATAGAGGTTAATGATTTAAATGGCGAGAATACATCTTCGCAAACAATTTCAATAAGTTACACTAACCCCGAACCGCGCGTTCCAAAACAATAACACATTTCTCATAGCACTTTTTCGGATTACATCTCTATTTTCGTTGTCCTCTTATTACCAAGAACTAAAAAACAAGAACAAATCTATTTCCATACCTGAGGATGTCTGTAGGAACAGACGAAAGCTTGTAAAAACTAAAAAAGACCTTATGCAACTGGAATTTATAAATAGGGATCATATCATTCATATACAGGTTCGGGGTTAGTGTAACTTATTGAAATTTTTTGCGATGTATTCTCGCCATTTAAATCATTGACCTCTATATTTGTCTTTTGTATGAATGATTCATGTAATTATAAGTTGAACATCACCTATAATCGAAATGTTTATATTTATATACACACACTTTTCACACACATACACACACACACGTATATATATATATATATATATATATATATATATATAATTTATGCAATTATGAGGGTAAAATGGTTTTCTAAGATGATTATAGCCTTGATTTATCCGTTTTTTATGGCTTATCAACCCTTTACAAGTTATTTAAAGCCAAGAAATTTATTTATTGAATCATTTGCTAGATTCGCTGCTAGGAAAGTTGCTTCTTTATATCGTGCTAGTCAATTTTTCTCGCGAGAATCTATCTTACATATTAATATGTCTACCATTCGTCCCTACTTTGAATATTGCTGCCACATCTGGTCTGGTACTCCTGCTACATATTTAGCGATTCGGGATAAAATTCAAAGAAGAATCTGCAATGTTAAGGATCCTGAACTGGCATCTCTGCTTCAGTCACTTTCCCACCGTGGTAATGTAGCTTTCCTTTGCCTTTTCTATAAAGAAAGTTATAAAAGCTCTCGGATTAATGAATAAAAATTAATCACATCTTTTTCTTTCTTTCTTTATCTCTTTCTCCCCCTCCCCCCCTCTCTCTCTCTCTCTCACTCTCTCTCACTCTGTTTCATTATATATATACAATGAAATGGAGTGAGAGAGAGAGAGAGAGAGTGAGAGATAAAAAAAAAAAAAATATATATATATATATATATATATATATATATATATATATACACAAACACACAGGGTGGCAATAAAGTTACTACACAGTTACTTATAATAAAAAACCAAAGCACTGAAGCAGATGGGTTACAGTTCAAACAGTCTGGGTAATTAATTTACTGTTGTTTACTATAGCATTTTATTATTATTAACCAGAATTAACCAAAACCATTTTAATAATAAATTTCTGGGTTGTTGATTAATTGCTATGTCTTAATTGTTATTGTAAATAACTGTATAGTGACTTTATTGCCACCCTGTATATATATATATATATATATATATATATATATATATATATATATAGAGAGAGAGAGAGAGAGAGAGAGAGAGAGATGGGGGAGAGAGAGAGATGGGGGAGAGAGAGAGGGGGGAGGGTAGGTTTATTTATTAGGTTGGTGCAAAAATAATGACGTAATAATGTCGTTTTTTTTTAACGTCAAAAAACGACATTATTTTTGCGCCAACCTAATACTTTCATCTACTGGCCTGATTATTCGAGAAATCTTCTTAAAGAATAATATGTGCGTCATGGTAGGATTCGAACCTGAATTCCCCATTGGTAGGAGAAACCGACGTTCAATCCGAAGTCATCTCGACCACGAAGTGTGTGTGTCTGTGTATAATAACAATCAATGGATTTATATTTATCCAGCATTTTATAGCTCATAATGCACGTTGTTTAATAAATTAATATAGGCTGTCTTTGTGTGTGTGTGTGTATGTCATTAAAAAGTAAACACTTTATATCTAAGAATCTATCTCTTCTTCCCTCAGCTTTCCCTGTTGGCAAATATCTGTTTAATTCCTTAAACTAGCATATATAGATTCAAAGAATTCCCAACGGGAAGCACGCATTTATTAAATAGGGTAAATGGGCTTTGCGTTATCATGACGGTCTCCTGTAGTCAAATTGATAACGGTATGCTTCTGCTAGAATAGTTATTTCCCTGTAGAAAAAAGGAATGCAGGTTCAATTACTGTTGGGATGCATATTTTTCCTTAGTAATAATTTTTAATCTCGGCCACTTGATATTAATTTCATTTTTTTATTTTAGTAAATAAAAACATGGATGTCAACTCAAACACGTAGACCCACTAACGTTTATAGTAATAAGAAATATATGTTTATGTAATCATATGTGGATACTAGTCTTGATGCAAGACTAGATGTGTGTGCACCACATGAAATGCAAGCTGTTCTATACTCCAAAGACTTGTGCATAAACCCAGAAAACATTGCACCAACTGACTGTGCTTGAAAAGGTAAATCAAAAAACTTTCATCGCAACACGTCGTAAAGTGCAAAGAAATGTACTCTTTCACATGGAGAATCAAGACTCCATATTTTTATTTTTATTTATTTTTTTTTTTTTTTTTTGGCTTTATCGACTGAGTAAAAGGCGTGTTTTTGCACTGAATAACCTCCATTCACCAGTGTATTTAAGCGGGCACATGCTTTATCAGAACACTTTGAGAAGATCCAAATTAGTGAAAATGAAAGAGAAATGATAGAATTATACAAGTAAAAACTTGTAAGCTTTGTTATTAAGAGGCTAGGATTTTGAAAGTCTTCTCCAAAGGTCATTCTCTCTCTCTCTCTCTCTCTCTCTCTCTTCTTCTTCTTCTTCTTCTTCTTCTTCTTCTTCTTCTTCTTCTTCTTCTTCTTCTTCTCATTATTATTATTAATAATAATAATAATAATAATAATAATAATAATAATAATAAACTACGATGATTACTGTTGGGGATATTGGGTATAATAATGAAGGATACCGAAAATCTTTCCTGGAAACACCAACATCTCAGATCTACAGAGGATTACTTTATGCAGAACTGCACATATCATCTATAAAAACCTCTCCATCTAAGTAAAACGTTGCAAATGTGAACTGATAACTCTCCTTCAGTGCCCTTTTTACTCATGGAAACTGAATAGTATGTAAGCACTTAAAATAACCCTCTATCAAGATGACAAATAATAATAATAATAATAATAATAATAATAATAAGTAAACTTAATGGGTCAAATAAAATGAAGGCTATCAACACCTTAGCTATACTGCAAATTAAATGGAAGTTGAATGGCATTAAAAGATTGGACGCCGAGAACAGAAAAATGCTTATCCCAATGAGGATGCACCACCCAAAATCAGATGTTGATAGGCTGTACGTACCAAGAAATTTAGGGGGCCGAGGTCTTAACCAACTTGAACTCTAAAAACTGCAATAATCTGATTGGAAGCATACCTCATGAAAACCATTGACCCTCTCCTACAAATACTAAAACACCAAATCACTCCATCAATAAAGAAGTTGTACTCTTCAGCTTAATATAGGTGAAATACTATCAACGAAAACGAAGTGAATACCATCTACGCCAAACGAATAAAACAAAGCAAAATTTGGCCAAATGAAATTACAAAAAAAAGCTAAGAGATGAAGGCAAATACCTAAAAAGAACGAAAGAAGCAGATGTGGACCAACAGAAAACAGATCAGTGGCTGAGGAGCACTGGGTTGAAAGCTGAGACAGAAGGCCTAATTATTGCAGCTCAGAACCAAAGCCTCGCAACCAGATCCTATCACTGTCACATAATCAAGGATAGAACCAACCCGAAATACAAGATCCATGGAATATATTATGAAACTGTCGACCATATTACCTCAAGATGTTCGAAACTAGCAAAAAATGAATATACCCACAGACATAACAAGGTAGCGACATATGTGCCCTGGAACATATGCAAGAAGCACAAAATCAAAACCACTGAGAGATAGTATGAGCACCAACCAGACACAGTTACCAAACATAACGATGGGCCATGCCAATTCAAATTGACAGGGAAATAAAAGACAACAGACCTGATATCATCATGAAAGACAAGAAATTCAGGAAATGTATGTTTATTGACATAACGGTACCATCTCGGAGAATATATCTCCATGAAAATTAACGAGAAATTGTCCCAATACAAGGACCTGGAGATCGAGATTAACTGGATGTGGGGAATAAATACTGAGACTGTACCAATAGTAATCGGAGCTCTGGGCCTCATGTTTTACTAACAGTGTCCCAGGTAACATTAACATACAAGTTGCCCAGAAGATCGTCCTACTAGAAACTTCCCATATACTAAGTGTTATAGTCCAAGTTCCTTGTACCCCGGTGATGGTCCAAGGTTAGAACCAATGAAAGAATAACACGAACACAGGTATGAGATACAAAGATATATTACAACAGAAATATAATACAAAAAAAGTAGAAGTATTAGTAACGACTATCAGATTTGGTTAGAGTGAACTATGTTGTCTCGACAAGTATCACTATTCCAATGTCCTTACAATATGCTCTCAATTATCTCTCCTCGTCTTACAATATCCTTCTATACCTCTTGAGAGGCGCAGTATTTATAATGTCAGAAATATTTCATTATTATTATGGGTAAGTTCCCATAACACTAAGAAAAGTGCTATCAAATAAATGACAATTCTCTTATAGAGCCTAAGGCTATATAGTTTAGACGCAGGTCTACAGGATACAAAGTAGGAAACATAACATACACAAATGGTAATAATATGAGATTACACCATTTTTACAGACAAGAAGATTGAAGCAATAGACTGGACATAATTGTTAAAAACCGAAAAAATACTTCTGACTCCCTATTAATTTTTGACTAGCAATTACTTTCGTCTTCGTTTTTATTAGATGAATCACTGTCAAACATTATTATTAATCTTTGTCTAGAATTTCCTTTCAACATGTTTTTTATTTTTATTAGATAAATCATTATGCAACGTTATTATTAATTTTTGATATTTTAATTTTGTTTTTTAATAGATATCAAACAAAAAAGTATTAGTTAAAAAATTAAGTTTAACTAGAAACCAAGAATAGGAATTACTTGTAGGTTAACATTGTTTTTGTTTTACTTTTTATTCTGTTGCTATTGGGTACCCCTGTGCGTAGAGAGAAACTCCATCCTAACACATTTCATTTGTTCGTCTCTTTCTGGCCCGGACCCTCACCTATATAGCAATGATAAAACCATATCACTAATTTACTTTATCTCTACGGATTCTCAGTGACAAGTGGGTACTTGATTCTTGGGTGGTCTTGCTAAACTGTCAGAGTTCTTTTTCATTAATTTTGTCTTTAATTTTTTTTTTAAATAAATTTTCAAACAAGAACAAAGAACGCATATGCTCTTTTATCTTGTACGGCAAATTCGGCACACGGCGAATAACAGATTAAAGATTTATATTTTGTAGTAAAAAGTTTTACATATGTGTGTGTGTGTGTGTCTGTGTCTGTGTCTGTGTGTGTGTGTCTGTGTGTGTGTGTTTGGCGGCATATCTTCATTCAAACATGTTTCATCGACTAATATAGACATATTAGACCTATATTTATAATAATCGTTTCTAGATCTCTAATTAGCTTCTTGGTGTTAAGTTGATCAAGGAAGGTCCCTAGGTTTTGTTAACTCAAGTACATTCGATCTTTTCCGTGATTTGCGAAGACAAACTGTCATCGCTGTTATGGTGATTTTTGTAAATACGCGTGTACGCCTTCTGTTATAATTATTTTAAAAAATTAATTTATCCGCTGGAGCTCTGGTGTTTTTCGCTTGTGTCCCAAAATAAGGGAGTTAACTGTTGTGGGGACCTACCTACAAATGGACTCTTCCACACCTATAGAATATGGCTACCAACTCTGAGGAGAGAAAGACCGAGTGAGAGTCACTGAGTCAGGACACCAGTGAGAGAAAGTACTCTCCACTCCACATTTACATTTGTACTACGTTTCCCAGAATCTACTATTTAATCAAAAGAATGAGATGGAAAATTTACTTCCACATAACAAACCCACTAAACTAAATGAAGCCTTTTACTTTAAATCTCAAAACACTCCACCAAACAATAAATTATTAGAACCTTTTGAAAAAGATTTAATTGAGTTAATTAAGAAAATATCCTTCCAGAAAAAATGCAACCCATTCCAATCCAAACTTAAAAAAGACATCACAAATATAAAAAATTCAAAAAAACTATGGGTCAGAGCTGACAAATCTAAAAATATCTACAAAATTAATCCCTCGGAATACAACCATCTGATTCAAAATAAAGTTTCTGGTTCTTATAAGAAAGACAACATTTCTAAACACTTGTACATTTAGATAGGTCCCTATATATTTTGCCATAAATATGAAAGAACGGGTAATATTATATGTGTACAGATATGGATTATGTAATTAAATACTGAGAGAGTATTCGAACGCAGGCATAAGTGGGTGCATGGGTGAACATGAGTATAGAGACATATACGTGTGTGGATATGTGTAAGTGCAAATTAACGTATATGTGTGCATATGGATATGCTGCATATTATGTATATATGAGTGTATGTGTTTGTATATATATGCATGTGTGTATGTATGTATGCATATGTGTGTGTGTATATGTGTATGTGTATATACGTATATGTGTGAAAAAATACATATGTATGTATATATGTAGATGTATATGGATATACAGGTGTCTTTAAATGTTTATGTATATATATGTAAGTATAAGTGTATGTGGAGATATGTATGAAGATATATGAATATGCGTTTTCTCTGCAGATGTATATGTGTAAATATGGGAATATACATAGTTTTTTTTTTGTGGATGTGTGTACAGGTGTATATAGGAACTCATAGGCATATAGTAAGATATAGGTATGTCGATATAAATAGAGATTTAAGACATGTATAAATAAAAGATTGTATAAGAAGGACCTAATTTTCTACTAGTGACGCCTTATCCAAATCTCTCCTCTAATATTCTCCAATTGGAAGTGAGTTTTAAATAGCACTGAGTTAAAGTTTAAATTAGTGATTTAATTTATTGGAAATATACTACCCCATTATTGATGATAAAATCACTTAAATGGGATTAACCGTTGATAATTGGGTGAATAAAAACAATCACAAGTTTACTTATTGAACTAAAATCAAACGAATAGATGTTCAGTTAACCTAACAAGCAATAAGATAAATTTTAGGAGAATTAATAAGATTACTAAATATAAAATGAATTAATAATTATTATAATTGTTATGATTATTATGGTTAGGATTACTAAATGTAATATTATAATTGTTATAATTAAGATTATAATTATTGTTATAATTGTGGTGATAATAATTGTAATGATTATGATTATTTAATATGGAATTGTAATAGTAACGAGATTGTAGTTATAATAATGATAAGATAGTAATAATAATGTTTTAATGGTAATAATAATAATAATTATATATTATAATTATGGTTAGTTTTGCTCTTGTTATTGTTATGATTAATGATAATTTTGGTAATTGAAATTACTAAATATAAAATGATTTAATTAACTATCCATATTAATGGATATATATATATGGATATATATCCATATTGGTATGTGTGTTTATGTGTATGTATGTGTGTATATGTATATATATGTATATATGTGTATATGTATATATGTATATATATATATGTATGTATATATATGTGTATGTATGAGTATGTATATATATATATGTGTGCGTTTGTGTATGTGTCTATGTATGTATGTATATGTGTATATGTGTATCTTTGTTTTAGTGGATTTCGAATTATTTTTTTTTTTACTAATTAATAAAAGATAAAAATAAATTAATTAATAAGATTACTAAATATAAAATAGATTACTCTTTCAATGTACTATCTGTGGATTTTTTATAATCGACTGTTTCATAGAAAATAACAAAAAACTCCACTGAATTTCAAATTAATTTCTTCGTAGTTGGTTTAAACATTTAGATACAGAAAAAACTTTAACCTCCCAAACATGCCCGTAACGCGAATTAACAGCGTCTAAAAAATTTGAAAGAAAAACTGTCCTCGTGAAAGTAGTGTAGCTTCTTCCTTTAAAGTCGGTCTCCACCCCTCCACTCCTTAGCCATCTATATCTTGAGACTAGACACAATAAATTCGAACATCTAGCCGACACATTGGAGTTAAAAATTAAAAATTAAAAATAAGAATTTGAAATGATACATATGACACATTCATATCCTCTTTCCCATCTCACTTCCTCACTTCGTAAATTTACGTATACTTGATGTGGTCCGTCAAAAATGTGTGAATTTCTTTTCATTTTTCATTTTTCATTTCAATTTTTGGAAGTAAAGTCTGATGATCCAGAGCCCTGTTAAAGGGGTTATGGTGAAATAATTTATTACATGGAACCTTAACGTGGTCTGTTTTTTATTCAAACAAAAAATATATATATATATATATATATATATATATATATATAAATGAGAAGGAGATCGAAAGTACTTGGCTTAACAAAAACTGCGATGCCTTCCTTGATGAATTTCAACAACATCAGGAAGCTAATTGGAGAACGAGAAAGGATTATTATGAAACCAAATAAACATAATATGTGTGCTTCCCTCTCTCTATCACTCTCTCTCTCTCTCTCTCTATATATATATATATATATATATATATATATGTAGTGGGTATATGTGTGTGTGTATTTAGGCAGCAAATTATTTCAGGCATGTCTGATGAAACAAATTACAAATATAAATATATGTAATTTATTCAGACATATATATATATATATATATATATATATATATATATATATAGCCCCCATATATAAATATAGATATAGATATAGCCCCCATATATATATATATATATATATATATATATATATATATATATATATATATATATATAGGGGCTGTGTGTTTGTGTGGGAGTGTTCGTATGTGAGTGAAGGGAATGTTTGTTTGTGCATGTATGTGTGGGGGTGGATGCGTGTGACTGTGTTCATTTGTGTGTGTGAATATTAGGAGAAAAATCTCAAAAGCTTTTACAGACAAAGCGTTTTGGCTTCGTGTTGTAGGCGTATTCAGTTTAAGATGTTAGAAGTGTGTGTACGGAAGGTGCGTTGGAATTTTTTAAGAAATGGATAAAAAATAATGTTAGAAATTACTACGGCTCCAAAGTGCTTTATTTCTTCTTTCTCTGCAATGAAGCGGTTAACGTCTGTTAGGTGTGAAATTATCCGACGCCCAGTAGATTTCATAGTTTTTGTCTCTATTAGTTTTCATAGTGCATTGTGCTGCTGTTGCTTTTGTAAAGTGGTGATATTGTGTATGTTCCCGGTCTGATGTTAACCGTAGAAAATTGGGAGATCAGTGCACTTTCAATGCATCTTCTTAGTAAATATTTCTTCTGACCAGACTGATATTTATTAGGAAATTGTCATTAGATACATTACGATGAGCTACCAATACGTTTAGAGCGCTGTTAAACAGTATATCCCTGAGATGATCATATAGTCTTTTTGTATATTTCTAGATGTTTCACTGATGTAAATCATTAGTCATTTTATTTTGTACATTCCTGTCTAAGATTTGTAGTTGTTGCTAATCCGTTAAGCAGATGTTACCAGTTTTAAAATAAAATTAAAATAGTCTTCACATCGTAGTGTCTGATAAGGTTATATAATAACCCTCTCTGAAAAAATCGCAATGCAATTTCTTTACACAAGTTTTTCATCCATTCCGACCTGAAGAACGCTTGCTACATGAAATCGAAACACGTTTTCTGCAAAAGTTTTCTACTTTATATTTTTATGTTCACTATGGTGTGGATACATATATATATATATATATATATATTGGCTCCTGAAATAAATATTAATTTCAGTTGAGCTCTCTAGGGAGTAGGTTTGGGTTTGTAAACAGTGACTATTATAGCTTATATATAGCGAGACTCTTCGCATAGCGAATCGAGTCACTGTCAGTCACTGTCAGTCACTGGGCGTGTTTCTAAAAATAAATACGCTAAAAATCCACCTGCGTCGACGGCTTAGTGGTAGAATCTCCGGCTGATACCAATTCAGTCGGGTTTCGATCCGAGCTAGAGGCAACCGGATCTCTAGCCACACTGATGAGCTGCGAAACAGTCTGTCTGTGCATGACGATATATATATATATATATATATATATATATATATATATATATATATATATATATATATATATATATATATAAAAGTGATAGAAATTATTATTAGGAGGATTTGAGATAACCATAATTAAATTCGTCGAGTCTAAAAGAAACCTCCACAGAGTGCACTGGACGGCCGTTCCGTATTATATTGGTGACTAATCAGCAGTGTGCATCCATTAGAGAGAATTTTGTTAGTATAATTAGAAGAAAGTGCTAATGGCGGAATTTGTTTATGGTGGACCTCAATTTGCCAGGAAGTGACCCACACACTTCATTTCATGACCTTCCTCTGCAGCACATATGGAATGAGACATGCAAGATTCAGCTATGAAACCGCAACGAACTACCACTGACTTGCTTTCGAGTGGCGACATCAGTTTCATGTCCGTCATGCGTAGCCCTCTTCATCCGCTAGTTCAACCGTTGAGACCTGTTGTAATCAACATCTACTTGTTCCACCGTTGGGGTCTTTTGGGTTGGTCGCGCTTAGTCTGTGTCCTCATTTTCGACCTTTCCTTCAAGGGTGGCCCTACCAGAGTTTAGAACTCCGGATGGTGTCTCTCTCAGAGTCAATGAACCACGTAAACCCCTCAACCTAGTATCAATTCTACCAAGATTTTTTACCAATAACTAATAATATCATTGTCAGCATACCACGCAAGGACAAACTCTTATTATTAGGGGATTACAATGCAAGGATAAGAAAGGATCATCGTCTATTGGAAACTGCCATCGGTAAAGAAGGCATCTGGAATTGCAACTCCAATGGACATCTGTTAATAGGTCTATGCGTGGAACACAATTTATTTATCACGAATACACAGTTCCGACTTCCTACTCGCTTCAAGACAACAGTGATGTATCCCCGATCCAAACACTGGCATCGGATAGACGATGCCATCATACGGCAACAACATAAAAAAGATGTCCACGTCACCAAAGTGGGTGTTAATGCCGATGAATGTTGGGCAGATCATCGTCTTGTCATTACACGTATGAGAATCGCCATACATTAAAAAAATATAGTGTTCGCCTTGTCTCGACTGAAAAAACACTGATGTTATATATCTCACGCAGTACCACACCCACGCTGACTATTGGCTAATAACTGCACAGTATCGTTCATAAGTAAATAGACTGCGCCACCAACTCTAAGTAGAAGGTCTTCTCGCAACAGCCCATCTGCAAATCTTTGTGCTTACAGCACCACATACAACCAACTCGGAGTCTTTCATCGCAGTGACCTCCCACCTTTATCTCCTGATCACAGCACCAACATGCCGAGCGTTTCCTTCAGGTGTTCTTTCACAAGAGAGGTACTTTGACCTCATTGTTGTTACTACGTGAGAGAGGTACTTCATCTTCAGTGTTGTCGCTATCCAACTCCACCGCAGCGGGAGGGCCATCGAAAATCTAGGAAACTACTTCCAACTCCCCATCTCTCGAGGATAAATCATCGGTGTCGCTTGCAGGTCGGAAGTTTTTAACATGACGGGGCATATCATCACTCAGGACAGATTGATGTGTGACCTTCCGCGCTTTCTGATCGAACTCGATGCTAAAGTCTGGTTCCTCTATGGTGCACAGGGAGATTTTTTTGTCGGAGGAGTGATTTCTACTCTCCTAGTTCTTTAATCGTATTCATCACAATCAAGTCGAAACCAAATGTTTTTTTCTCGTGCCACCAGTGTATTAATCTTAATAGGACTTCCACCTTGCAAAGGAAAGCCTCGACTGGTTCTGGTCTCCCCGTCTATCGTTCTTACACATACAGGCCCTTTCGTCCACAACTGGCATATCTCTCTGCTTGAAACGGTAATGGCGCATGGTATTGCGCTGTCCTCACCCTGTCATTTTGTCGGCTCCGAAAATCTTTCCCTATGTGGTTAATACAATTACATCTAAAGCACTTTATGACGTCTGGACTTTCCATTGGCCGAGCCGCCTCTACCACCATGAGTTCCTCCATTTCCTCGTCTCTCACAATCGCCCGGATTAAAAGCAATGGATGAATATGAGATCACGAAAGTCCCCAGTTCCAGATAACATCTCTTTCGAACTGATCAAACATAGAACCTTACCACTGCACACCCGCATTTTTTCCATCATTTTGAAGATGTGAGAATCCCAAATTCCTAAAAAAAAAAAAACTGAAAGATGGAGTCATCATAAAGATCTTCAAAAAATGCGACCGAAAAGCGTATGGAAACTATAGAGGAATATCATTACTCTCCATCACTGGAAAAGTCTTTGTCGGGATCCTCCGAAATCGGCTTCAGATCATCGCCGAAAAGATCTTACATTATCATCTGAATCACGCCAAGACAAACTAGAATTTTTATACACTTACATACATATACCAATATTTACGCTTTTGCGTGTAGGCTTGTTATCCGTTAATTTCTTGAATGGATGAACGCATCGTCTCTTCTTGAATTCGGAAAGCCACAAATTATACTAAGGTTCGTATAAAAAGTCAAATGCACGTGATACATGACTGACCAATGAAAATGAAACAACACAAAAGTAAAATTATCAGAATTTCTTTTTCGTCGTAACTCAGTCTCTTGTGAAGTTTTAATAAAAGTAAAATATATTTCCTATTTGTTCTTTATCTTATCATTACTGATGTAATATACT
>OZ010582.1:55260145-55302645 GCA_963932145.1 Acanthosepion lycidas | reverse complement strand
TCGGTTCGAAATTAAAATCACCTGAAGAAGAATTTTAAGGTATGCTATATTTATGGATTAATGTGCTATCAGGGATACAATAATTATAAAAGTGCACACTGAAGTGAACACACAGAGGCGACAGCCGATTTCGGACTAAACGCAATCGTCAGGCCATGTTCATTGTGATTTTTCTCGACTTTTTATACATATATATATCAATGATACATTGTGGGTAGCCTATTGCATTGTGAGTAGTCTATTCGATTATTCTAATGGTTATTTTAGTGGGCGTGGTTTGTTAATTTGTTTATTATTTACTTATCTGTGTGCATTAATTTATTTTACTTGTTCATGTTCATGTTTATTTTATTTTATTTATTTATTTTCATTTATTCTTGTTTTGTTTTGTTTTGTTTTTTTCAGTTTACGATTTTTGAGCAACGTAGTGAAAATTTGTTTTCGTGTCTGCCTTCTGAGACGACTTCTAATCGTTTATTTAGTAGTTTGTTTTGATCTGTGGCGGTAATTTTCGCTATTTTTTGCTCCAAGCAGAGTTTACAGTCTTTGTATTGATTGTTGTAGGATATGTTCTTTTTCTTTTTTGTTTTTAATCTCCCAGATATGTTTAGAGAGTATTGTGCTGTTCGCGTATTTACTATTTGTAAAGGATGTTTTAGGTGCGCATTTTCTTTGTTCCCAATGTCCTTCAGTTACTCCTACGTATATTTTTCTACGTTATCAACTTTTTAAACCAAGAAAAATACGCCTTTAAAACAAAAAGATGTTCCTGCAACACAAAGAAATAGAAGACTTCGACAAAGATTTGATTAATTTAGTAAGAAACATAAAATTCCATAAACAACAAGATCCCTTCCAAAATAATCTAAAACAAGATATAACTAAAATAAACAATTCAACTGAAGTATTTCTTGCAGTGGAAAAAAAACTAGAAATTTATACGAAATAAACCCCGCTAAACACAAGAAATCAGTCAAGGACAACATAATTAAAACATAAAAAAACAACAGAACATATCATTAAAGACGCTAAAATAATCACCCAAATTTAGATTTTAGCAATGATGATATCAGATGTGTGTTTTTAGCATCTTCATTTAAGAGCAGATAAGAAAGACGCAGATCAGAGTTAAAACACATTTTTAAAATAGAATCACATATTAAAAGACAAAACAGGGATTTGGGTCTACTCAGAGAATATAGATTCGACGGTGAGTCCACTAACCAACATTCTCTGGAAGAGTGACTCCCACTTCTTTGTTTATTTCTTCGTGATTCAGTTTAGTCAAAAGACTAATATATAATAAATATTATCAATCTTATTACCAATATTGTTATCAGAACAGCACTATTAAGCCGTAACTTACAAAGGTGATGCTCGCAGACTTCTGTAACTAAAGTATGCAGTGCTTATGGATTTGCCTCATTGTTGTTAAAAAATAAAGAAAATAATTAAAATCGATAGACGCTGTATGTTCTTTAAATTTCCCTGTATTTGTAAGGAGACAATTCCTATATTATGCAGATAAAATTACGTTATTGTAGCTACTAAATCCAGCCTTATCATCCCTCATTCTCTTGGCGCCTTTACTTTCCTCTTCTTCCCTACATGAATTTATATTGAAAGACAGACGTTGCCAAAATGACAACACCTTGATTTATAACCCCCAATCCTGGCTCCATTCCCAACCTGCGGAATTTTGAAAGAAAGATATCCACAAGTGCATTAAACCATGAGAGACGCGTGTAACTCTGGGTGAAAGCTATGTAGAAAAAGGGATTTAGCGTGCCAAATATCCAGGACAAATCGTTAATGAACACCCACGTCAATTTTAATCACGTTCTGCTTTTTTTTTTATTAACCATCTACCCATGAACATTCTCAGAGCATTAGCAAACATCTATGCAGATAATAGCACAGTTTATTAAATCACTTCCAAAAAAACAAAATGAACGGTGCCTTTAAGCCGATTTCTGCTATGATCTAACTCCGACAACATAATGGTGAAAAATCTAAGCTAGTATCGTTTTACCATCACCGATCAAAGTTTTCTCCAGTCACGGTGAACACTGGCAGTCTTAACGTAGTTCCAACCTTCGAACGTCTATTTGGATTCCAGATCTCAAGCCGGGGCGGCTTATATATACTATCCATTGTTAAAGATGCTTGAAAAATAGCTGCATCATTTCATCGTTCCCGACAATACCTGACTCCTTCTACCATGCTTTATACTTACACTAGCCAGGTTAGACTAAAATAATGTCTTCATATCATATCTGTGCTGGAGCTGCTCAATGTTCCCTTTCCAGTTTTAAAAAATCTTTTACTCAGTTTTGTGAGGGAAAATATATATTCCGCTCAGCTTCGACTTTCTCCCCGATACAACGTCGCAAAGCAGTCGCTACTTTATCGCCGCTTCAATGGCAAATGTTTGGTTATGCTGCATTAGTTCGACAACTGCAGATCTTTACAGCTCGGACATGACTTGTTATTTCTAGCGAATTGAATCATCCGCATTTCTTTCGTTATTCCAATTGTGAAGAGAAAGTGCTGTCTTTTACCAAGTAATGTTGCTTTGTAGAACAGGATCCCGCGTAGATGCTTTCCTGAACACTATAATATTTACCTCATCAACTGAAGGTTAAATTATTAATTATGTTCCTAATCCGTATAATCTTCACTTCCTTCCACCTCATCTCACATTCAAATCACACACGTCATTTATCATAATCATGTTAATAGTAACTCTCTACACTACAATCCTAAACTCTTAAAGTCAAACGTCAATCCCTATCTATCCCCCTTATCCCCATAATATTTCATATCTTCTTTCTTTTTATGTGTCATGTTCTTTCAGGACGTAGGCGATCATGGCTCTCCACCTCCTCCTATCCCTTGCAGCTCTCAACAAGTTCCTTCCCTCTGCTTCCTCCCTCAGACCACATTCTGTCATCCACTTGCTTAACTCCGCCAGGTATGTCACGCGTTGTTTTCCTTTGTCTCTCTTTCCCTCTATTCGACCTGTGAGTATCAGATTCTCCAGACCCTTCTTCCTCATTATGTGCCCAAGAAACTTCACCTGCCTCTTCCTGGTGTTAAGTATAAGCCTCCTCCTTGTTTGCATCCTCTCTAAGACTTTATCGTTGATCATAAGCTTGGTTCATAATATCCTTAGCATCCTTATGTAGAACCACATCTCCGTCGTCTCGAGTCTCTTCTTCATCTTTGAGGAAATCGCCCACCATTCGCTGCCATAAAGAAGGAGAGATGTCACGTAACAGCCCAGTATCCTTTCCTTTGTTACCAAAGAAATCCTCCTGTCTCGCATTACTCTGCCCAGCTTTTGGAATGCGTCCTTGGCCATCCTAATACGTCCACGGATCTCAGTGTCGTACTTAACGTCCTCTGTCAAAACGATTCCCACACACCTAATTCATCAGTAAAATGTTAACAGTACAATATTAACCTCTTTAAATTAAGAGTCAATCGTTATCTATCCTCCCTATCCGCATAATCTTCACTTTCAACGACCTTCTCCGTACTACATGTCTCATCCATTAAGCCTATACCTTGAGCGGCTCTAAAGCCTTCTCGTGCGTGAACTTTACTATTAGCTTGGTGCAAAAATAATGACGTAATAATGTCGTTTTTTGAGATATTTTTTAAAGTCAAAAAACGACATTATTACGTCATTATTTTTGCACCAACCTAATATAAAAAAATATCTATCTTGCGCAACCATGAACAAGAATATGTTTATAGACATATTTGCACGAACATATATTTAATTAACGACCTTTCTGTTTAAGCAGGTTCGGTCGCCGGATCTAAGCTTCAGTTTCAACCATGGCCAAAGTGTGACAGCAGGGCTTCATCTGGGGAACGTAAATTCCGACGGCAGCCTAGCGTTCCGTTTAGACTTTTTGATCTTTCTCATACTTTCATGACTTCAGACATTTTCTATTTCACGCCTATTGAAAATGGAGTGAAAAACTTTTGCCACACAAAAATAATATTTATCGCTATATATTATTTATCGACCATCACGAACCTGAATGAATGCGTCAAAAAGTGTGTTTTGTTTATGGGAGGCGTGAGTTTGTTCTTTTTATCTCTCTCTTATAAATCAACGTTTAATGAGTGTATGTATAAGTTCTCTTTCAGCCAAGTTTTTTTTATGTATAGTATCTTTTCGTGACATGATGAATCGGGATGTTGATTGATATATCTATGGTAGACCATGCGCTTAATTATAGTTCATGAATTCTGTGACAAGAAACTATAGTTAGATAACGGCTGCTAAACCAGCCGATATACGCCATGCGGAAACTAGGGATTCTAAAGTGCCTTGTGAACTGAACACTATTCCACTTTACGCGGCAACATCTTAGGTGCTTATATTTATCTGAACCAGTCTCAGCCAACTAATTAATGCACGCCGTGGAAAACGGTTTCATGGAAGAATCATCAGCAAAGACTTTTTTCCCAGCACAAATCAATCTTAAAAGCATCCACGGCATTGTTGGTGTGCCCTTGTGTACGTGTTGTATAATATTTTAATAGATTATTATTTTTTTATAAGAAGTGTATCTCTGCTCGGATTTCCTTAGATAGGTCAGATGGAAGACAAAATAAGGAAGTCGATTTCCATTGTCTGAACGAACGTGGGAATGATAGATATATAGAAAGGTTTATCGGTGAGCTGTTTCTGAACTGTCAAACAATATAGACGAGTTTTTTTGTTTTTTGTTTTTTCGTGTCTGAAACGGCTTCCCAGTGGAGGGGGAAACTACCCCCACTGGATAGATAGAACATTAATAACGTTAATAAAATAGTTAACTTAAAATTCCCTGTGTTGAAGTTATTTTGTTGCTGAACTCAAAACAACTAGCGATCACCGCCCGAGAGAGAAGAATACAATTTTATCATCGAATTGACGCCGTCGCACAAGACCTCACCAGCACGAGGGGGCTATACAACATACGGGTGTCAAAATCGTGAACGAAAGTATTTAGAGACGGGGTCAAAAAGAAAAGGATCGAAATTCCATTAACGCCATCTAGACCCCAAAGTGGAAAGAAACCAACACCCATGCGTAAGAACTCAGAATGGGCGTGTCTACTGACTTGGATCTTAAATCCTACATTATGAACACTGGGTGACTGAAAACGTGCAAGAAAGTTCTCAAATAATTCCGACGAGAAATTTTTCACGATACATAAGGTCTTGAACAAAAGAAAGGACAGGTTTCTTGCAGGGTAATCAGTTTATTTCACGAAATGGTAAGTCATAGTAAACGAGGACTTAAGCATACAGCACAAGTACTGATCACATCTAGTTATATGCTTTTTGTCGGAAACTGTAACTAAGGTCTGCTCAGATTTGTTGCAGTGTAAACCACAGTAAGATAAATATCCTTGAGCAGGCGTCTGCAATAAAAGCTAGCTCTCCATCTCAGCAGATGAGGAGACTCGAAAACCAGCAGCCAGTCATAATATACGTATATGCACGTATATGCATGGGTGTATGGGTGTGCGTAAATGTATGAATGCAGGCTTATGCATACAAATTCAAACAATAATGTATATAAATTTCATTATAAACTTAATCTCCTGCAATTAATACCCAAATAGTACTTAACATACCACTAAATCAAATAAGAAAATGAAATAATGCGTGTTGTGATAATTTCACTATTTAGAATGAAATCTCTCATTTCAAGCTATGACAAAGTTCACGTACTCCTATTGGTTACCTATTACAAAATCTACGATGCCCGCAGGCTGATTAGATAGATAGATAGATAGATAGATAGATAGATAGATAGATAGATAGATAGATAGATGTGGACAAATTGAGACAGATAGAAACAGATTGAGATAGAAACATAGATAAATAATGTGCAGACTGTGATAGATAGATAGATAGATAGATAGATAGATAGATAGATAGATAGATAGATAGATATGAACAGACTGAGATAGACTGACAGTAAGATATAACAAATTTTGATAGATAGATAGATAGATAGATAGATAGATAGATAGACAGATTTACTAAACATGCAAATGTACGGGCATATGTAAAATTCATCTCAGCTTCATCAAACTTCCTCACGCATGCACAAAGCAAGTATACTTTTTTCTACAGTAAACGCCCTGCAAATCTCGTTCTTTAGTGACAAGTGTGTGTGTGTGTGTGTGTGCGTGCGTGTTGCAAGCAATTAACATTGACTCTGGTTTTATATTAGCTTTTGTCTACTTACTAACTCTATAGGTTTTTTTTTTTTATATTTTACTTTTTTTGGGTGGGGGTTATTTTTTAACATTTTTATTTTCAGGTTATCGCTGATGTATTCGAAACGTCTGGAGATTTTCCAGGGTTATAAAAAACGGCAGAAATTCCTTGACTGGCCGGAAATGTCACTTTTCGTATTGCTTAATTTAATATTGCCATATTTTGAACTCATTATCAATCATCCTTTTTTTGTTTATCAACCAAAAATCTGAGCCGCTATATCAATAAGATGTGTGTATTGGAAAATGTATATTATATCTTACTGTCAGTCTATCTCAGTCTGATCCTTATCTATCTATCTATCTATCTATCTATCTATCTCAGTCTGTTCATATCAATCTCAATCCTCTATGCCTCTATCTATCTATCTATCCCAATCTGTCACTGTCTATCAGACTCTCTCTCTCTCTCTCTCTCTCTCTCTCTCTCTCTCTCTCTCTCTCTCTCTTTTAGTGCTTTTACCTTTAAAAATCAGGAGATCAGTTGAATCCGCTACCTTGGTTTCAAACTTACAGTATCCTCAGGCGATTTTTTTCAAATCAAGTGACCACCTAACGCTTTTTTTTATTCTTAAAAAAAAAAACTAAAGAACGCTACATTGTTATTTTCAAAAAAATAAATAAACAAACGCTCGACGTTGGGTGTAATTGAAAGAGAGGAGGAGGATGTGAAGAAGAAGAAGAAGAAGAAGAAGAAGAAGAAGAAGAAGAAGAAGAAGAAATGTATTGTAAATGTATTGGTGGGGATACAATTAGATTTTTTTATCCAGCCTTATATGCACTTAAAAATTTTCTATGTAAGCAAGGACTTCGTATTTCTGATTTAAAAGTTTCTTTCAATCCGGAAATGTCATAATCGCTAATTTTTCCTGTTGGCAGAGGTTGCAAATATTGTTGTGATTGTTGTAAGGCCTTGCATTTTTTTTAAAACTTTCAGCCTTACAAACTGATCCCTGCTGTTTTTGTTTTGTTTTGTTTTTTTATTCCACACATGGTTAGCTAGTTCGGTAGAGTACCTAAGATTTGTTAATAATCATAACACTATTTGCAACCTCTGCCAGGAAGGATAAATTAGCGATTATGACATTTCCGGATCCGAAGAACCAAATTTTTTTCACACCAATCTATCTACCTATCTTTTCACATCTATCTACACCTCTCTAAATCTGTTCGCATCTATCTATCTATCTATCTATCTATCTATATATATATATATATATATATATATATATATATATATATAATATATATATATATATATATATATATATATATATATATATATATATATATCCTCAGGTTTTCACACCTATCTACTTCAAACCTATATATTTAGCTATCTAGCTTGTTATATATTTATCTCTGTGTTTTCATATCTATCCCATATATAGAGATGTATCTATGTATCTCAGTCTGTTCACATCTATTTATCTATCTAATATATATATATATATATATATATATTCAAAAATTATAACATAGATAAAAAAATTATAATATAGAAGTGAATCAATACCATCACTTGACAAGACACCAGAAGTGTTGAAACAAAATGGCTATTTTTGTAGTGATGTTATAACATGTTTATGTTATAATGTTTGAAAAAAATATTTGCTCTACTCTGTATTGAGCATCCTTTTAAGAATAGTGCTTTTGGTTATTGGAATTTTATTGCGTCTACACCAATCCTATAAATAGATAGATACATAGAGAAAGAGAGAGATAGATAGAACTTGAAAGTAGATAGAGTTCCTCTTTCTGAGACAAGCTAAACAGCAAAGAAGTCTTCCGAAATGGTAGATGATAATTATGCTTTTAATTTTTAAGATAATATCTAATCAAGTTTCAAACGGTGTCAGATGATCCTTGATGCACGTGATGATACAACCTCCCACTGCCATATTATTTACAGTTTCCATGAACTTTGACTGAACATCTTTGCTCAAAGTATGCAAGAAATTCATTGTCGCTTAAGGGAAAGACCCGACGAAAATGATAAAGCTACATTTGATGTCCTTGCCAGAAGAACGCCCACTGCAGCTTCGGTAGCTTCCAACACAGACATCAAACAAAGCAAATCGCTCGTCTTAACGTAGTAGTTGTTTGTTTATTTATCTGATTTTTTTTTGTGGGGTGGGGGGGTTCCTCTCCGTTTTTCTTCGTGCGAAAGGGGGATATCAGATTTGGGCTTTACGGCGTCTTGTGTCTAACACCACCAAGTTAGCAATGTGCTATTTGCTTCTATTATTGTTTTTTTTTTCGTTTATGAAAAGCTGCTCCAGTTATTCACATTCTCCCCCCACACACATACACATCAATGAGTTTCGCAGACTTTATTCTGCAATACTCATTATCAAAATAAGCATTGGTTTCACCAGTCCAGATTTTCACAGCTAAAGCCCACCAAGCCACTTGCACAGTGTCGAATAATCCATATTCCCTTTGTATTCGATCTTTAAAAGGGAAGTTCTATTCACACACCTTCTTCACAAGAAGAAACTCCCCAGAGGATGCTTCTCCGATAACGAGAAATAATTTCCCTGTTTTACATTTTACCTCTAAGTTAAATGTGGCGTTAAACCAAATATTTTTTATTTTTCTCGAATTGTTTAATTTGTGGTTTAAATTCTAGTCTGGTTTTGTTACCTTCTACCTTTAAGGTCTTCTCATATTCTTTCATTGATCCTCAAAAATTATTTTACTAGAAGAGTTTCTGGATAACCTAGACTCTATTCCTTTAGGGATGTGCTTTATTATCTTCCCAGGATGGTTAGATATAATATTCACGTATTTTAATTTTGCGTTCGGTTTCATGTATAGGGAGACACTGCCAGCTTCAAGACTTAATTCTACGTCCGGATAATTGACAACTTGTTATTCATTTATTCTGGCCATTAATATCTATTACTTCCACTTTATAGATTATTGCTTCAGCTATACAAGCTCCATCTAATGGACATCTATTTTTATTTCTTCAGTTGCATAAATTGCTAGTGTTAACTCTATTTTGTAGCACGTTAGTTTTTGACATTTCTGGCGTTTTTTCTATTTATTATTGTTTCTAAATTAATAATTGAGATGTAGCTTAATTTATCTGTGTTTTTATTGAATATCTTATATAATTATGAATTTTGAGGGAAGTGTTTAGTAAGTAATTTGAAAAATAATTTCCTTATTTTACTTTTTACCTCTAAAGCACATCTCTAAAGGAATAGAGTCTAAGTTACCCAGAAACTCTTCTAGTAAAATAATTTTTGAGGATTAAAAGAAAGAATATGAGAAGAACTTAAAGTTAGAGGGTCACAAAACCAAAAACTTCTTCTTCTTCTTCTTCTTCTTCTTCTTCTTCTTCACATCCTCCTCCTTCCTTTCGATTACACCCAATGTCGTGCATTTATTTTTTTGAAAATAATAATATAGCCTTCATTATTAAAAAAAAAAAAGAAAATGCGTTAAGAGGTCATTTGATAAAAATCGCCTGAGGATACGATGAGGTTAAAACCAAGGTAGCGGATTCAACTGACCTCCTGATTTTTATAGTTATATATTGCAGTCATATCTGACAGACAAGGAAAATTTTATGAATTTCTTATTTACTTTCTCCAGCGGTCTTACACTGCTCTGTTTGGTCGGAGTGAGGAAGTGCAAAAAATTGTTCATTTTGGCCATTGTCCCAAGCGCTTTCGGCCACTTTTTAGCCATTTTCAAGGCGGGTCGACATTAATATGTCAAATAATTCCGTGTTCAGTGGTCAGTTCCTCAATTGAAATCAACAAAGAAGAGAAGAAAGCCATTAATTAAGAAAAAATCAAAATGGAACATTTGAATTGTTGGTCAGGTTTTTTATGTACAAGAAGACTTTGAAAAGAAAGGATCTAAAAACCCAACTCGTAATAACTTCGTAATCTCATACCCGGAAAGAAAAAGCCGACAACACAATTTGAATCAAATCCTTCCCTGGATTTAGGTCTCACTTGAGAAATGGCTTAGGCTTCCATCTTGTTAACACCGAGTCGGAAAACGTCCCACAGAGTTATATGCTAAACATTATTCCACCCACTAAAATTCTTCTGTAACCTCTGCTTCTTACCTGAAAACATATTTACCGAAATTTTTTTTTAATCATTGTACATATGTCTGCAGATTCCATCAAAACAAACGGCTTCCGCAACTGAACTCGTCTATGTTTAAACGTCCAGGTAAAACAAATTTCTGTAACGTGAGGCACTCGTGCAGGCCGAATATCTAACCTGAAAGTCTCGTTTACCTTCGCCCATGTTAATGGCTGGCCACTCGTATTCGAGAATGCCTGTCTACTAGGAGGCTAGCCAATCCCTATTGCAGACGATTGCTCAGGCGCATTCTGTGTTTGTTCAACACCCACAGAACCCACCTGTAGTATATGCTGCAACTATGCCGAGCAATCCTTAGCTGCAGTTTCTTGGAGAGACATGCCATCGATTTTTACGGTATATAAAAGATAGCATCCTTTTATAATTGTCCTTGTATATCTCATCGCTTGTTCGCATGACCTTTATGCCCTGTCAAATACCACATAAAGAATGAACTGTTCCGTTTTTAAGCGCGTGGAAAGAGAGGAACAGGCACTATTTGCAGTGAGAAAATGAAAGAAAGAAAGAAATGTTTAACGGCTGTTTCAGTGAAATGAGAAAAGTCGTCAGTTTCAAATCTTTTCATTTGTACCCCCTTACTTCTTAAGATAATGACCAGCTTTCGTATTTATAATTGTTATTACAATATTTTCTTAAAGTTATTAAGCTCAAATATTTAACGATTTGATAGGGGAATTTCGACGGATATTTTAGTGTCGTAGAACTCGCCACGAGCTTATTCTATCATTGACTTAAGAATTAAGTTTCATCGGAATATTAAAAATGAAAAACTGTGAAATTTTGACGGGTTGAAAGGAGTTATTATTAATTTCTACATTGGATATAAATTCGGGGATTCATTTTCAATTAATAATCCAAGATAATTACTACATGTTTATTTAATAATTAATGTTTATAAATTAATTTATTAATTAATTTATTAAATTAATTAAATAATTAGTGTACCCGTCCCGTAAAAAATGACGGCAATTGTTAGAAAGTTTGAATACTAAAAGGCAATGAAACAAATGTCTTGAAACAATATATTGAGATTGAATAAAGTGGAGATAAAGAATCCGTAACTAAAATAGAGGCCAATGAACCGTTTAATTAATCTGTCCCCTTCATAACCTTTAAACATTCAATGATATTCATTGATTAATCCTTGGTATTATATAAATTCCTTTTTGCCCAGTATCATTTCATGTTAAAAATTGTATGGGTATAACAGTGAAATGAAAATATCTCCCTGAAGAAAAAAAATTAGCAACAGAACGACAAAGACGACGACAACAAAGACTATTTCAAAACCAAGTTGAAGCAAAACAATCACTTATGAGTCAAAACGATCTGAGTGCCTCACATGAAAGGCTTGAACAAATATGATTGCACTCTTAGAAACGTAAGTCTAAAGGAACTAATTAATGAAACGGTTCATTTAGTTCGGGAACTAATTTTGTCTAAATTCAGATAAATATTTCATTTGTATTGATTATTAAAACGACTAAGGGAAGTAATCACTCATAAATTTACTAACTTAAGTTGGTTACCCTTCCTTGACTCTATAAATGGGACAGGAAATATACAAATAAATATACATTGATAATTAGTGTATGTTTTGATTATTTAAAGACTCTAACAGGAAAAACTTCGAGTAAGAGTAAGGACAAGTACGGATAAACTATTAATTAATGATTTTTCTAGAGATAAAATGAGCGATTTGTTTCTCTTGTTATTAAGAAATACACTGGTTCCAATCTGAATTATTTCAGAGTAATATAATAATTGGCAAAATTACATTTAAAAACTCACATGGGAAAACCTTGTAATAATTGTATGGACATAACAAAATATTACCTTAATTTTTTTTACAGCTTGGGTAAACGAATAAATAATTATTTTTTCTTTTTATTTCATAAATTTACAAGCTGCCTGCAGACTGACAACCCCGAGGAGTCTGGAAATTTTCTAGAATTGTTTATTAGAGAATACGTCAAATATTGTGCGCTTTCATCAAACCTGAAAATGGTTGTTTATGGGTGCACCAATATGTTTATATATAAATGATGCGAGTTCTCAGTCTTATTTTTCTCATTTCGTCTTATTATTATTATTATTATTATTATTATTATTATTATTAGGAGTAATAGTAGTAGTACTAGTAGTAGTAGTAGTAGTACTAGTAACATCGCTATTAACATCATTATCATTTGCATCATACTTAATATTATCATCATTATTATCCTCATTATTATAATCATGAATATTATCATTGTTATCACGATTATCAGTATAATTGTTATCATCATGATTATCCTCATCGTTCTTTGTAGTATAAGCTTTATCTTTATCGTCATTATTATCACTATTATCATCATCATTGTCATCAACATTATTATTATAAGCATGGTTGTAGTCACCATTATTATTATCATTATCACTATTGTTATCATCATCATCCTAATCAGTTATTATCAGAATTATTGATATTATTATTATCCCTATAATTATTATCAATATCATCATTATTGTTAGCATTATTATTATTATTATTATTATTATTATCATCCTTATTGTTATCATCATTATTATCAATATTATCATCATTAATATTATTATTATAATCATTATTGTTATCATTATTATCACTATTATCAGCAGTCCTCATTATTATTATTATTACTACTACTACTACTCTTAGTATCAGCATTATTGTGATTATTATTTTCATCATTATTATCATTAATATTATCAGCATTATTATCATCATTATTATCATTATTATTATCAGCGTTATTGTTATCATTATCATTATTATCATCATTATTATTATCAATTTTATCATTATTAATATATAAGCTTACTGTTAACAGAGTGCGATTTAAGAAAAGATAAACAAATTAAAAAACAGTGACAATATTAAACAATATTTAAATATTGTTAACATTGTCAAACACTTTTTTTTCTTTTCATAAATCGCGCTCTTCTCTTATAGCTGTTGAGAAATATTGGAAGAGTTACGTCAATCATTTTGTTCATTATTGTTATCATCATTATTATCAGTGTTATTATCATCATTATTATTATTATTATTATTACTATCACCATCATCATCATCATCACTATTTTTAATGTGCTGAAGTATTAGTCGTTCTGGTTGCAAAATGTTTTATAGTTGTTGCTGTAAATCATTAGTGTTTTCCGCTTCAGCTTTACCTTTTTTTTTTTCTCTCTTCGTTTTATCTTTTTCTTCTCACAGGAAGTAAGTGGCGGTTGAAAGTGTTGTTAATACTTACCAAGTTTACTTTAGTATGGTACAAGATCACTTAGTGAAAGTCAAACTCAGAACTGTAGTAATCGTCTCAGAGACAAGCTTGATCAACGTTACACCACGGGAAGTCGACTATTTATTCATGTTATTAATCTACTTACAAGCAAAAACCCATCCAAAATGAGGGACAATTTATGCATCAACCCGTAATTCTGCTTAGAATCAGAAGCTCTGTATATTAGCAATAAACAGCGGCATAAAATCTAATTATGTTTTAGCGAGAACTTATGAGTTAATAAACGCTGTCTAAAGGTTACTTTTTATAGCTGCGCCTGCCAACTATAGTTTGTACTTCAAATAAAAAGACAACACGTTATTTTTTAAGTCAGTAAATTCCACGAATTAGCAAATTTTTGTAGGAACAAATTTTAAAAAAGATATACATTATACAGTTAAAAGAATCTATCATGGATCTCCACAACGTCCATTTCTTTAATATATACCTCAATTACTAACTTAGCGAAATAGTTTACCAATGCCTTAGCCACGATTTTGTCCTTCCCTTAAGCCAGTAGTTGTAACAAGACCAATCTGCCCTAACATCTTAAATACATCTGGGAACGTGCAGAAAGAATGATTCGTACCTTTCTTGAGAGCCTTAATGCGAAGGGTAATGCAGCTGTTTCGACTGGAATTTAAACTTGGTTTTTCTAGTTCCATTTCCCAGGCTGATAACCGTTACATTTTTTTTATAATTGAAGAGAGTTCCACAAACGATAAGCGCAAGAGAAGAAAACCCAGTTTCGCTATAAAAGAACTGAATTTTGACAAAACGTGGCACGAACATTATCTCACGCGAAAAAGGGATGAAGGGATGTCTGACACTATTTTTCTACACACACACACATACACAACCCCCCCACACACACATATATATATATATATATATATATATATATATATATATATATACGCAAACACATACATATAAAAGTGGAGATTGAAGTCAACAGCCAGGGTGACAGTCTGTTTCATGCTTAAACACAATCTTCAAATCTTCAAGCAATATTAGGTGATGACTTCAATTTCCATTTTTATATTTACATACATACGCTCTATACCCGATATTGAACATTTTAACAAGCAAATATAGCATAACTTAAAATTATATTTTTACCATATATATATGCGTGTGTGTGTGTGTGTGCGTGTGAATTTTAAAACATTTTCTGTTCATACATTATTTTTATAGACACAAATATTTAAGTAAATGCTCTGTTTATAATAAAGAGTATTAACAACATTTATCGGCCTGAATGTCCGAGAAATTTTCATAGAATTTTCAAAGGACACATATTTTCTATGAAAATTTATCGGACATTCAGGCCGATAAATGTTGTTAATACTGTTTATTATAAACAGAGCATTTACTTAAATATTTGTATCTATAAACAAAAATAACGTATAAATAGAAAATGTCTTAAAATAATTGTCGTAATGTGTGACGCCATTTGTTTACGTTTGGATACGCTTCGAGCAGATATGAATGTACGAGGGAAATCATAGAAGATTTTAGTTTAAAAGCAGTAAAATCGAGCTTGCAAATCATGACGCCCCTCTGTAGCTAAATTGGTATAGCACGTCAGACTACATGACGGTTCCGTGTAGGATGCAGGTTCGATTCCTGTCGGAGGTCACATATTTTCTATGAAACTTTGTCGGACGTTCAGGCCGGTAAACGTTGTTAATACTGTTTATTATAAGCAGAGCATTTACTTAATATAACTGTATCTATAAAAATAATGTATAAACAGAAAATATATTAAAATACTTGTCGGAATTTGTCCATTTCGTAACATGTGACGTCATATATATATATATATATATATATATATATATCCAGGTACGATGAGAATGATGGTGATAGTCCAAGGTAGAACCAATAAAGAAGAACTTGAATACGGATATGGAATAACACAGATATATTACAAACAGGAATATATACGGAGAAAGTGTTAGTACGAACAATCGGGTTTAGTAGGGAGAACAATGTAGTCTCGACCAGTATCACTATTCCAATGTCTTGTAGTAATTGCCTGAACGCGACTCTGTTTCGGACTGCCTCTGACTCAACTGACTGACTCGCTCTGACTGACTGGCACCTGACAGACTTCTGACGGACCTCACTCCAGACTTCAGACTGAACGGTATTTAGTCACCCCACCTACGAGGGCATCATGTGGCACAAGGCCGGTTTAACGTGGGATCTCCGAGCCCGTGAGCTCGGCCAAAAATATGCCGTTTAAACTAGTATAAACGGGTTCAGGGTCGGTTTGCCTCCCCGAAAGAGACTACGCCCTTCGGCGTAGCCTCGTTTGGATTCCTCCCCGCCCGAAGGCAGAGAGTTCAACCGATCAGCCGGTCGCCCGACTTCGGACTGAACTCTCTGCTTCCTCTTGAGGCGCAGTATTTATTACGTATGGAATAGTCCATTACGTTATTATGAGTAAGGTCCCATAGCATAGAGCAATATTATTTATTTTAGGATATTACAAGAAGTAACATGTAAGAATCGCTACACAATTGCAGTCGTGTTTCAACGCATAACAATGCGTTTCCTCATACGATTATAAATTACTGGCGAGTGAACGATTAATTTGGTTTCAAAAGCAAAATGTCGATAATATAGCTAAAGCAAAAGTAATGATGACAATATAGGCTTACAGTTGGCGGCGAAACTATTCGTACACCCATCAATTTTGAATATTTTTATTCGTTTCTCAGAATCTAATACACGTATGATGCTAGCTTTTTATATATTAATAACAACAAAAAAGGAATATAAAACTCAATTTTTAAAAGTTAAATACAACAAATTTGACAGGCGAATTATGCAAAATAGGAAAAGACAGAATTATTAGTACAGTAGAAAATATCGCTTTAAATTGGTTGATTCGTACAAGTAATTTACATTATTATTTTATCAGTCAAGCCTTCTAAACTATTCAGTAGAATATTTGAGATAATTCCAGCAAAAAGTATCACTTGGTGCTTAGTGTCGCCATTGTTATTCTTACGTTATCAACATGATGAGGAAGACAAAGGAGCTTAGAGTTGAGTTGAGACAGAGAATTATTAACTTCCACAAATCGGGAAATAGTTACCGCACTATTTCAAACCGGTTAGCTATCCCTAGATCTACGTTATAGTCCGTTATAAGGAAGTTTAAACAGTTTGGCACGACAAAGAACTTGCCTGGACGTGGAAATAATCGCAAATTGTCATTGAGAACTGCACGAAAACTGTGTCGCGTGGTTAATATAAACCCAAGAGTCTTTTTGAAAGTTTGGATACGATGGGCCTCGGCGTAAGTACTCGCACAATACAACGTTGTTTAAAGAGAAATGGGTTGTATGGAAATCGACCACGACGAGTCCCTCTTCACAAACCATGTAACATTGTTGCTCAGTTTAATTTTGCCAAAACGTTCTTGGACAAAGTAAGTTGCTTTGGGAAACAAGTACTATGGAGTGATGAAACAAAAATTGAGCTTTTAGACATAATGTTGAACAGAAGATTTGATGAAAGAAAGCACACAGTGGTAACATTAAAACATGGGGGGGCGGTTCGGAGATGTTTTGGGGTTGTTTTAGGTCAAGGGTGACTGGACAATTAATTGCAAGAAGAGGAATAATTAAATCTGAAGATTATATCAAAATTCTGGATGAAAATCTACAACTATCAGCGCAAAATCATCATCTAGGTCGACGATTTACTTTCCAGCGAGATAATGATCTCACATATACGTCTAAATCAATGAGTGACTGCGTGGCTTCAGAAAAAGATGATTACATTTCTGCCATGGCCTTCAATGAGTCCTGATTTGGATCCTGTTGAAAAATCTATAGCAAGAATTGAAAGTTCGAATAAATCGTCAGTCACCAAAAAACCTTCAGGAATGAGAACGTGAAAAATGGAAGAAAATCCCAGAAAAAACTTGTTCAAATCTCATCAAAAACTTTAGAAAACGATAACAGCAAGTTATAAAGATGAGAGGCCATGCTTTTGGCTGAAAATTGTTCAATTCAATGTATTTTTCATACTGTATGAATAATTTTGTCTTTTCTTATTTTCTTATAGTTCGCCTGTCAAATTTGTATTTAATCTATAGCTCTGAAAATTTAGTTTTATATTCCTTTTTGTGCTTATTAACATAGAAAAGACCTGGCATCATACGGACATTAGATTCTGAGAAATGGATAAAAATATTCAAAATTGATGGGTGTACGAATAATTTCGTCGTTGACGATATATAAAGATAACGATCTTATGGTAGTAAAAAAAATTCACTAAAATTAAGGTTGATAAATTAAGAAAAATAATTCATAGATAATTAAAGAAAATTAAAGTTAAGATAACTACTAATGCTAAACGAATATTACACTGGATATCGTTAATGATGTATTCCAGCTTTATATGAAAAATAATACCAACTAAATTTATACTCACCCCCAATTCTAACCACCCTCCATCTGTACCTTCGTCTGAAGAATGTGGGATTAGCAACCACGCATCTGACAAAGATGCGTTTGATAAATATAGCGGTGTTTATAATACTGTTTTAAAGAAGAGTGCTTGTAAGTACGCTGAAATCAAATATAGAAAATATGATGATAGTTGTCTAAAGAAATAAAAATAGAAATAGAAAGATCATTTGGTACACCATATTTAACCAACTTGACAGCACTAAGTTAGGGCAGAAATTCCTCCATTTAATTGATAAACATTTCCCTAAAAGTAACCGACTTATTAAAACATTTAACAAAAACACGTTAAAACTAAGTTATAGCTGCACCAATAATCTCGAGAAGATTATAAAGATACACAATAATAAAATTTTAAACCAATCTAATAATCTAGATCATAATGTACGTTACAAGATAAATATTATTAATAATACTGGCCAATGCAATTGTAGGAATTCAGACCAATGCCAATTGGCAAACAAATGTTTAACTAAATCCCTTGTTTATCTAAGAACTATCTCTACAATAGAGAATCCGACGGTTGAAAAATTCCATATTGGTAGTACTAAGAATTCTTTTAAGACCAGGTGGTATCAACATATCTTGTTCTTCACCAATAATACTTATAGAAATAATACATCGCTTTCTAAATATTTTTGGAGTTTAAAAGATGATAATGAAACGCCTAAGGTGAAAAGGAATTTTTTTAAATGGCAAGGACATGTAGATTCTTATATAAACCCTGTTTTCTGTGTTTACATGAAATATTGAAAATTATCATGTTCTTTGATGAAAAATTCCTTATTAAATCAAAGATCCGAATTAACGGTAAACACAGTCTACCTTACAATTCAGTTAAACTTTGGAATTTGACAATGGTTTTTTCTTAGATTTTAGTTGGACTGTGTTACACCATATGTGGCTTATCTTTCTTTTTGTGTGATTAATTTGGGTTTAATTTAGTTCTGTATTGATCTCCTGGTATTAACATCTTATATGGATGTATTGGTAATTAGTCAGTAATTGTAACATTTTACATTGATTGATTGATATTATTAACATCTTATAGGGATTATATTTATTTAACGGTTGCATATTGTTTACCAAATAATTCTATATGTTTAGATTATCTACTAGTTTCTTAAAGAAGACTCTTATTTATCAACTACAAAAAATTATATAGGAAATCTGTAAAGCCTATAACTAGTTGGGCATTCTGTTAAATTATCTCTCTACCTTCACCCCCGCTTTTATTTCTCATTAAAGTTGACTGTCTGGCATGTGTACATTTTATGTAACCATCTGTATCAGTCTTTAAGTTAATGTCTAGCTGCTGTTAGATGTCAACTCCTGGTCATGAAACATTTCCAAGACAATAATTTCTTTGGATTGTATTTACGATTCCAATGGAATAAATTATGACCATGGAATATTAGTTTTTAAGCCTTTTTATTATATCCTTACTCTGTCCTGGACATTGAGTTCTACCTGGATTCTATCCTCTTGGAATTTTTAATTCAAAAAATATATATGTATGTGTATGCACCTATGTATATATATTTATATATTTTGCATATGTATGTGTATATTTATCACTAATATTATCTATCTATCTATCTATTTATACATACATACATATATATATATATATATATATATATATATATAGTATTAATAATAAATATACATTTTTCCTCATTGGTAGCACAAATCTGACTTTGTTGCATACCCCATCGCCAGGTACTGAATGAAAATGATTTTGTTAACACCATGACTCAAGATATATATATATATATATATATATATATATATATATATATATATATATATATATATATGATGGAATGTACTTGGAATATGCGAAGCCATTTCCATATTTAGGAAGTCAGATAAATGCAAATGCATCCCTTGATAATGAAATGACAAATGGGATCGCCAAAGCTACAGGTGCATTTAGGAAGCTTCGCCACCGCCTATAGAATTATAGAGGTATAAAATTAGGTTTATATAGCGTCCGAGCCCTGTAGTTAAATGAGGTTATATTCCTCTGACGCCGCTTGTACGACACCGAATGTTCCTTCTCAATACGCCGTTCTTGAATTCACGCACACATAACCTACGTAAAAATCGCTCCGCTTCACACTACTTCATCCCTCTTTTATAATGTCAACACCACGGCCGACTGACCAATCAGCGGTCTTTGCTTCGTCTTCAGTCACATACTCCGATCAATCAGCACGCGAATTGCTCTTGGTCGAACCACGCTATGTTGGATAAAAGCCAGCGTAACAGAATCATACACTTCCGGAATAATCTAAAGGAGGGGAAGACTCATGCCATTTTCAAGAAAGAAAATTGCTAAGTGTCGTGTATTGAGGTAATGAACTTATTTTCCTTTGCACCAGATGGAAGCCACTCTGACTCACTTATTTCCACGTAATTGTTCACTACACTCCTCACCGATTTCCTGATTGCAAAAATACAGTCGAAAGCAGGTTTCTTTTACCAAGTATTCCTTCGAAATGGAAGAACACTAGCTTCGTCCTTAGATGAAATGCCACCAGGAGATATATCAGGTTGTAACGCATTAGTATTTTCTATGTAATTGTTCACCACAACCTCATTGTTGTATGGCTCACGATCTTGGGCCCCATATATGTCCCTTGTCAATTAGCTGAATGTATCCTCTAAAAATTGTCTCAGCGCGATTTGTGGCTCTACTTTTGAGAATAGAGTATCCAATGCCGATCTTCACGCAAAATGCAACTTTAGTGGAATTGAGACCTTCCTGATGCAGTCAACACTTCGCTTGGCTTGATAAGATGAGTACAGACAGAATAGGTTCTCATGCTTCGCTATCTTGACAGTGGACAAAGGAATTTTGGAAGTCAGTGGTTCAGGTATAAATACAATCTAAAGAGTAACTTCTGAGTTGCCAATGTGCTTCATACTAACTTTGAGTGATTGCCCTTGATAGAAATAACTGGAGATATTTGTGCCAGAGTGGTATCAGAAATTTCGAAATCAGTCGTATTGATCCGGTAAGATACGAAAGACACTGGCGAAAGGCGTCAGCAAATGATCCTGTCGATATGTCACGAGATCCTCGTTGTTGCACAATATGTGGGCTTGTATGCAGGTCACTAGCAAGACTGAAATGTCACATACGACACAAAAATAAAAACTGAATGAGGTTGTCGGATCCCCCATGCGTCGAAATACATATTAAGCATTTCACCGCAAGCAAGGCGATAAAGCCACTAAAAATTTTTAATTTTTAAATAAAATTTGGCTGGAAATGAAAAATCCACAAAAGAATTCCTCAAGCGAGAATTACAGGAGAAGAAACTATTAGCATAGAACTTACGGTTACATCTAGCGATTCAAACAGTAAAATGATGCGATATATCTGCCAATCTAGTAATACGTTTAAATTCGTGAAGTCGATGTATCAGAGATGAAAGTGTGTCATCACAACGACCATGATAATATTTACAGAAAAGGCACAGGGAAGCTACGCTATGGCGATGGAAAAGTGACTGATCCCGAGATCGAACCCCCATCATTAAAGCGGTTAGAAATACTATAGTCACTATCATCATTATAATTATCTTAAACGTTATTAAAATTTGACTTAACGAATTTTGTCTCGTGTGTGGTCTAGTCGCAATGGCATATGTAAAAAAAAGTGTAATTTTAGTGCATTTAAATTTATTCCGAATATATGATTTATGTACGTTGTGTATAACATCTACCAATATATATATATATATATATATATATATATATATATATATATATATATATATATGTATGTATGTATGTATGTATGTATAAACCCTAGGAAGTTTAGAAGGGTGTTTTATGTAAATACAAGCTTGAAAAATATAAAGAAAAATGGACAGCTTCCGGTTAAAACAGAAGATTTACAGCAGATGCAACGTGTGTGGTTCCGGAGGCGTATAATCGCAAACCTCAGCCAGTGGTTGGAACTTTGGATTATAAAACTACAAAGTGTAATTCCCATAGGCTCTGCTTAAATATTCGCTAAGGTAATCGAAAAGCTCTCTTCAAAACTGGCAATTAGAAAATAATGATTCAATTGAATTTGATTCAAATTGATAAAGTGATGTGTTCATGGAGCATACGCCGAGAAAAGCGTTAAATGTCAAGGGTCCGCGAGATCTACCTGCTGACCATTTACCCTGAAGTAGATGGCCCTAGCTCACGAAAGAAAGAAAACGCAACAAATTCGATCACTGGTGCCAGTCCACAAGTTTCGAAAAAGGATATTCTTCGCCTAGATCCACTCGCTCAAAGAAATTTTAATCATTGATCTGAGAAATGGGGTGTATACATCTGAACGAGTTTGTCTCTATCCATGTGATCCATAAGAACGTCTCCATCTGACGAGACTATTAAATAAAATTTGTCAAGGACAACTTCCCGTGCGCTGATACCTGGATCGTCTCCGACATCCTGTAGAATGTGTTCTTCGTAGTTGGGCGTATGAACGGACCTCGGTCTTCCTCAATCCATAGTTTATAATCCACGGATCCTGTCTCAGCAACGCGACAATAAACAGCAGCAAACGTTGGATGATTCGGCTGTCTTCGGTCTGGAAACGCAATCTGGTACAACTGTGTAGCGTCGCGTCCATTACCATTCTTGAATTGTAATGGATACGAAGGCGTATGTAAAAAAAAAAAAACATATCTGCCTGCTCACGATAAGAATACCCTGCCATTGTTAATAGGAACACTTCTCAGTTAACTCACTACTACACACGTTAAACGTTGAAAACAGACTAGCTACAAATGTACACAAAGGACAAATGTAACCTAGTCTATATATTAACACAGCGTCATTTACTGTAAACTTACTTTAAACTTAATGATATAATGTAATATGCATACACCTGTGTTCCCCCTCACTGGAGGGTGATTGGCTGGTGTCCGTCATAAATACCGACGGACGTGTAGGTAAGACAGAGTCAAAAGCCTTAGTCTGAGAGTCTAAGTCTATAACAACGCCCATTGGACTACGCCATTGATCTACACTTCTTACCTGCGACTACAACGCGTATCAGTCAATTACTGCTACCGTATTCTACTTGGTTATAGTAGCCAAAACCACTTACCTACTTCGGTCAAATATATCCCTTTCCGGGACATATCACTTAATAACTGAAAAACTAAGGATTTGTGGATTTTTACATGGTGTTGGTGTGAGGAGCCCGCACCCAAAGTTTGTAAAAGTATTTTGATACACTCTGTATATGCAAAGGATTATTAAAACATGCTCTCATGCAACAAAAACTTTTGTTCTGACCATCAGCTTAAAAAAAAAAAACGGAACTTGTCCGTCAACCTATCTGTCACCATTCCCCAGCTGTTGATCCCACTGTTTATGTTGAAGGAAAAATCTTGAAATCCGTTTTCCCTTTCACCTATCTTGGCTCCATTGTATCCCGGGATGGTAAAATGGACAAAGAAATTGTGCGCAGGATTGTAAAAGATGGTTCCGCCTTCACTGGCTTTGAAATACACGTAATGTTTCATTAAAGGTGCAAATTGATGTGTACAACTCAGTAGTAGTGGCATCACGATTCTATGTCGCAGAATCTTGGACTTTGTACTTACGATACATCAATCCACCTGATGCCTTCCACGTACGTTGCCTACGTACGCCCTGCAACAAAAAAACTGGGTGATCGCATTAGAAACAGTGAAGTTCTGACTAAATGCAGTATAACCAGTCGTCCCAATAAGAATCCAACTCAGGTGGCAGGATTACTTTCTTGTATGAGCGATACAAAAACAACTTCTCTTTGGCCACTTTCTAACAAGAAGGTCAGTTGGAAGGCCAATTTTGCGTTACAAAGACTAACTCAACGACAATTTGAAACAATAAAGCACCCCTCTTTTCTTCGTGGGAAAACAAATAGCGAAGGAGCTGGTGGCTGTCCTGCTTCTCATCTTGACAAATGTTTGAATGAAGTCATCTGCGTCTAAATATTAAAGTAAGTTGGTAGCATGCTGCCCCTCTCAACAATAGCCTTAACTGCCACTGTGGCTTTGTCGCACGCACTAAAGCAGGCCTTGCTGTCCAGTCGCGGAAAGATGTGGCAATTAACCACTCCAGTAAAATGGCTCAACCACATGTTCCATATGTTGGTTAGACACATGCGTATCCATAAACGTTGAGTACCTCTTTATTTTATTGAACCTTCATTTGTCGTCTGAGAGACTCCAATATATATATATATATATATATATATATATATGTGTGTGTGTGTGTTTGTGTGTGTGTGTGTGTGTGTATGTATGTATGTATATATATCAAATATGTGGTGCAGTTGAATTTATATTCAAATGAATCATTCATACAAAAAGTAAATTAGTAAAGTTAATGATATAAAATTCGGTTATTGAAAAATTAACATAGTTGTAAAAACCACACTCACTTAAAAAATGAAGTGATAGATAGATAAGGAACAGATAAATAGTGCTATATACCGTAACTCTGAACACTAATTGGGTATTTTCCAATCCTCATGAATACGTTGGACACTATTGTAAGTGGGTGTAGTATCCTGTATAAGTGGTCCACCACAAGCAGTGGTTTACCTACTTCACGCCGCTGGCGAGTATTGTATTTTGTTGATGTTATAAAGATTACCATTTCATTTCCAACATCCGTTTTGGTTATTCCTCATTCAGTAATCCATTTTAGGTTACAACAGGATCAATTCATGGTATGTGTCATCACTACCTTTATTCCAATTCGAGATTACGGAAATGTTCATTCATATTACTATTTCTTTGAATATTTGGTAGAGAATGTAGATTTTATGTTCAAGACAATTTTTATCCTAACTCTGAATATCTATATCATCAGCATATCCATTCTTCTTTTGTTCATAATGACGGTCGTCTTTGAATATAGAATCCAGAGGTTAGCAGTGAATATTTCGAAGACAGTAGGGAAGCGTTGTTCAGATTAGCAGTGGACATCCCGGTAAAGTAGCAGAGCGTAATTCTTCCTTCTGTTCCTCTTCGCCTGACAAGCTGGCACTGGACATTCGGATAGAGTAAGCAAAATGGCCGCCTTTATACACGACGGATTGAATATTCTACATCTTCTGATTGGTTAACCTTCTATTGGTGGACTATAAAATGAGTCAAGTCATAACATACAGAAAAACTGCAACATCTTCATCATTAAAATGACCTCTGGAGGGAAATCAGGATCTATTGAGTTGATTCGTTTGGGGTGTGGTGTGAAATGCTCAGTGTCCATCCTTCCACAGCTATGCTTATAAATGCGCAGGTAAAATAAACTGAAGCTCCCATTTCCTCCTTGTCATATAAATGAGGTTTGGAATATTTCTTTATTGGGGTCTCCGTCAGACATCGAAGGTTTTGTGTATTGATAAAGTTCCCCTATTAAATCGATGATGTCAGTGGAATCGGTACTTGGAAGCGGTTTCTAATGGATGTTAAGAGGAAGTCTCTATAATGTTTTAATCATGCTAGTATAAATTCGTCACAGCGGATACAAACGAATGTAGATCCAAACGGGCACCACACAGCTAGCCGCCACCAAAGTGCTTGTGATCTTGCGTCTTATATCGAAAATTTAAACAGAGACAATCCATCAGGTTTCAAATCATCCGCAATTAAATTAGGCCACCCAAGTTCTTACTAGTCCGATAGAGTCTCCGTTATTGTTTAGCCTACGCATTCTGTAATCGTTCTTACTTAATGTTAGGAATTAACATTCACTTTATCAAATTTTTTTTTTCATTAAGATATTTTTAATAAATTGTAAAGTAATTTTATCTACATGAACGAACCCGAATGCCTACAGCTAGTAAAGTGAATGATGACCGATGTTTATTGCTATTTTATTATTGCATTACTAAAAATGAAGCCTTCACCAATTCTAGCAAGAGTAATAACAGTTAGTGAACTTGAAAAACCTGTTTTCCTGAAAAACTGTATTTACAGAAAGATTTTAAGAATTTCAACTGGCTGTTCCTTATAATGAAACGTCTAATTCGTTGCAAAGTATTAGAAGTTACTGCAGAACAAATGAGCTAACATTATCGCCATTCATTAGTCAGTTATCAGACAAATGTGTTGCAAAGGTCGCTATCCAAGAGTTAAATACATATAAACCGTTATCTTTCTATATCTCGGAGACGAGGTATTATGATATATAGATTATTCGGACTGTTATCTTAATTTTCATTGCCATGTTCAAAACGTTTCGGTCGTTGTACGCTCCGGCCTTCTTTAGGAGATTGGAAGAACACATAGCCCAGTCGATAAAGGCGTTGGTTAGATCCAGTGACTAAACCCAAAAAGTTGTGAATTTAATACCAGGCTCCAGCAGCGGTGAACCAAAAAACAACTGAGAAATCCGAAAGAGGCACGGCACGTGGAGCTAGAACAGTCTACCCCGGTGGATGAAATAAAGGGTTTGACTCGAAATTCCAATCACCAGAGGAAGGCCGGAGCGTACAACGGCCGAAACGTTGTAAATATGACAATGAAAATGAGGATAACCGTTCGAATAATGTAAACAATATAAATCATTATTTGGTTAATCCAAATTTCTTAAGGGAAACATTACTTTATTATTATTAACTTTAAGCTGTCTTATCAAAATTGACTTTCAAAGTTTCAGCGTTTTGAGTTTGTTTTCGTTTTTTTTTTTCTTTTGATTTTTGTTTTTTTTTGCGGGGGGGACTTTTCTTTTTGCTAATTCTAAAACAAGGATTCCATTATGTTTATATACGACCGGTGTTTTTGGTCAAACATTCATCATTTTCACAGTTCTTAGCGTATCTACATTCCCGCCCAGTCATGCCTATTATTGTACTTATTACATGATTGACGGTCTCATCTTTGTCTCGATAGAGTACAATGTTGTGGCCTGTGTATCTTGATCATAAAATATTTGTACAAATAAAATTGTTCCGGGCCAGCATAAACAAGAATCATTTTCTCTTTTCAAGTGTCCTTTTCATAAGCATGTACATGTCATTCTATCTGCAATTATTTCTGACTGTCTTTTGAAATGTCCATCCAATTTTGATGTTATCAATTAATTCTTCTTTATTGTCAAATGGTTAATCGAAGTTAAGTAGACCTTTTCGATTTAACTCTGCTCGATATTAAATTTAATATAGTTCTTAGAATATTGCTCAGGACTGGCATTAAGCAGAATTCAATTTACCATTTCAAGTTCGCTCTTCTTAGCCATCTACATGTACAGTGCTGTTCGATAAAAGTGACTCACCTGATTTTTTTTTTTACTAAATGTTCTCTTCTCCGATGAAACGAAAGTTGAGCTTAATTCAAAGGATAAGCGATCTAAAATCTGAAGAAGAAGCTTTGAAAGCTCTTTGAATTTAGCAGTAAGTACTGTCAAGCATCCGTTCAGCATAATGTTCTGGGGATGCTTTTCTTTTCATGGAACGGGTTTCTTTAAACCTATTGAAAAGACCCTCAGGAGCGAGCAGTACAAGAGAATTTTAGTCTTGTCTGCTCCCTTCTGCTGAAAGGGTGCAAATCAACCGCACCAAGGTTATTTTTATGCAGTACAATGCTCCCTGTCACAAATCAAAATTGATGAAGGAATACTTTGATGAGAAGCAGGTGAGTGTTATGACATGGCCGCTCCAATCTCCTGACCTCAACCCCATAGAAAACTTATGGAGCATTATAAAATACAGGCTCTCGAGAAAGAAGTTGAGCAACAAAGAGGATTTGATTGTGAATTTCATATCCGAATGGAATTCAATGCTTGGAGATAAGATTTGCCAGAACATAATCAAGTCAATGCCAAAAAGGGTTGAAAAGGTTATTCAAAATAAAGGAGGACCCATAGATTATTAAATATTTCGAACTATATTACCTATTATAAATAAATTCTACCTCTATTATTCTTTATTTAAAGCTGTTCGGTTATGTTTCTATTGATTACTAGTTGCAGGAAATAAGTGAGTCACTTTTTTTGCACAGAGTTTTTCCCTAAATCTCATTTATATCCAAAATTATAATTATCAATAGAATACCTTAGCGTGAGTAAACTTTTTTTACTAGGTGGTCGGCAAGGAGTCTTTATATTAGTAAGATTAAAAATTAGTTTGACGGCCAATAACAATAGGCGAAAAAAATTTTAAGTACAAAAAAATCAGGTGAGTCACAGCACTGTAATCTTAAATTATTTTTGTCTGTCTCTTGAAATAGCCAAGCAAATGTGAAAACATTATTATCGTCGTCGGCGGCTTAATCCCGTATCCAAGAATTTAATTTCTTTTTCTGATCGCTTCCTTTATGATGATAGTGTTGATGGCTAAATTTGGTCGCCAACATACAGTTTCAGGACGAGAAGCTTCCAGTTTCACTAAAACCTTCTCCTGTCATCCATTCCGTTTGGCTTTGCAAGATTTGAATGGAGGTGAAAAAAATCAAGGTAGAAGAAAGTGCCAATGGCGTGAATTTGTTTAAGGTGGGCCTCAACTTGCCAAGAAGCGACACACACACTTGATTTCATGACCTTTCTCTGTGGCATGTAAGGAATGAAACTTGCTGAATCTAGTTATGAAACTGCAACAGACTGTCGTTCACTCGGTTAAAACTTCGAGTGGCGCCTTCTGTAGCATGTCCGTCATGCGTGCCTTCTTCATCCGCTGGTTCAACCGTTAAGATCTGCTGTAATCGCATCTGCTTGCTCCCCCGTTGGGGGTCTTTGTGGTTGGTCGCGATTAATCTGGGTCCTCGTCTTCGAAACTTTGTGTATAGTTGCTATTTTTCTGTGTAATCTCTATTTTGAATTCGATATAGTTAATTCTTACAAAGATTACTAAGTGCTACGCAGGATAGAAAGTTGTGGAGAGCCATGATCGTCCAAGTCCTAAAGAGACAGGGAATATAAGAGAAAAAGAAGAATATTATATTGATTTATTTTATTAGATGAAGCATTGTCAAATAAGATTACTATTTACCTAGTTCCGTTATGTAAAGTATTAAGAAATGGGAAAACGTGCTTGGAAACAAAGTAAAGAGTACTGAATATAATATCTATGTTAATATATAGCAGGGGATGCTGGACAATTTGCTCACAGATGAAGAAAATTCTTAAGACAGCAAAAAGATCGTTCTAGAGAAGAATAGTAAGAATACCGTGGATGAAAAATGTTACGTCAAATAATGAGGAACGAAGGTTTCGAAAATTTGACACACACAGGATATATCGAAGACAATAGGGACAAGAGGTAACTCCGAGTAACCTATCTAACGATCTAGTGCAAATCGTTCGCAGTATCAGTGATTCGTAGAGACAGCAAAAAGACAAACTATGCTAAGAATTGCAAAGGATAAGATGTTGTGGAGAGCCATGATCACCCACGTCCTGAGGGAAAACGACGCATAAAATGGTTAGATGCGATGTTAAGAGCATATTACAATGTTCTGTGTGCAGAGTCGGTTCTACGGTCTCGTGCCCTTCCCAACCTATGAAACAGGATCCCTCTCAATTTTCATAAGGTTGTATTCATATAAAATACAAATTTTATTTTAACAATTATATATAATAATGCAATATAGGTGAACAATTCAACTAGGAAAATTGAAAATGAATACGATGTATCGAATACAAATTACAGACACGTCATAAAAAAATCATTCCATATTAAATTATTCAACAATTAATTTTCTGCGGGAATTTTTGACAACTTCTTCAGATTTTTCTTGCTAAAAACTTGAAGAATTTTAACACATTCAACATTATAGATTAAAAAATGAGAATAGTATATCGTGCTTTCGAGATTTACAATGAGCAAATCAAATTAATAAAATTCTTTTAATCAATGCAGCATTTCCGATGTCAAAATTGTGGTCCGTTTTGTTATGGTGAACAACAAAAGTGCTTTGTGTGTTGTTATTTAAAATGTCCCTTTTATGTTCACAAAAACCTTTCCAATTTGTCAAATTTTTCTAAATACTGATTGCTGATATATAAAATTATACAGAATTCACGGATTTGGACAAAAAAAAATGAACCCAGAATGACATCACAATCCACGAAAATCTTTCATCTTTGTTGTGCTTAGTTTAATTTGTAATGGATATAGAAAAAATCAAATGTAGAGACGCGAGGGTAACAAATCACTTCCGGGTGCCTTCAGTCAAGCTTAGGAGGTTCGGGGGTAGTACATGCTGGCCCTGTGTGTGTGTGTGTGTGTGCGTGTGTGTGTGTGTGTGTGTGATAACTAGAACAGCCAAGAGACGATTGGTTTGATTTGGTTTGTTTTACAGCATATCAGCTCATTAGATCATTCAATACTGAAATTTAATATTTTTTCTAAATAAAATCTTGTATTTAAACAGTGAAAAAAAAAAGGTTATTTTCTATAGTAAGACTGCGGTTATTTATGGTAATATTTTTTTAATTATATTTTTGAAATCAGTTTAATTTTAGAAACTGGAATCTGTAAAATGAATCAGTATTTTGAAAAAGTTCTTTGTTTTGTGGTCATATTTTAAACAAGTTGAATTAGAATTACTGCAGTTTGTCAGTATGTGTTTTATAGTGAATTACTCTTGACATGACACACACACTAGAGGTTCTTCCTTTTTTTTTTTTTTTTTTTTTTTTAGGATATACAAATGGGTTATGGTAGTATTTCCAATATGGAGCCTGGACATAATCACTTCTCTTCTAGTTTGGTCTTTCTAATGTGATTCTCCAATATTTGGTTTAATTTTGAACAGTTCATTGTTTTAGAAAGAATTCCATAGGTTCTGCTATTCCACTCTAATATATTTATTGGTTTCAGGTCTGTATATGGGATTTAATGTGTTCCTAATATCAGATGCCTTTCTTTTTTGCAGAATCAGCTCTATCATTCCCTGTGATACCAATATGGCTTGGTATCCAGCAGAAGACAATATATCTATTTAAGTTATTGATCCTGTTGAGTAGTTTTAAAAAGTTATTTTGAGTTTGTTGCTTGGTCGTATTTTAAGCGGATTGTATTAGAATTACTGCAGTTTCTCAGTATATGTTTTATAGTGGATGACTCTTGGCTTTCCACACACACTAGATGTTCTTTCTTTTTTTTAGTCTATACAAATGGGTGATGGTAGCATGTCCAATATGGAGCTTGAACATAATCACTCTTTCTCTTCTAGTTTGGTGTTTCTGATACCATTCTCATATAGTTGGTTTAATTTTTAACAGTTTATTGTTTGTTTAGGAGTTCCATAGACTCTGACATTTCTCTCTAAGCATTTTACTATAAATAAGTACTGTTAGTCATTTTACTATATAAAAATGTATTGCTGGTATTTTTACTATAAAAATGTATTTTTATACTATCACGGTTTGCCCATAGCTGGGGCCCTAACAGGTTCTACCACCCGGGATCACAGTGGACATGGAAACAGCAGCAATTAAAAGGTGGTTCCACGCCCCTCAAAATTTTCAGTCAGAGGCCTTGCTGCCAGATGTACTTTATCGTCATACCCCGGACTAGCCTAGATATAAGCTACGAATCTCAATTCATAGCTTTAATGAAACAAGTACAGAAATCCAAATGCCTGGGGAATATTTTAACAGATGACGAAAAATATAACACCAAAATGCGGAGGAGGCAGTAGATTAGCGAATAATGCCTTCCAGAAGTTAAACAATGTATTAAAAAACAAAGAAAAATGTACTGGACTGCTTTTGAAATATCCATCTTCCTATATAAGAATGAATGCTGAAAAATTTCCTAGCAGATGAAGAGGGGAATTAAGGCCACAGAAGATGTGGTTCTACAGAAGGATGGTGAGAATAACATTTTGTTACAGTAAGATTCAAACTACTCGAAATAGAAGGTTATGTTAAAGGGATAGTTTATATGGATAAATGGGGAAGATAACGTTTGACTCTATCCATGGACAAGATTGTAGTGATCGAGAAAGCATCCTCTTAGGAGTTTGTTTCACGGATTTGCGAGAAGAAGCTGTTCGAGTGGAACTTACTTCTCATCGATGGAATACGGAGGGAACGTGGGTGGTTTGCTAGTATGTAAGTGGTATGTCGGGTCATTACCGTGAAGGTTAAATATGGCGGAACTAAGGAATGTAGTTCTTGCGAGCACTTTCTATGGAAGAAGCGAAAGAGCAGCAAGAGATTCGTTCCACCCGCCTGTGAGAGAGAGGTTGGATGGTGGAAAAAAATTCGTCAAGGACTCGGAGATGCTTTTGAACTATGGATGAACGATGTAAACAATGAAGAAGTTCTAAAGAAAATGGAACCAAAAAGGACATTTCTACTTCGTATCAGAAAGAGAGACTTGAAATTTCTAGGACACATAATGAGGAAAGAGGGTTTGGAGAATCTGACACTCACTCGACATACTGAAAGCCAGAAGAACAGGGAATGGAATGTATACAAAAATAAAAAAATAAAACCACTGTTAATAGTTACAAAAGATAAGAAGCTGTGGAGAGCTATCATCATCTAAGTTCTGAAGAGAAACAGCACACAAAAGAAAAAAAAAGAATTACAAACGTGGGCTTCTCAGTGAAAATCCACCTCTCAATGAAGCTCAAGATTAGTTTCCTAACTTTTATGTAAGGAAGCATTTTCATAGATAGATAGATAGATAGATAGATAGATAGATATGTGAGGGTATGCATTCTTTTGTATAAGAAAGGCGAGAGAGGAGGAATGCAAGTCTCAAGTGGTAACATCAATGATAGCCTGTGAGTAATCGGGATTTACAAGTGCTATGCTTGGCGTTACAGAGATTAAATTTTTTTCCTTTGATTTGAATTTATAGCTTTCCGCCTTTGGACTGTGTTGTAAAGATAGTCAACGCTTGTTAATATTATCAGTTGGGTTGAGTCAGAAATATTATAGGAGTTTCACACACTATCTAAGCTATGCGTAAAAGTGCTGTAGATAGATAGATAGATAGATAGATAGATAGATAGATAGATAGATAGATAGATAGATAGATAATGTTTAGGAGTACAAGAAAGAAAGAAAGAAAGAAAGAAAGAAAGAAAGAAAGAAAGAAAGAAAGAAAGAAAGGATGAAAGATATATAGATAAATATGTTCAGCATAACAGATAGATAGATAGATAGATAGATAGATAGATAGATAGATAATGTTTAGGAGTAAAAGAAAGAAAGAAAGAAAGAAAGAAAGAAAGAAAGAAAGAAAGAAAGAAAGAAAGAAAGAAAGAAAGAAAAGATGATAGATATATAGATAAATATGTTCAGCATAACAGATAGATAGATAGATAGATAGATAGATAGATAGATAATGTTTAGGAGTAAAAGAAAGAAAGAAAGAAAGAAAGAAAGAAAGAAAGAAAAGATGATAGATATATAGATAAATATGTTCAGCATAATAGATAGATAGATAGATAGATAGATAGATAGATAGATAGATAGATAGATAGATGTTCAGCGTAAAAGCTTTTAAGAAAGAACGACAGAAAGAAAGAAGGATTGATATATAGATATATATGTTCAGCCTAATAGACAGATAGATAGGAAAACTTGTAAGTTGAAAATTATTATTGAAAAAGTTAAAATGGCGTAATTCTACTGAAATGGCCAGCTTTTCGATGAACCCTTATGAAAGAGGATCATAGATAAGATGAAAACATTTAAACAACGGAACAGAACTATTTAAGAAACGATTTAAAACTGTTCCAAAGTAGACTTCCTCCGTCATCCCACAGAGAGATAAAGAAACCAGAGACCAGTATTAGACGAAGTTAATTTATGTTGCATAACTTCATGCAGTAAAGGAAGTCATTCTGCTTGCAATAACACACGGTTGACGTCTAGAAATGAAAAGCGATTCAGAAATCTTAAAATGAAAGACAAGCGTCCAACATTTTTAATATTTAATCCGTCGTATGAAGAGTTTTAGCATAGGCCGGTTTATAAATAAAGAGTTGGTCAATCTTGTCCTAGATACACCACACACCTCATAATGATGCATTAAATTTGCTGCCTCTACGACCCTAATGGGTTGCGGCACACACAGACACACACACAGACACACACAAATCGAATAAATCTTCTCTACTAAAACGCCCAAAAAGGGAATATAACATCAATCTCACCTTCCATACTGTAAATAAGTGTATTATGTAAAGTGTTGAATTGCTGGGAAAAGACTTAAGATTCATTATCAAATGCAGTAAACTTATCATCAGCATTACAGAAACGAAGGGAAAATTTGTGATTTTCTGAAATAAAATTTATTCATGAAAAATTATTAGCGATTAGTAGCCCAAGAGGACTACCCATAGCCATACCATCTATTTGCTTATACATGTAATTAAAACTAACCTTAACAGAACTGATAACAAACTCCATTCATTTAATAAATGTTGGTATGTAAATATAAAGTGCCCCTGTAAAAGGTCTCAGTACAGACGGTCTCATCAATTGAAACGTAAGTTATTGATATCAAATGATGCCAAACAATAAGTTCTTAATACCAAACAAAAACAGAAAATAATTTGTAGAATCGATATCTTTGTTTTGGATAAATTTTCGAAAAGTGAAAAAGTACGACGCAAAGTTATCGGAAAAAATCTTTAATACCAGGTTTAAAATTTCAGCACACCATGTAACCGTTTGACTTATGGCAATATCATGTTCAGACACCGGTTCTCATACGATTACCGTTGTTTAACAACGTCAAGCCTGGTCAGGTTGGTGAGCGTTTGGTAATACCAGGTCCGGTAAGCTAAGATGTGCGGGTCGTCTAGTATATAACGGTTCGTAATTTAAAATCGAAGTTCGAATTCCAGTTGAGTTCATTATATTCACCCACGTGCAAATACTATTGGGAAAGGTAGAAATCCATGTCATCGACACCCCGTTCCACGTACGAGCTATTTAGTATGACTTGTATTAGTAAATCATTTTATATCCATAAACTTCGTAACATCTAAAAATATTTTCTGCCTTTGAATAACCTACAAAAGGTTGATAATCCGTAAAAAATCAAGTAACGCAATCAAACCCATGTAACAGTTTGATTTTGACAAGAATCTATCATCGAGAAGACAGATCGTAATATCTTCATTTATGTATTGTGTCCCTTATGTGTACAGACGATCATGGCTCTCCCCAACTTCCTATCCTTTTGAACTCTAAGCAATGTATGTTCCCTTTTTAGTCCCTGTTCTTTACACGAGCTTGTTAAATAGTTTATTCAATGTTCCCTTCTACCCATCTTACTTTTAATATCTTCTGTATCAAATTCTACAAGCCCTCTTTCCATGTTTTGTCTCAAAAATTTCAATTCATTTTGATTCTGAATATAAGTGATCTTTATGGTTTCCATTTAACTCGACATCTTTCTGTAGAACCACATCGCTATTGCCTAATGTCGTCTCTTCATCGGTAAAGAATTTGTCCAGCATTCACTAGTTATGTTAAATAAGAGTTGGTTTAACATGAGAAAAGTGTCTTTCTCTTGCAACGCTTTCATACACTTGGGAAGGGAGATAACTCTGAGTGATCCTTCCTCGTCATAGTTCATAAGAAAAAAAAAATGAAAGAAAAACTTCGACAGGCAGTGAGTTGATGATTTTTTTCTTATTTTTTCTGATATATGAAGAACTTTCCAGTTTATCAGTTTACAAAATCAGTTTACCAAATCAGATACATTGATTAATAAGACGCTTGAGGTAGTTATAACTTTGGGGTTGCTTGTGAATGAAAAGAGAGAAAATGAGAAAGAAAGAAAGAAAGAAAGAAATGACAAACAACGTGAGAAAAAAGGTGAAAAGAGACTTGAAATAAAGCAAAAAAAAATTAAAAGAACGAAAGAAAAAAGAAAGAGTGAAAGAAAGAACGAAAAGGGTGAATAAAATAATGAGAACAAGAGAAATAAATAGAAAGAAAGAAAGAAAGATTAATGACAACCAAAATAACAAAAAGGGTGAAAAAGGACTTGAAGCAAAAATGAAAAGAAAGAGAGAAAAGAGAAAATGGGGAATCAAATAATGAGGATAACAGAAGTAAACAGAAGAAGAAAGAAAGAAAGAAAGAAAGAAAGAAAGAAAGAAAGAAAGAAAGAAAGAAAGAGAAAAAAAGAAAGAAAGAAAGGAAGGAAGGAAAGGGAGTATGAAATAATGAAGATAACAGAAGCAAAGAAAGAAAGAAAAAATGATTAATGACAACCAAAGTGTGAAAAATGTGAAAAGAATTACTTGGGTTTAAGCAAAAAAAAAATGAATAGAAATAAAGAAAAAGGGACAAACAAAGAAAGAACAAAAAGGGTAAATAAAATAAACAAAAGTAGAAAGAAAGAAAGAAAGAAAGAAAGAAAGATAATATAGTATCAAATAATAGGGATAACAGAAGCAAAAAGAAAGAAAGATTAATGACAACCAAGGAGAGAAAAAAGGTGAAAACAGACTTGAATTGAAACAAAAATGAGAAGAAAAAAGAAAGAAACTATTAATGATTATAAAAAAGAAGACAATAAAGAAGAGAATAAATGCGAAGAATAAAAGAAATACTGAGAATAACAGATGAAAGTAAGGAAAAGTAAATAATAATAAAGCAAAGAAAAGGAAAGGCCACTGGCTAAAGAGAGAAATCTAAAAGGCAGAAAAAGACGAAAAAATCAAACATATCAAAATGAACAACATCAAAGCTAATGGATAACACCTGAGCTATATTATTCAGTAGAAGCATTAATCATTTGCCACAAATGTGAGTTAGATTTAAGGTGCTTTGCAGCAAGTGATCTCTGCCTGTTCAAAAACAGCTGACTTTTCATACAAAGTCGAATCCGCCATCTTTGCTAATGTTTTGCTCTATTCCCTTTATTTTCACCCTAAACAGATTGAGGACACTCAACCTACGCTGATTTACGACTGATTTACTGTAACATAACGATTTTCGAAGACGATAAATAGATGTCCGTTTATCTCGCGTGTTAAAGGTAGCACCCTGTTTGGTTTCGTGATGAAACTGCAGTGTCTCTCCAGGGCCTGGACGATGGCATATGAAGGCCGTGCGCTGCCAAGACTACAACCCCTCCTCCCTCTCGACCATACCGACAAGGAATACGGGGTATTACATTTGGGGACAACTTGGCTGCAGGAGTTGCCAGAAATAGTCAGGGTGGACAGTCTACCACCTTCAAGTTTTCTGTTTGAATTTACTTCTGTAGGCTTTTCCGTGTTTGGATATGACCCCAAGGAAACGAAGGTTCAAAATCACAGTTTTCTTTCCCCTAGACGGACTGTCTTCCTGAGCTGTCGAGTTCCATCTACCCGAATCAGTTGGCGCCAGATTTCTGCCTTCGCCCATTCTCCGGTTTGGAGTTAAATTTAGTTGTCAGAGGATATTTGAGACGCATACAGTGGAAACATTTTATAGACAGTGGTTAGCTTCTCCCCCGCTATTAATCCCGGCTATGACAACCGTTGGAACATATATAAATGTATGTATATAAACATGATATACATTACGTGTTTTAGAAGCTCAAAAAATAATGGTTTTTAAAATATAAAAAACGTTATGTAAACAAACACACTAGAAAACAAAAGAAATTAAAATCGTGCATAACAAACACAAATATCGAAAAGTTTGCCAATTTTAGAAAAATAGCAGAAAATTTATAAATTTGGCATAACAACCTAGAGTATGCATCCTTCATTGAGTACGCCTAGGCTTAGTCTAGGCTAGGCTGTTATAACTAGGGACTAATTTAGGCGAGGCCGGTTTAAAGCCCTGGTTTATAAAACGGGATAAGATAGAATATGCTCTACCTGAGTCAGAATATTTTTTAATCATTTCACACCAAAGAAGGCAATAAAGCCACTAAGATGCCTAGGGTGTTACTGGAAGTGAAAGAAAAGGGGAAAACATTATTGACAAGAAAAGACAATAAAAGAACAGCATTCAGAAAGGCAGAAGATGGCGATTAACATTGCATTTAAATATTCGAACATCGCAGCTGACAGAAAACCAAGAAACCGGAAGAGAGTTCCACAAGCGAGAAGTGCAAGAAAAGAAACTATCAGAAAAGAATTTACAAGTACGAAGTGCTATCAAAAGGTTTCCGAAATAGTTCTGTAGCGCGCCAACAGATGGCAACACACGCTTGCACGCGCAGTGAAAGCTAGCAGTGACCTTCAGGTGCCAGTGGGCCGAGTCACATCACTGTGTTCACTCCGCAAGTTGTATTTTTTGTTATCACGTGTATGATGCAGCTTGCGATTTTGTCATGCAAGAGCATGCTCATCGTATTTTTTTTTCAACATCCGTAGTATTTTGCATCGATAATTCGTCCCCCCAGGGGCAGACCGTCTATCGAGAGTTCTGAGGCGTTTGAGGAAGGGCGACCGGATCATCTGTGGCGCGCGAAGTATTGGATTCTTCACGTCGACAATGCACCCCGTCACCGATCTCTCCTCACTCGAGACTTTCTTGCCAAAAATTGTTTCGCTTCTGTAACCGCCTTATTCGCCAGATTTAGCACCCGCGTACTTCCATATCTTATCCAAGATGAAAATACAGCTCAGATTTAACGCCGTTGCCGAGATCTAGGGCGAATTGCAGGAGGTCCCCGACTCGCTTGCAGAAAACGACTTCCAAATCGGATTCCAAAAGTTACAGGAACCCCTATATAGGTAAAATAGCAGAACAAACCGGGTCATATAGACTTGAATGGCAATCAATCTAAGGGGACATAGTACGCAAATCTTTAAAGCGGAAGTGAACGATATTGCTGTGAAAGCTGACTATTTCGAAGGAGATGATGTTAAAAGTTAGTTAAATATATATTTTTTTTTATATTTAAATAATATATTTTATATTATATTATTTTATTTTATATATATTTTATATTTTATTATTATATATTTATATTACATTATTTTTATTTATCATATTTTATTACATTATTTTTACATATATTATATAGTTTATATATATCACATATTATGTATTATATATTATATTATATAATATTAAATATATAATATTATATGATATAATATTAAATATTATATATTATACATATTTTTATATATATTATATAGTTATTATATTATTTTTATTATATTATTATTATATTTATTATGTTCTATTATTTTATTATTTTATAATATATGTTAAATGTCATATATATTTTTTATATTTAAATATAAATATATATTATATGTATATTATATTTAAATATAAATATATATCTTATATGTATATTATATTTAAATATATATTTTTATATATTTTTATATTTAAATATATATATATATTATATATATTTTATATTTAAATATATATATGTATATATTTTATATTAAAATATATATACATATATATATATATATATATATATATACATATATATATATATGTAAACTTGACTCATCCGGGAATCTTCTGATGCCACCTCATACATCTAACAGTTTCAACAGGGAAATTTTCAGACCTTGCTGATAATTCAAGTCCTGCTCTTAAATTCGTAAAGTCGATGTACCAATCAGGAAATTTCATCGGAACAATTCCAACGAAAATGTTTATAGAAAAGCCACAAGGAAGCTACGTTACGACAGTGGGAGCGTGTTTAAAGCCGAAATGCCAGGTCAGTATACAGCATCTTCTCCCCATGTATTAAAATGAATATTATTGCATCTACATGATTACTTGAGTGCATTCTACAGACCATAGTTTTATTCAGATTAACGTGCCTTTCACATTATTGAAATGAAAAGGACACATATAATTAAAATCAGAATGAGACAGTTTCAGTTTTTCAGTCATATAATGAGAAAATACGGCTTGGAGAACTTGACACTCGCAGGACGTGTTGCAAGCAAGAGGGACAGAGGAAAGCAGTAAATAGACTACCTAACGAGCTTGTGTAAATTGTTGGAAGAACATGGATTAGGAGGAAGGATAAAATGGCACACCTTGGAGAACCATGATCTAACGCGTGGGGAACCATGATTTCCTTCATCCGAAAGTGACACACCACAACAACAAGAACAGCAACAACAACAACAAAAAAAGAAGAATCCTGGGGCAGCACCTCTCTCATTGCACTAAAGAGGGAGGGTCGGTGGATTATCGACACCAGCGCGACATTGGCTGCGGGGACTGGGCAATTTGGGGCTCTAACCCAGGTACATGCGAATGGGTTCCCTCACTTAAATCGTACTTGTGTCACATCCCGTCATCGTGGGTGGAGGTAGGCAACCAGATTAACCCTACTAACTATTATCTCACTCCAACGTGCGATTCGTCATGCGAACAGAATGTCTTGCGTGGAGTAAGCTGTACCTCGAAGTACGCTTTGTAACCTGGGTTCTGTCTTCCACTTCTGACAATGAGGTGATACGGGAGGTGTTTAAGAGGTTCGAGAAAATCGTGAGGCCAACATTTAACCGCAACAAGGACACCAGCATGCATTAAAATAGAGTTCGTTTCTCCAAAATATTAGCTGGACAGACACGAGATAAACATAGCTATTCTGCACTCTTTTCCTTGGTCCACCGTTTATTTTGGATTGTAAAAGGTTTTCTAATAACTTGGACCGATTTTAAATGTGAATTAAGTTTAAGCGTCTAAAGATTTCTTTTCTTTTTCTTTCAGATTTGGCGGACATTTGGACGATATTATTTTTCACACACAATTGCAATGACTTATATAGCATGATCCAATAGGGAAATAAATAAATTTTCACCAATAACACTGATTTATTCACTGCTGACTTTGATCCGTCTTAATGAAACACCCTTCTATAAAATCCGTCTTAATGAAACACCCTTTATAAATCCGACCAATGTTTACCTATAGACTCAAGTATAAACGCAAGCAATGTTTACTCAAATGTGCACCAAATTAATATTTACGTACAGAGTCAATTATATACATGACCAATGTTTTTTATAGACTCGAAAAATATTTACATATTGACTCCAGTATTAACGCGACCAAAGTTTAATAAAGATTTAAGTTTAATAAAGAAAATAGATTTTGACATTAAATAACCCAATACGGATTGCTATATCGTAAAATCCACCAACGTAGCCCAATCCTAGATAGTCATGAATAAATTGTCCTTCTCAATAACTTTTTTTTAGTTTCTCTCTGGGTCCCCCTTCCCAACCCATTATTGTCTGAAAACGAATGTAAATGACGCGAGGGAGGGGCGTTTATTGTTAGGAACGATATGATCTCACTAAGAGCAAGATTGTCATTATAAATCCAACCTATTCTCCATCGACCTTTGTGGTCCATGTAAATTTTTTAAAAGGTAAATATTGGTCATTCAATTCGAATGTGGCATTTTTTTTTTTAAATTACAGTTTCTTTTCTTGACTAGTGAATATTACCTGGAAACCTGTGAACACAATTATATTTGGTGAGTCACCTTTTTTATCTAGAAATTCCACGACGTAACAGGAAACCTACAAAGGCTGCCGTTATCATAACATATTGCCGGGTGCTTTGGTGATGATGATACGTTCTCGAAGCATGCCTGATGCCAAATCCATTAACAAATGAAGAATTGGTTGACGACATAACACATTTAGTCTAATGAAGTCCTGAAGGACGAAATGCGACACAAATAAATTTTGCCACTTTTTCATACAATTTCCCCAATATTGTTCTTGATATATAAAAATATATATCGTCATCTTGTAGATAGATAGATAGATAGATAGATAGATATGTATGTATGTAAAATATTGCACATTGAGTACTAGTGCTAATAAAATAGTGCTCGATGTACAAGGACAGGGATATAACTTATATTAATCCTAAATATACATTTTTCCTCACCGCTATTACAAGACATAATTTTATGCATAATCCAATCGCCAGGTTCTGATTGAAAAGTCAATTAGCAATTCAGAGTTGGATTACTGGTAAGGAAAAATGCATATTCATTATATATATATATATATATATATATATATATATATATATATATATATATATATATATATATTACTACCCCACACACACGTCAATAAATGGATCTGCATCCTGCATGAAACTCAGTTTTGCTACCGTTGATATATATATATATATATATATATATATATATATAGTTATAGTTATATATTTAGATATGCATGTTTCATTAAAAAAAATTACATAAACATTTATTACAAAAACTAAATGCACATTAACTACAAAGAAGACAAATCTTCACTTTGACATATTATAAATAAATACACTACCCCAATTGACCCAAATGAAAAAAAACAAATTAATTATC